>CM057768.1:12706837-12766837 GCA_030064435.1 Trapa incisa | reverse complement strand
CAGAATTGGAACACGCCGCATTTTACTGGGAAGGATCGAACCATAGGAATGAATCTACGGGGCTATCACCTTCTTTGGCCAGATCTTCCAACCTTTTCACAATTACAGTTCACTGTGCCCTTGACTTGATAGTAAAGGGGCTTGCTGGTTTATCCATCATCCAATCCACAACAAATTGAATAAAACCTGGCAAAAAAGAAGTGAACATGAAGAACCGGAACGAAGTAACTCAACTAAAAGGAGCAAGCTCGAAAACGGAAAGTGCGCTAGCTAGCAAAATTGACATTTTTGAGCTGCCGCAAGCGTAGGGGAGCAAGCGAAGGGGAGGAATGACCCGGAGCGTGCGTCTTCTTATTTTCTACCTTTGCTAGCACGTGTAGGGTTTCCCTATCGCTTGCTCTTTGGCTCACTATGGCTCGGTCGTTCCTCTCCGAACCTTCGCTTGCTCCCCGGAGCTTGCGGTGGCTTGAAAGCCGGAATGGATGAAAATTGTCAGCATACCACCAGAGGACATGGTGATATGCTGACAATTTTCAGGTTTGAGGTTTCGATATCGCATACATCCACTCATTCCTAGGGTTGAAGGGGATAGGCTTCTATCAAGGTGGCCAGTACAGTAGCTCTGACACCACATGTGGGTGCAATGGATGGGTTGTCCTGCGAATGTGTGATCATTTAATGATGAAGGGCGTGTGTTGATTGTTAAACACTCTGACTGTGGTTAATGAGGAATAATAGTTTTAAAAAATCGAGAAAATTGAGGAAGAAAGGGTTTTAAAGAATATAAAGAGTCTTGCATACTCCATTTCAAACTATTTTTCTAAAACTCATATTTTAAACACCTATTCACTAAGTTGGTGTTCGACATTATTTTTAATAGAAGAACTTATAAATTTCAATAATTTAATTAATAGAAGAACCTATTCATTTCTAAGCGGTACCTTCACTAATTTTAGTCGAGCTAAAAGTGAGCAATTCAAGCCTTTCTCAGGCCAAACCAAGCTCTCCCAACACTTCCACAGACCTTATACGACAGGATTAGAGCTGAAAGGTATGCCAATTTTGCTATACTTTGTAATTTCTGATTAGTGTTAGAGAGAGAACCAGTGAAAATTGACCGACCAAATTCATATTTAATTTGGCATGAATTGATGCAATTCTTGATCCTAGGAGAAACCTTAGGACGAGAGCTATCTACCAAGATCAAAATCTCGGGAAGTCGCACCCCCGACGGTAATCTTTCGAAGCTTTCTCTCTCTAAGTCTAGTTTTCCGATAAAGTTCTGTTTGAGCTCAAATCGGATCCAAATGACACGATTCAAAGTTTCATTGAATTGTTTGGAAGTGTAGGAACTCAATTTTACCTTCAATTTCAACAATTAACCTTGATTGATTGGTCAATTTGATGAAATCAAATTCAGCCAAGTTGAAAGGGGGAAATTGGGGGAAAAGTTTGAGGGAAATTGGGGATTTCAAAAATTTGAGAGACTAAAGTGCAATTTTCCAAAATTGAGGGCCAATTAGGCATGAAAACAATGTTGGAGGTCCAATTGGTCAATTTTTGGAATTATTGGGGTCAAATTTGCCATTTTGGTGAAGTAGGGGCACAATGATAATTTTTGAGAAGTTGGGGACCAAATTGGAAATTTGGGAAACTTGAACCACTTTTTCTGATTATGAATAAATTGAGGTCCCAAGGTAAATTTTAGAATT
This sequence comes from Trapa incisa, assembly GCA_030064435.1. NCBI lineage: Eukaryota > Viridiplantae > Streptophyta > Magnoliopsida > Myrtales > Lythraceae > Trapa > Trapa incisa. Next base: position 12,765,125 of record CM057768.1, on the reverse strand, counting down.
TTTGGGACTCAATTTAGGCAAAAAATTGTATTTGGGACCAAAAGTTAAAGAAAAAGAAATTTAGGGACCTAGATGCAAATAACTAAAAGTTTGGGCATTTTACTTATTTGTGAAGAATGAAGGCTTTTAGGCCAAAAGATAATAAACAAGGATGTTCATATCGTGTAGGAACATGAAATATCTATAACGCTAGCATAGACAAGCTCACGTGGAGGCAAGGAGCCACATAAAATGAATTCACTGCACTATTGGGTGAGTGGGAATTTTAACATCATACTTGGTTGGGATGATGAGTACCTCGGAATGAAAAACCACTATCATATGAAATTTTAACATCATACCTGGATGGAGTGATGTAAAAACTACGTGGAAAAACTACTTACCTATTGTAAGTAGAGCATATCTGATTGGTATAATGAACTTCCTAGAAGGAAGTGGAAAACCCATTTACCGGTTTTAAGCAAAGATGTCATTAAACCCGATTGGTGTGATTGACGAGTGAAAGGGATATTTTTTTCAGAAGTGTTCTCACCTAACTGAGTGCCAATGCTTAAAAATTTTGGGAGACCTTGATGAGAGCTCGAATAGCTAAGATAGGTCAGAGGCCGCGATTTTGGAACTTGGGGGTTAAATTGCCCGATTTTGAAAATCTCGTACTGTGGGCCCAAGGCGAGTTGGCACGAGTAGGAGCTCAAAAAAAATATGATGATAAGCCATGAAAATTTTAATGAATGATGTGATTTGGCCATGGTACCAAGATAGGACTGACATACTCGATGGATTGGCGGTAGTGCGACAAGACAGGTCGATGGACCAATCAAGACATACAACTACAAGTCGAGTTGAGGGTCAAGGTCGTTGGACTAGTGGCACCAAATATTAATGGCTTATATGGAAAACTTTGTTTGTGCATACACTTGAGGTTCAAGACCATTAAGACGCCCAAGAGGGGTAGCGATGTATCCTAAGGGCTACTGGACGACATGGTGGAGAAAAGGGCAGTTTATTGTGCCAGCAGCAAGGGAAGCTCGACGTAGCTTCATGCGCATGAGATCGGGGTGGGTTCTGGATGAGGTCTATGTCCTCATACAAACACGGAGTTTCTTTTCAGGTTTGAGGTTCCGATATCACATACATCCACTCATTCTTAGGGTTGAAGGGGATAGGCTTCTATCAAGGTGGCCAGTACAGTCGCTCTGATGCCACATGTGGGTGCAATGGACTGGCTGCCCTGCGAATGTGTGATCCCTTAATGATGAAGGGCGTGTGTTGATTGTTAAACACACTGACTGTGGTTAATGAGGAATAATAGTTTTAAAAAATTGAGAAAATTGAGGAAGAAAGGGTTTTAAAGAATATAAAGAGTCTTGCATACTCCATTTCAAACTATTTTTCTAAAACTCATATTTTAAACACCTATTCACTAAGTTGGTGTTCAACATTATTTTCAATAGAAGAACCTCTGACGCCACATGTGGGTGCAATGGACGGGCTGCCCTGCGAATGTGTGATCCCTTAATGATGAAGGGCATGTGTTGATTATTAAACACACCGACTAAGGTTAATGAGGAATAATAGTTTTAAAAAATCGAGAAAATTGAGGAAGAAAGGGTTTTAAAGAATATAAAGAGTCTTGCATACTCCATTTCAAACTATTTTTCTAAAACTCATATTTTAAACACCTATTCACTAAGTTGGTGTTCAGCATTATTTTCAATAGAAGAACCTACGTGAGCAAGAGAGCATGGTGATCCAAAAGGACCCGTAAAGGGGGAGAGAGACAGACCGATCCTATGCGAGCAAGAGAGCAAGCTAGGGGGTCTGAAAGGACCCGTAGTGCGTTAGAGAGCAAGCGAGAAAATGTAGTATGAGCGCGCTAGCGAACGAGAAAAGGTAGAGCGCAGACGCGTGCTACGGGTCCTTTCGGACCCCCGTGCTTGCTCTTTGGTGTGCTTCATCCTTTGGACCCTATACTTGCTGCTCCGGCTTTCTCACCTACGCTTGCTTCGGGGAGACCGACCGTAGGCTAGTCCCCTTACAAAACTTTCATTATTGGGTTAGCCATACACTTCACATTTTTCTAGTGATTCACATGGTATCATCAAATGATATAAGTCTTGGATAAAAATCTACAATGCACTAGAACGCCATTGTTGACGATCCTTTACTCCAACAGCATCTAGGGTTCCTCAAACAATGTGATATCTCACACTGGGTAAATCCTTAACCCTTCCCCCTCTTACTAAGACTACAGAATGTTCTTGTGAATTATGGCCAATACCTGGTATATAAGTAGTGATTTCAAATCCAGAGGTTAATTGTATAGGTGACAACATTGCTCATATTTATGGTCTTGATGAAGTAATGGCGGCAAATTAGTAGAATTTGAAGAGGGTACAATAGGTATTGCTGAGGGTACAATATGGTCTTGATCAAATAATGTTGGTGTTGTATTAATGGGTGATGGTTTGCTGATCCAAGAGGGAAGTTTTGTAAAAGCAACTGGAAGAATTGCTTAGATCCCGGTGAGTGAGGCTTATTTGGGTCGTGTTATAAATGCCCTGGCCAAACCTATTGATGGTCGAGGTGAAATTTCTGCTTTTGAATCTTGGTTAATTGAATCCCCCACCCCAGGTATTATTTTGAGACGTTCAATATATGAGCCTCTTCAAACATTATTGATTCAATGATTCCTATAGGACATGGTCAACGAGAATTAATTATTGGGGACAGACAGACTAGTAAAACATCAGTAGCCACGGATACGATTCTTAACCAACAAGGGCAAAATGTAATATGTGTTTATGTAGCTATTGGTCAAAAAGCATCTTCTGTGGCTCAGGTAGTGAATACTCTCCAGAAAAAGGGGGGCTATGGAATACACTATTGTGGTAGGAGAGCAGCTTTGGCTGAATTTTTTATGTATCGTGAGCAACACTTTAATCATTTATAATGATCCCTCCAAACAAGCACTAGCTTATCGCCAAATGTCTCTTCTATTACAAAGATTGCTCGGGCGCGAAGCTTATCCGAGAGATATTTTTTTATTTGCATTCACGCCTTTTGGAAAGGGCCTCTAAATTCAGTTCTGCTTTAGGTGAAGGAAGTATAACTACCTTACCAATAGTTGAGACCTAGTCAGGAGATGTTTCGGCTTATATTCCTACTAATGTAATTTCCATTATAGACGGACAAATATTCTTATTAGCCGATCTATTCAATGTTGGGATCAGACCTGCTATTAATGTGGGTATTCCTGTCTCTAGAGTAGGATCCGTGCCTCAAATTAAAGCCATGAAACAAGTAGCTGAAAAATGAAAATTGGAATTGCTGCAATTCGCAGAATTAGAAGCCTTTGCACAATTTGCTTCGGATCTCAATAAAGCTACCCAGAATCAATTGGCAAGTGGTAAACGATTACGTGAGTTGCTTAAACAATCCCAATCAACCCCTCTGACAGTGGAAGAGCAGATAATGACTATCTATACCGGAACGAATGGTTATCTTGATTCATTAGAAATTCCACAGGTAAGAATTTCTCGTTGAGTTACGTACTTATGTAAAAATGAATAAACCTCGTTTTCAAGAAATCATATCTTCTACTAAAACATTTACTGAAAAATCAGAAGCCCTTTTGAAAGAAGCTATTTAGGAACAGAAGGAACGCTTTCTACTCACGAAGAGGTATAGGGTAAATAAATGGATCACTTAGCATTTCAACAATTATTTTATTTAATTAATAGAAAAAAAAATATAATCTAATTTGATTGATAAGGTAAATAAATGGATCACTCAACATTTCAACAATTATTTTATTTAATTAATAGAAAAGAAAACAATCATTTTATTTAATTAATAGAAGAGTAAATAAATGGATCACTTAGCATTTCAACAATTATTTTATTTAATTAATAGAAAATAAAATAGAATCTAATTTGATTGATAAGGTAAATAAATGGATCACTCAACATTTCAACAATTATTTTATTTAATTAATAGAAAAGAAAACAATCATTTTATTTAATTAATAGAAAAGAAAATGGAATCTAATTTGATTGATAAGCTCAAAATGAGGGCGTCCAATAGGATTTGAACCTATACCAAAGAAAATAAAATAGAATCTAATTTGATTGATAAGGTAAATAAATGGATCACTCAACATTTCAACAATTATTTTATTTAATTAATAGAAAAGAAAACAAAAGAAAACAATCATTTTATTTAATTAATAGAAAAGAAAATGGAATCTAATTTGATTGATAAGCTCAAAATGAGGGCGTCCAATAGGATTTGAACCTATACCAAAGAAAATAAAATAGAATCTAATTTGATTGATAAGGTAAATAAATGGATCACTCAACATTTCAACAATTATTTTATTTAATTAATAGAAAAGAAAACAAAAGAAAACAATCATTTTATTTAATTAATAGAAAAGAAAATGGAATCTAATTTGATTGATAAGCTCAAAATGAGGGCGTCCAATAGGATTTGAACCTATACCAAAGATTTAGAAGACTTATGTCCTATCCATTAGACTATGGACGTTGTTTCTATTCTTTTATTTCACATGGAGGAGTATTCATCTTTCTATATTATATAGATGGGAATTGTTTATTTGATTCGATGATTATTAATTTATAATGGAATACTTCTAAAAATTGGATTCTAATATACTCATAATAATCTATAGCTTATTCTAATCTAATATATTAAGTCTAATGGTAAGCGTATTAAATATAGCGAGTAGCGGGAATCGAACCTGCATCGTTAGCTTGGAAGGCTAAGGGTTATAGTCGACGTTGATTCATCATTTTAAACTTCTCTAATTCAAAATCGAAACTTGACTTTCATTCAGGTCCTTTATGGATGGAAGATAGCTAAATTCCAAAATAGAAAATATAGATATAAATAAGATGTGAATGAAATAAATATAAAAAATTCGACCCATAATATCTATGTCAGCTTTTCTCTTTAAATAAATGTATTCAAAATAATTTACTTTTTAGATAATCCCTATAGGATATTCTAACAATATTCCTAGTTACTTCATTCTCTATTTCTATTTGAAATGATTATATAAAATGATCCTTAGGAAAAGTATTTTATTTCCACCGAGTTCAAAAAATATGTCGATGTCCCTAGTAAACTAAAGACGTCCTTTAATAACTATTTTATTTCAATATTTTCTATATAAACCAAAAATGGAAGATTTAGTTACGATTAGAGATCCACTTTTCTATCTTTTTCCATGGATTTTTTTATTTATACTTATAAAATTGGAAGTGTTGATCCAATTCAAACAAATATTATGTTTCGCAATTAATTTAATAATTCAGTTTTTTAATTTATACTTGACCATTGTATACAAATCACGAGAATATATATTTTCCTCGAACCTTTCATTGCGAGGTAAAGGAGAAAATCCGTTTGAAAAAGAAAGTTTCTGCTCGAAATAAAAATGAAACCAAGGAACCCCTTAACTATATAAGGGATTAATAAAATGAATCACACTTTTACCACTAAACTATACTCGCTACAATGCAATTATTGCATAAAAATGCACTTTTTGTCAAACAAGGCAATCCTATAAAAGCAAGATAAGAAAAAAGTACTAGTAATTAAAGTAACTAAATAACAAGATAATAAGTTCATTCAAGAATTTTGGACAGAACAGATAGGTCTCTATAAAATGATTTCTGTCAAGAGGTTTAAAGGCATTGTATAATACTCTATTTTTTCTTTATTTTTTTATTTATTTCTTTTTTTATTTCCTTTCATCATTACTTAAGTCCCATAGGTTTCATCCTGTAGAATCTGACCCATTTTCTCATTAAACGAAGGGTACAAAATTCATTTTCTTTTTCGATTAGAAGAGTGAAATCTTCCGTTTTTTTCCTCCTTCTCTATCCTTATCCCATAGCATAGGTACAGCCTTTGAATTAATAGTGAACACTTTCTTCTCTATCTGTACGAATCGATATTATTCCATTCCAATTCCTTCCTGATACCTCCCAAGGATGAGAGAGAGATGGGGAGAGAGATAGAGGGAGAAAGGGGGGAGATAGAGTGATGTGAATCCGACAAAAGAGTCTACAAATTCATAAGTCCAATCAAACGAACATGCAATGGAGCTGAACACTTTGTCACCAAATGGGATAAATGATTATTTGAGACTTCAAGAGTGCCCAATTACAAGGTTAAGGGGCTAAAAGATTTAAACAAGCTTTATATGGGCTGATTAAAGAGATTGCCGAAAAAAAATCCAAGTGGAAGTCCAATTGAAGAGCCCAAGAAAAGCCCACGAGAAGGTTAATATTTAATTAATGAGTAGAGATTTATTTATATAATAAATCTTCTACGATATTAAATGATAATATTATATATTTAATTAGTTAATTTTAGATTTTTAAATTGGTTATAAAAATATCTTAGATATTTAGATTAGATATGATTGGCATGTAACCATAAAATATATTTTCCTTGTTTTTAGGTTATTTAGTTGTTATATGTGCTTATAAAAAGCATACTCCACAGCATTGGAGGACAGACACTTTGAAATTTCAATCTTGTGAGTTTTGTCTTCTTTCTTTTCTTAAAATAGCTTTTTGAACTTATCAAGTTTTTACCTATGGCGTTCAAGCAATTCAAGACTTATCATCAGAGTTTTCTAAGAGTTCTTCTTAGAGAATTTGGATATGGCATCTAGATATCTGATACCTCGTTTTTCACATAAACAAAGTATATTCCATCCTTTCGTCCTGAAAGTCTTGGGGTCTTGCCATATTTGGTGTAGGGTGTCGTCAGCATATTGGCGGGATTCGTATCATAGAGAGAGGAGAGAGAGAGGGAGAAAGGAGGAAAGAGAGTGACAGAGAGAAAGCGAGAGAGAGGAGGGGAGAGATAGAGAGGGGAGAGAGATATAGGAGAGATTGTGAGAGAGTGAAAGGGGAGAGATAGATAGAGAGACGGGGAGAGAGAGAGGGAGAGAGAGAAGGAGAGATAGAGAGAGGAGAGAGACATTAGAGATAGAGTGAGAGAAGGATAGGAGAGAGAGAGATGGGAGAGAGTGAGACGGGGAGAGAGAGAGAGAGGGGGAGACAGACGGGGAGAGAGATAGAGAGAGGAAAGAGAGGATGAGAGAGAGACGAAGAGAGAGAGGGAGAAAGGAGGAAAGAGAGTGATAGAGAGAAAGGGAGAGAGAGGAGGGCGGAGAGAGATATAGGAGAGAGAGGAGGGCGGAGAGAGAGATAGGAGAGATTGTGAGAGAGTGAAAGGGGAGAGATATAGAGACGGGAGATAGAGAGAGAAGGAGAGATAGAGAGAGGAGAGAGAGATTGGAGATAGAGTGAGAGAAGGATGGGAGAGAGTGAGACGAGGAGAGAGAGTGAGAGAAGAATGGGAGAGAGAAAGAGATGGGAGATAGTGAGACGAGGAGAGAGAAAGAGATGGGAGATAGTGAGACGAGGAGAGAGAGATGGGAAAGAGTGAGACGAGGAGAGAGAGGGGGAGACAAACGGGGAGAGAGAGGGAGAGAGAGGGAGAGAGAGAGAGTGAGGGAGATAGAGAGAGTTAGATGGGGAGAGAGAGAAAGGGGAGAGATAGAGAGAGGAGAGTGAGACGGGGAGAGAGAGAGGGTGAGAGAGGAGGAAAGAGAGAGAAAGGGGAGAGATAGAGAGAGTGGAGAGATCGAGAAAGAGATGGGAGAGACGAGAGAGATGGGAGAGAGAGAAAGAGACGGGGAGAGAGAGCAGGAGAGAGATAAAGAGAGAGACGGAGAAGGAGGGAGGGAGAGAGAGGAGGGGAGATAGTGAGAGAGAGAACGGGGAGAGATGGGAAAGAGGAGAAGAGAGAGAATGAGAGAGATAGAGAGAGGAAGAGAGTGATAAAGAGAGAGGAGAGAGAGAAGGAGAGAGATGCGGAGAGAGTGGGAGGGAGAGATAGAGAGAGACGAGAGAGAGGAGGGGAGAGACAGGGAGGAGAGGGAGAGAGAGTGGAGAGAGTGAGAGAGAGGGAGAGAGGAGGAAACATAATGAAAGAGAGAAAGGGAGAGATAAAGAGAGGAGGGGAGAGATAGAGATGGGAGAGAGAGAAGGGAGAGAGGGAGAGAGATATAAGAGAGAGATTTGAGAGAGAGTGAAAGAGGGAATGGGGAGAGATAGATAGAGAGACGTGGAGAGAGAGGAGGAGAGAGTTAGTGAGAGAGTGAAAGGGGAGAAATAGAGAAAGGAGAGAGAGAGGGAGAGAGATAGAAGAGAGAGAAGGGAGAGATAGAGAGACGAGCGAGAGAAAGAGATGTGGAGAGAGAGGTAGAGAGAGGGGGAGAGAGAGAATGAGAGAGATAGAGAGAGGAGAGAGGGAGAGAGTGAGAGATTGGGTCAGTGAGAGAGATAGAGAGAGATGAAAGAGGAGGAGAAAGAGATGAGGAGTGAGAGAGAAAGGGAGAGATAGAGAGGGGAGAGAGAGTGAGGGAGAGAGAGCGGAGAGAGTGAGAGAGAGAGATAGGGAGAGATAGAGAAGGGAGAGAGAGGGAGAGATAGAGAAGGAGAGAGAGACAGGGGGAGAGAGATAGAGAGAGAGATAGAGAAGGGAGAGAGAGGGAGAGATAGACGGGGAGAGAGAGATAGAGATTGAGGAGGGAGAGAGAGGAAGAGAGATATAAGAGAGAGGGGAGAGAGTGAGAGAGAGAAATGGGAGAGATAGATAGAGAGAGGAGGAGAGAGAGGAGGTGAGAGATAAGGAGGAGAGATAGAGAGAGGAGAGAGAGATAGGAGAGAGAGATCTGAGAGAGAAAGGGGAGAGATGTAGAGAGAGACGAGAGATAGAAAGGGGGAGAGGAGAGGTGAGAGAGAATAGGGAGATAGAGAGATATAAAGAGAGATGGGGAGAGAGGGAGAGAGAGAGATTGGGAGAGAGAGGAGAGAGATGTAGAGAGAGAGGAGGATAGAGAAGGAGAGAGAGTTAGGGAGATAGAGAGAGAGAAAGTGGAGAGATATAGATGGGTAGAGAGAGGAGAGAGGGAGAGAGATAGAGATGGAGAGAGAGTGAGAGAGAGAAAGGGGTGGATAGATAGAGAGATGGGAGAGAGAGTGAGATGGAGAAAGTGAAGAGATAGATAGAGAAATAGGGAGAGGGAGAGAGATGGTGAGAGAGAGAAAGGAGTGAGATAGATAGAGGGGTATGGTATTTACAAAGAAATACATTTCACTAAAGATAAATATAAACGTGAGTATCCATTTTTTTCACTAATATTGAATCGTTGATAATCTATTCAAACAAATAATATATTTTAGTTATTTAATCAAATAGTTATTTTACATTGTTACTTGGAAGAAATGAGAGTCACATCCGACATTATCTTTCCTTCTATTTATATATACTAACTAATAATGAGAAATGAACTATGTTTAGTATTTTAACTTCGAATGCTATAAATATCAGTTCCAACATTTCCTTAACATCCCTACCACATACCCCATGTACCCTCTATCCCCTTAATCCCTTAACGCCCCTACCCAGTACCTCCTACTCAGTACTCCCTACTGCCCCTATCCCGTAACCAATACCCCATACTCTATCCTACTACCTTTTGCGCCTACTACACTACTCTCCTAGCCCCCCTACCACCTATCCCCAACCCACCAACCACCTTACTCCCCCTACCATCCTACCACCCCTACTCCCCTTATCCCTTACCCCCTACCACCCTACTCCCCTTACCACCCCTAACTCCCTTTACCGCCCCAACCCCCCTCCCCTACCCCCCTACCTTACCCCTTACCCCCTACCCTTACCCCTAGTCTATAACAAGCTTACCCACCTACCACCTTCCCTATAACACTAGAATGTTTCACAACAAAAGAAACATGCAATGATTGAGTTCAAATCATAATGGAGTCAAGAGCGGGAACCAAACTAATATTTAAAAATTTGATTGGGTCGAAAAATGAGATAAAATAAATTTGGGATTGGTGTGATCCCTTTAAAACAATTAAAATAAAATTAGAATGATCTAATTAGAAGGAAATTAAGAAAATTGAGTTTTTTGATAGGATTAGTGTGAAAATTGGGAAGCCGAGAGAGAGAAATTAGGCTAAGTTTATTGAAATCTTATTTATCGAGTGCGAAGATGAAAAGAAAATTAATAATAATAATAATAATAAATTTGAGTTACATAAGTAAATAAATTATTTTCAAATAGAAATATAAGTTGAGTAGAAGGACCATCACAACCAACAACGGGATAGGAGTAGGTGGGCATTACTATAAACACCCATTTATAATAAAACCCTATCATTTTTCAATCCTAAATGCCACTCCCTCCTCCTCCCCTCTCTACCAGCACCTCAATCTCATCTTGACTGACCTCCCACCTTTGTCTCTTTCCTCTTTCCTCCATCTCGCATCCACCGCCTCTCCATCCTCTTCAAATGCTTCTCCTTCCCACCTTAGATATCCTTTTCCCTTTGACCAGCCAAGACCTTAGTATGCAGATGCCGGGGAAGCTAGATGAAATCAAACGTTTCCTAATGCTTGGTCCCGTTGTGCAGATGGCTGGTGCCACCTTGGTGTTGTACCTCCTAGACATCAAGGGTCGGGTCTTGATTTGGCACAATTACAAGGGTGATGTCTCCATTGTCCAAGCTGAGCACTTCTTCACCAAGCTCATCGAGAAAGATGGTGGGGATCACACTCTCAAGATCCAGTTGTGTACAACAATGGTTTGAGTTACAGGTTTATACAACACAATAATGTTTACTTATTGGCAACGTCAAGGCAAAAACTGTAGCGCTATGAGCCTCCTCTTCTTGCACCGTGTAGTTGATATTTTTAAGCATCAATTTGAGGAGTCCTTGAGGGATAACTTTGTTGTTGTGTACGAGTTTCTTGAGGAAATGATGGACTTTGGTTTCTCACAATACACAAGCGAAAATTCTTAGTGAGTTTATCAAGACTGATGCCTATAGAATGGAAGTTGCACAACGACCTCCTATGGCTGTGACTAATGCAGTTTCATGGTGTAGTGAGGGAGTACGGTACAAGAAGAATGAAGTCTTCTTGGATGTGGTGGAAAGCAATGGGCAAATAGTCCACTTAAATGTCGTTGGAGCACTCAAGATGAGAACGTATTTAAAAGGCACCCGAGGCATAAAATAAGCATTTTCTACGGGATCCCGAAACCACCAGCCACCCCGACCTAATTCATGATGAGCCCACCAACTTCCTGGCAAGATGCCTACGTTAAAAAGCACCGACATGTTAAGATCCAAATTCGAATGGGTCCCTGGTCCTGGTGAGAGACCACTGTGTTCGCGTTGCCGGTCCAAGAAAGAGGCGAAGTAGCAGTCTCTTTCTTTCCATTACAAACGACACGCTTCGCCTGCTCCCTCCCCGTGTCCACTAGCGCTCCTGTCCAGAGCGAAGAGAAGGCGAAAAAGCTTAGCCGAAGCAGCATGAGCGGGCTTCTATTGCTACGCAACAATAGAGCAGAATAGCATTTTGCGCCCACATCTTTGAATTTTTTGGTAAAAAGCTTGCTTGTTATACGGGCGCATCCAGCAGAACGAAGCAGCCTTCCCTTCTCTTCGGCGGCATCCTTCCGCATTGGCGGCGAGTGGAGTGCCACAATCCCATTCATCATTTTTTATCTACAAAAGCTAAAGCCCATAGCACTGGCGACATCTCCGGCATAAATGCAAGGAGGATATATAGCTGATATAGGATCTTGTGGAACAGGATTTGATTCTGCAAGCGGTTCGGTACAAACGAAGAAATTTCGAACAAAAGGATTGGAACTCGCTGAGAGTAAAGGAGAGAAAAAGAAAGCAATGTCAAGAGCTCCGTCAATCCGCTGTTCATCGATAAACGAAGCTTTCTCTTTATCATCTCGTGTCAGATGCAAGAAAGGATGAGTCCTTTTTCCTTCTTGCGAACCACGGGAGCGCCTAGCGCCCAGAGGAGCAAAGCTCATTTTCCTTTCAGGGTAAAGCGGCCCATAAAATAGGACTGGCCGTCAAAAGTTCGGTTCCTTCGCGAACTAAGTTCAGAATCAACAAGTGTTCGTAAAACGAAAGGAGTGTACAACTGGGGCTTTAAAATACCAGTTTTTTGTTCGTAACAAGGGAGAGATAGAATGGAGTTCTTCACCAAGCGAAAAACATGGAAATACCGAATAGTTTCTCAATGGCCTACTCGTTTTGAGATATTATGGCTTTGGGGTCGACCCAAAGTAAGGAATTCATAAAAACTTGGGATCTAACACCATGATAAAATACTACCCTCATGATTAGACCATGTCCTTGAGATTTGATAAAAAAAAAAGGTGCATTAACGGTTAATATGTTGTAATTGGAGTTGTTATTCAGAATATAATGGAACGAAAGACCAAGGAAAGAGAGAAGAACACACCAAAATGCGGGTGCTGCACCTTTGGCTGGTGGTTCTTTCTTGTTGTAAGCGAATGCAATGAAAAGACTAGGAAATAACGAATAATGAAACAATGAAACTATTGACATTTGGTGTTCATTTCCAAATTTCTTTATTCCCATCATCTGGTAACCATAGGATAATTCACGAGAAAGGTGGCAGGATTCGAACATATGGCCTAAAGGCCCCTTACCTAATAAGAAAAAAACTCCTTATGACCAAACAAGGACACCAGCAACCAACCTTCTCGAGCGATAGTTCCACGATCACGACAGGCAGCAACTTGTTGGGAGTAGGGCATCGAAGCAAGCGGAGGGGAGAGATAGAAAGCGCAGCGCGCGTTAGTGCGCTCTCCGTTTTCTAGCAAGCAAGCGAATGGGAGCGAAAAAACGGAGAAAGCGCAGAAGCTCTTGAGAAAAGGTAGTATGAGCGCATATGCTTTCGAGAAAATGGAGAGTGCACTAGCGAAAAAAAAAAAGCGTGACAAATTGAGAGCATGCGAGAAAAGGGGTATGAGTGCAGACGCTCTTGAGATAAGGGAGAGTGCAAATACGGTTAGAGGCTTGAGAGCAAGCATTGGCACTGGAAGCGAAGCGCACCAAAAAGGAAGCGGAGGCTCGAAAGAAAATGCTAGTGCGGGCGTATTTTTCTCTTTTACTACGTAGGCTCCTTCGAACCTCTGCTTGCTAGGGAGGAAGGACCGTAGACTTGCTCTCGGACAAGTGTAGGCTTGAGATAGAAAGCTTACGCGCGCAGATTCTTTTCTTGCTAGCGTGCGTAGGGTTCTTCCTCCCCAGCAAGCTAGGTCCGAAAGGGGATCAAAGGGTGCCAAAGAGTAAGTTAGGGTTCAAAAGTCGGAGTGCGCATGGAGTTCGCATTACTTGCTACGTATGCTTTCTATTCTATTAGATCCTACGCTTGCCATATAGCAAGCCTACGGTCGTTCCGGACCTCCGCTTGTTGCTCTCCTTCGTACACTCTGCTTGCTCTCTGGCTCGCTTCGGGTCCTTTTGAACCTCTCCTTGCTAGTTCTCACGCCTACGAAACTAATAAAAAAATAGGCTTTTGAAAGGCGATCAAATCAATAAGATCTATAGTTTCTTGACGGGAGTTTACTCAGGCAAGCGAAGATCCGAAACGACCTGGAGCTAGCTAGCTAACTTTACAAGCAGACGCTTGAAAGAGTACGCGAGCAAGCAAGAAAATAGAGAAAGTGCAGACACGCGTGGAGGCTTGAGAGCAAGCAAGCTACGGCTTGAGAGCCTACGCGCGCTAGCGCGCTTTGTCCTTCGAACCCTTCGCTTGATCTCTGGCATGCTCCGGGTCGGTCGTTCCGGACCAGACCTTCACTTGCTGGGGAGCAAGCAAGCTACAAGGAGCGGGAAAACTACGCGCGCTCTGGCGTACGAGCCAGCAAGCAGAGACGATGGAAGCTTGCTATATGGCAAGTTACGGGGAGCAAACGAAGGTTCGGAATGATCCGTAGCGCGCTAGAAAACTACGAAAATAACAAGAGGCGTGCGGAGGCTTTAAGCACCTCCACTTGCTGGATAGATTAGACCTGGAGTGCGCTAGTGTACTTGTTATTTGCTCGGTTGCTAGCAAGCGTTGGCTCGAAAACGGAAAGCGCTAGCGCGCTAGTGTACAACAGCCCGAGCGACCAGACTTAACATAAATGTAGCCAGTGGAGCCATTCTGAAAGGGGAGAAATTAGCACTACTTGGTGAAATGGGTTCTTTTAGAATCAATTTCGAGCCATCTAGAGGTTGTAACAATCCGAATAATCCCACTACATCAGGGCCCTTTCGACGTTGCACAATAGCCATTACTTTACGTTCAGCTAGCACTAAAAAGGTTACTCCTAGTAGAAGTGGTAGAATTATTCCAAGTATTTCAGCTGAAACAGCTATGTACGTTTTCGATTTTCTATTCACTCAAGATTTGGTCTGGTCGACCCAATCATGATATTTCGATGGGACCTTTTCTCGAAAAACTTCGTATTCCGAGAAGCTCGAAAACAGAAAGTTAGCTAGCGAGCAAGAAAACTACAAGCGCGCTGGCACGCGTAGGCGTGAGAGGCAGCAAGCGGAGGGGAGGAACAACCGTACACTTGCTATCTGGCAAGCTATGTGGAGGAACGACACTACGCGAGCCAGAGAGCAAGCTCCGGGGAGAAACGACCGTACGCTTACTCTCTGGCAAGCTACGTGGAGGAACGACCTTACGCCCGTGTCTTGTTGTTTTGTTTCTAGCAAGCAGAGGCGCTTTCCATTTTCTCACTTTCGAGCCCTAGTTTTTTTTTGCTTGCTTGCGTACTTTTTGAGATGTAGCTTGCTTGCTCTTTCTCGCCTATGCTTGCTCTCTTGCATAGGTGTGAGAGCCACCAAGCATAGTCTTTCAAGCCTACGCGCGCTAGCGCGCTCCGGGTCATTCCGAACCTTCGCTTACTCTCTGACACGCGTAGGGTCGGTCGTTCCTCTCCGAACCTTCACTTGCTTGCTACCGAATGACAAAACGGAGAAAGGTCAGACGTGAACAAAGCGGACTCTATACAAGTGCACTAGCGCGCGGAGGCTTGAGAGCTAGCGAGAAAACGGAGCGTGCACTAGCGCGCTCTTTCGAGCCGTAGCTTGCTCTTTGGCGTGTTTCGGGTCCTTTCGGACCGGAGCTTGCTATTTGGCATGCTTTGGGTCCTTTTGGACCTCTGCTTGCTCTTTGGCGCGCTTCGTCCTTCGGACCCTACGCTTGCTGGGGAGGAACGACCCAGAGCGAGCAAGAGAGCAAGCAAAGGTCCGGAACGACTCGGAGCGAGCAAGAGAGCAAGCAGAGGTCTGAGACGACCCGGAGCAAGCAAGAGAGCAAGCAGAGGTCCGAAACGTCCCAGAGCGAGCAAGAGAGCAAGTGGAGGCTTGAAAGCCGGAGCGCACTGGTGCGCACTCCGTTTTCTCACTTACTGCTCCAGCTTTCTATTAGAGCCCTAGCTTGCTCTTTGGCGCACTTCAGGTCCTTTTGGACCTCCGCTTGTTGGGTGTAGACGCTCCTATAAACGCCGCATGCTTAGGAAGGATTTTTGAACTTCTTAAGTGTGTGCATACGTATAGAGTCCGCATCGTAGGCTCTCAAGTTGGAGCGCTTTTCTCACTAGTGCGCTCTCCGTTTTCTCGCTGGCTCGCTCCGGCTTTCTATTCAAGCCTCCTCTTGCTTTCTTGCTCGCTCCGAGTCGGTCTCCCCGGAGCAAGTGTAGGCGAGAAAGCTGTAACAGTAAGCAAGCGGACTCTATACGAAAGCACGCTAACAAACGAGAAAGGGTAGTACAAGCGCAAATGCTCTCGCAAAAGGGGAGAGCACAGACGTGCGCGTAGGCTTGAGAGCTAGGAAACGTAGATGATGAAAGCCTACACGCGCGTATTCTTTTCTTGCTAGCGCGCATAGGCTCGAAGAGTTCGCTTGCTGCTACGACTTTCTATTCTATTAGAGCCCAGGCTTGCTCGTTCCGGGTCCTTTCGGACCTCCGCTTGCTGCTCTCCTTCAAACCCGGAGCTTGCTCTTTGGTGCGCTTTAGGTCCTTTTAGACCTCCGCTTGCTCGCTCTCAAGCCTACGTGCGCGTCTACGCTCTCCCTTTTCTCGTTCGCTAGTGCGCAAATACTAGCTTTTCTCACTTGCTTTATTCGATAAAGCAAATGATTCGTTTCGAAAACTTTGAACTAGATGTTGCCCTTTGAATTAGCCGATCAACCAAAATCGATCGGGCGGGCTGGTTGGTTGGGAAGGTATAATATTGCTCGACAAATATCCGACAATGGGGTTAGTAATTAAAAATATATCCTTGTAGATAGGTACTGTAAGGATATGTAAACTTATAAAATTATTTTTACTCTCTTTTTTTTCAATTATTTCTTTTTCAATTTTGACTTTTCTCTATTCTATTTCAATGTCGCCTTTTATCTCTTTATTTTCAATTCTAGCCTTTTCTTCTTCTTTTTCAGCTTTGCCTTTTATCTCTTCCTCTTTAATTTGACCTTTTATTTCTTCTTTTACCAAACCTAACTTGATCATAGTAATCTCCATCTCTTTGGAGAATTTATCAAGGCACTTACTGCATGATTCCCAATAGTAATTGCTATGAACAAATCGTTGGTGCATAATTACTTTCAGCTCCCTCCATGACTCCATGGGGGGCGTTCATAGTTGCATCTTCTGTCTTTCATCAATTGGTCCCAACATGTAATTGCATAATCTTAAAATGTAAAGGATGCAACTCGTACCTTTCTTGCTTCATAGTAATTGCGATTTTCAAAGAACTTATCCATCTTCCTTTCCCATTGAATATATTCTTTTGGGTCCTCCTTTCCATAGAATAATGGTATATTCAAATCATATAGGTTATCAGTCGTTGGTCCTTTTCTTGTTGTATATTGCTCTTGATCCCTTCGTTCCTCCAAACAATCCAATCGCGTGTGTAATGACTCAACTGCTGACTTCACTATCCGTCTCGTTTTGCTCATCATGTTTTGAACAGACTGAGGGGAACTGTCTTATATCCATGTGTTTCTTTGTTGTTGGAACTTGTAATCCTGCCAATTGTTAGAAACAAAAGAACCTCGCAACTCTCCCTCACATGTTTCTCTCAAACACTCCTGTTTAACACTCAAATAGCTTTTTCTTAAAGATTTAAAACACTCTTGCCTTTTTCCACCCATATGTCTTCTTTCAATTTTAATTGAACTCAAGAACAAATCATTTTCATGAAGCAGTTCAACTTGAGAAATAATAAGACAAATCAACAAAGTTTCAAAAAGTAATTCTAAAAATGATTTAAGTGTAAGGTATGGGAATATTCAAAAAATATAGGAAGAAAAATAAAATCTAAGAGAGTAGAATGAATAAGATACTTAATATATACTTTTGTGCCTTTTTTTTCTTTGCCTTTTTTATGCCTTTTTTTGTAATTCTTTTTTTGCCTTTTCTATTATAAAGAAAGAAGATAAAAAAAGATGAGATTTTTTTTATAGAGAATAGAAGTAGAATGAAAATATAACTAGATAGGAGAAAAAAAAGAGATTATTTTGTGATTTTTTTAATACTGACTAGGAATAGATAGAAGATAATGAAAATATAACTCAATAGGAGAAAAAATGAGATTTTTTTTGTGATTTTTTTTATTCTGGATAGAAATAGGTACATGAATAAGAAAATAGAACGAAAATTGAAAGGATAGTATGAAACTTGTCGTGCAACCGTGTGCTCTGATACCAACTGATACGAAACCCGCCAATATACTAATGGCACCCTACACCAAATATGGAATAGACCCCAAGACTTTCATGACGCAAGTAAAAAAAATGGAATATACTTTGTTTGGTTGAGAAAGTAAGGTATGGATAGAAGTAGACGCTAAACCAAAACCTCTAGGAAGAGCTCCTAGAAAACCTTGGTGATAAGTTTGATTGTTTGAATGCCACAAGTAAAAACCTGATAAGTTCAAAAGTTCTCTCAAAAGAGAAAGAAGACATAAGCCTCTCAATAAAATTGAAATCAAAAGATCTGTCTTTACAATGGTCTAAAGTTAGTCTTTTATAGGTACTTGAGAATATTAGAAATTATCTAAATAAGGAAATAAAATATTGGGGTTGACATGCCAACCATATATCTATTCATATATAAAATATTGCTAATATATTTCTTAGATATATCTAGAAAATATATTGTCTCCTAATTTAATCTTCTAGAAGATTTATTATGTTAATAAATCTCCCACTTGAAATTCAATTTGAATTTCAAATTCGAATTATCCTCTTGAGATCTTATTGATCTCTTATTTTGGGCTTGAGATCTTGTTGAGCTCTTTCTTTGGGCTTGAGATCTTATTGGACTCTTCTTTTGGGCTTTCACTTAGGTTTCTTCAATTGCTCCAATCAGCCCATTCGATGCTTCTTCAAATCTTTTAGCCCTTAACATGTGAATCACAACATGCTCAATTTGATTCACATAAGAAGGGGTGATTAACGGAGAAAAGAATTGCTGAGAGATAGATTCTACTATTTGGTTAGTACGAATGAGTGATTGTGAAGCATGCTCCGGAGGAGATTCTTTCCCCGAGTCAGTCCAGTCAGAAAGGGGAGGTCCCGCCGTCTAGACTACATTTCGGGAGTTTGAACACCATCCCATTTCAATAAAAAATACAACCCTGTCAAAGGGATCTTACCTTCCTTCTAACTGAGTGGAAATCCAATCCTGTTTTGTCTTTTTTGCATAAAGACCAGGCATCCGGTAATAATAATTATATATATATATATATTATTTGAAACCTCTAGCCAGCTCAAAAACGGAAAGCGCGCTAGCTAGCAAAGTGGACTCTATACAAGCTAGCGAACGAGAAAGCAAGCGTAGGCGAGAAAGCCGGAGCAGCAAGCGGAGGTCCGAAAGGACTCGAAGTGCGCCAAAGAGCAAGCTACAGTGAGAAAGCCGGAGCAGCAAGCAATGCAGACTCTATATGTGCGCACTAGCACACTCCAGCTTTCGAGCCTTCGCTTGCTCTCTTGCTCGTGTAGGGTCGTTCTGGACCTCCACTTGCTCTCTTGCTCAGTAGGGTCGCTCCTCCCCAGCAAGCTCCAGGGAGAAAGAACCTGAAGTGCTCCAAAGAGCAAGCGGAGGCATTGGAAGTGAAGCACGCCAAAGAGCAAGCTCCGGGGAGAAAGGACCCAAAGCGTTCCAAAGAGCAAGCGGAGGCTCGAAAGCCTCTGCGTGCTCCATTTTCTCGTTCGTGTCTACACAAATACTGCCTTTTCTTGGTCCCCTCCGCTTGCTAGAGAGCAAGCGTACAGGTCATTCCTCCCCTACGTTGCTTGCTCGCTCCGACTTTCTATTCTAGCAAGTGAGAAAACTACAAGCGTAGATGCTTTACGTTTTCGAGCCTCCGCTTGCTAGCAACAAAACAACAAGACACGTGCGTAGGGTCGTTCCTCCCCTACGCTTGCTTGCTCTTTCTCGCCTCCACTTGCTTTCTCACCTCGGCCTACGCTTGCTCCATTCCATACCCAAACTAATATGAACCTTGCCAATATGTTGACGACACCCTACACTAAATATGGCAAGAACCCAAGACTTTCACGACGCAAGTACGAAAAGATGGAATATACCTTGTTTATATGAGAAAAAGGTATCGAATATCTAGATGCCACACCCAAATTCTCTGAGAAGAACTCTTAGAAACCCTGGTGATAAGTTTTGAATTGCTTGAACACCACAGGTAAAAACTTGATAAGTTCAAAAAGCTCTTTCAAGAAAAGAAAGAAGACAAAACTCAAAATATTGAAATTCCAAAGTTTTTGTCCTCTAATACCATGGAGTATGCCTTTTATAGGCACATATACAACCAAATAGCCTAAAAATAAGGAAAATATATCTTATGGTTACATGCCAACCATATCTAATCTAAATATTTAGGATATTTTATAACCAATTTAAAAATCTAAATTTAACTAATTAAATATCTAATATTATCATTTATTATCATAGAAGATTTATTATATTAATAAATCTCTACTCATTAATAAAATCTAGACCTTCTCGTGGGCTTTTCTTAGACTCTTTAATTGGGCTTCCTTCTCATGGGCATTTGTTGGACTCTTTAATTGGGCTTCCACTTGAATTTTCTACAATCTCTTTAATCAACCCATATAAAGCCTATTTGAACCTTTTAGCCCTTAACCTTGTGATTGGGCCCTCTTGAAGTCTCAAATAATCATTTATCCCATTTGGTGACAAAGTGTTCAGCTCCATTGCACGTTCAGTTGATTGGACTTGTGAATTTGTAAACTCTTTTATCGGATTCACATCACAAACGTAACTTAAAATGGCTATGTATATTTAACCACAGGTGCTACTTCTTTAGGCTTTGTTTACCGATCATAGTTTCAGCATTGCACCTCACTAGGATGGCTGGCTTTCTTTCGTCCCTTAGAGTCCTTCTAGCGGGTCTTAGTGCCTTCCTCTCTTATTCAAAAGCTCCCAAGGCCTTTTCTTGATAATCGCTCTCCTCATTCAGTTTTTTTTCTCCACCCACTGACTTTCACTTTAAGGTCTTTGGATGTGCATGCCATCCATATCCCTTGGTCCGTATAGAAAGGAGAAACTTGATCCCAAGTCGAACCGCATCCACATTTCTCGTAAGAGTCTTTTTTATGAGACCCTTTTTCCCTTTCGAACAACTGACAAGACTTTTGCTAGTTTGATTTTCATAATGACTTTGAGGGCAATTCCACTCTGACTTGACTTTACCACTCTAGCAGCCCACTTTCCCTTATGAAACTGTGACAGGTTCTCCACATAACTCAGTTGCTGGTGACTCTACTAAGACTGCTCGAAAGGACTCTCTTAGTTTGCCACCTACTGATGATGCTCTTTCATACACTACAAGCATGCCACTCAGGCTACACAAGCTTAATAAACAAAGCAATTCTCCATAAAGTCATGCAATAAGCACTCGATCGAAAGAGGGAACTCATCGAGAAAGAAAGAGACTAAAGAATATGCTTTTTCCGCTCAACTCAAAACCCAAGGCAGCTTCAAAGGTTGAGACAGCTGGAGTCGAAGCAAAGAAAAAAGAAGAAGGGTGATAGGGAAGGCCAAAAAAGATGATGATAAAGGGCAAGGAGAAGGGAAATGGTGAGAAGAAACCCTCCTAAAAAGAGAGGTTAGGAAAGCTCGAAAACTATAAGCGAGTTAACTAGCGAGAAAACTACAAGGCAAGCTAGTGTGCGTAGGGTCTCCCTGTAGCTTGCTCTCTGGCTTGCGTAGGGTCTCCCTGTAGCTTGCTCTCTGGCTTGCGTAGGGCTTCTAGCACCAGCAAGCAGAGGTCTGGAATGACCTGGAGTGAGCAAGAGAGCAAGCGTAGGCTCTAAAGCCTACGCGCCCTATAGTAGTTGTTGTTTTCGTAGTTTGCTAGCGCGCTACAGGTCGTTCCAACCCAGCAATCGAAGGGGGGAAAGGACTTAGACCCGGAGCGAGCAAGAAAGTGTAGGTGTTGAAAGCTAGAGCGCACATCTTGTTGTTTTCGTAGTTTGCTAGCGCGTGTAGGCTCAAAGAGTTCGCTTGCTCTTTGGCTTGCGTAGGGTCGTTCCCCCCCTGAACTTGCTAGATTCAATAGCTTGACTAGTTGTGAATTCTGCCTTCCATGAAAACCCCGTCTTTTTGGCAGCAACTGCTAATAGATAGGAAAGAATGACTGACTAGGCAGACAAACTTCAAGGAAGGAGAGTCTTAAAAAGAAGACCGCTTTGCGACTAGCTTGACTAAATGGGCATACTGAAGCATAGGATACATGGGATGAATTAGTCAATTCAATCCTTTCATATGCATATGGCATTTTCGGGTCGTTCCTAAATAAATCATTGCCCTGGAGCCTCTCTTGAGCTCAGTGGGATATAATTGATCCAACTTGAAGTTAGCATTCAAATAAAACTATATTCTTAACAGATTGAGTTAGATGTAGGTAAGGATGTGCCCTAAGGAGGAAAATGCATTATGTATTTCCATAAAGAATGAACTTCTGACTACTCGTACAATCCAGTTCTTTTAGTGGGAGAGTAGTAGTCACATCCTGGCTTCTATCTCCAATCAGTGATCTAGTGGAATTCTATCTTGAAGCAATTGCAGCGTAAGGAATGCTTCCTTGTTCTCCTCCTTATTCAAAGCATCGAGCAAAGAAAAAAAATAGTTGGTATGGCTACTTGAGCAAAAGCTAACGAGACAGATGAGGAGGCAGAGACGTAAGGCATAGGGCAAAGGAGCAACGAATGGTAACAGATAAAAGTAGTAAGGTATGAAATGACTTAGAAAGAAGCTTGAAAATGGAAAGCGCGCTAGCATGCGTAGCAAGAAAACTACAAGCTAGCTAGCGAACAAGAAAGCAAGCATAGGCGAGAAATTCCTGAGGACTTATACATTTGTGTATTGGAGTTATACATCTATCCTAAGAAACGCTAAAAAAATGCTAAGAAACCCTATAAAACCCTAATAAATGCTAAGAAACCCTACAAAACCCTAAGAAACTCTAAAAAAACCCAATAAAACCCTAACAAATACTAAAAAATGCTAATAAACACTAAGAAACCCTATAAAACACTAAGAAATCCTATAAAACCCTAAAAACACTAACAAATGCTAAGAAACTATATGAAACACTAAGTAACACTAAGAAATCCTAAAAAATATTAAGAAACCCTAGAAATGCTGAAACAATGCTAAGAATCGCTAAGAAATGCTAAAAAAAACCCATGAAACCCTAATAAACGCTAATAAACCCTAATAAACTCTAAGAATCCCTATAAAATCCTAAGAAATGCTAATAAACCCTAGGAAACCCTTAGAAATGGTAAGAAACGCAAGGAATTGCTAAGAAAAACTAAGAAATGATAAGAAATCCTTAAAAACGCTAAGAAACTCTAAGAAATGCTAAAAAATGCTAAGAAACGCTAATAAACCCTAATAAATCCTAAGAAACGGTTAGAAACACTAGGAAACCCTAGTAAACATTAAGAAACACTAAGAAACACTAAAAACGATAATAAACTATAAGAAACCCTATAAAATGCTAAGAAACCCCATAAAACTCAAATAAAAAGCTAAGAAACCTATTAAAATGTAAATAAAATGCTAAGAAACCCTATGAAATGCTAAGAAACTAAAAGAAACACTAAATAATGCTAAAAAACCCTAAAATACATTAATAAACCCAAGAAACGCTAAAAAATGCTAAGAAAGGCTATTAAATCCTAAGAAACACTAATAAACCCTAAGAAATGCTAGAAAAACCTAATAAACGATAAGAAACGCTGAAAAACGCTAAGAAATGCTAATAAAAGCTAAGAAGCCTTAAGAAACCCGAAAAATGCTAAAAAAAACCCTTTAAGACATTAAGAAACGCTAAAAACCCTCTAAAACCCTAAGAAATCCTAAAAAAACTATAAGAAACGTTAAGTAACGATAAGAAACCCTAAAAAATAGAAATAAACCCAAGAAATGCTAAAAAATGCTAAGAATCGCTAAGAAACCCTATAAAACCCTAAAAAATGCTAATAAACCCTAGGGAAACCTTAAAAACGTTAAGAAATGCAAGGAAATTCTAAGAAACACTAAGAAACCCTAAGAAACACTAGGAAACGCTAAGAAACTGTAAGAAATCCTAAAAACACTAGTAAACCATATAAAACCCTAAGAAACCCTAAGAAATACTAAGAAAATCTAAAAAAAAAAGAAAACCAACATGATGTGAATATGACAAAGAGTCTACAAATTCACAAGTTTAATCAATCGAATCTGCAATGGAGCTGAACAATTTGTCACCAAATATGATAAATACTCATTTGAGACTACAAGAGGGCCCAATGACAAGGTTAAGGGCTAACAGATTCAAATACGCTTTATATGGGCTGCTTAAAGAGATTGCTGAATATTCAAATGGAAGCCCAAATGAAGAGCCTCAGATGAGCCCAAGAGAAGGTCCATATTTAATTAATAAGGAGAGATTTATTAATATAATAAATCCTTAGGATTATATTAGGTAGTTCAGATTTTTAAATTAGTTATTAAAATATCCTAAATATTTAGATTAGATATGGTTAGCTTATAACCATAATAGATTTTTTTCCTTATTTTGTGGGCTATTCGGTTATTTTTTTGAGCCTATAAAAGGCATACTCCACAACATTGGAAGACACTTTGGAATTTCAATCTTGTGAGTTCTGTCTTCATTCTATCCTGAAAGGGCTTTTTGAACTTATCAGGTTTTTACTTGTGGCATTCAAGCAATCAAGACTTATCACCTGGGGTATTCTAAGAGTTCTTCTTAGAGGATTTGGTTGTGGTGTCTACATATCCCATACCTTGTTTCTCACAAAAACAAGGTATATTCCATCTTTTTACACTTACGTCGTGAAAGTCTTGGGGTCTTTGCCATATTTGGTGTAGGGCATCGTCAACATATTGGCAATGTTCACATCAGTTGGTATCAGACACACGATTGCATGGCAAGTTCCATCCCATCTTTTATATCTAGTTCTTTTTTTTTATCTTCTCTACCTATTTTTATTCTCTATAAAAGAAAAACAAAAGAAATTCTATCTTCTTCTATCTATCTTCTCTTCAGTAGGTTAAAAGAAAAAAGAAAAAAAGCCAAAAAAATTCGTGCCAAAACAAATCAAAATAAAAATAAAAAAAGAGCACAAAAAATCGTGCTAAAAAAAGAGCAAAAAAATGCAAAAAAAAAAGAGAGGCACACAATTCTAGCTTGAATTTCATTCTTCTCTATCTATTCTATTTCATTCCATCTTAATTTATTTTTCTATCTACATTTTATTCTTCTCTGAGTCTATTCGTACACCACACTTAAATTCTTCTGGAATTGGTGTTTGAAAACCTTATTAATTTGTCTTGATTGTTCCTCAAGTTGAATTGCTTCGTAAAAATGATTTGTTTTTAAAGTTCAATTCAGATTGAAAGAAGACATATGTGTGGAAAAAGGCAAGAGTGCTTTAAATTTATAAGAAAAAGTGATGCAAACCCCGCCCATATACTAACGGCACCCTACACCAAATATGGAATAGACCTCAAGACTTTCACGATGCAAGTAAAAAGAATGGAATATACCTTGTCTGGTTAAGGAATAAGGTAAGGATAGAAGTAGACGCCACACCAAACTCCTCTAAGAAGAGATCCTAGAAAACCCTGGTGATAAGTCTGATTGCTTGAACGCCACAAGTAAAAACCTGATAAGTTCAAATGTTCTCTCAAAAGAGAAAGAAGACATAAGCCTCACAATAAAATTGAAATAAAAGATCTGTCTTTACAATGGTCTAAAGTTAGCCTTTTATAAGCACTTGAGAATATTAGCAATTATCTAAATAAGGAAATAAAATATTGGGGTTGACATGCCAACCATATTGAAAATATTGCTAATATAATTCTTGAACATATCTAGAAACTATATTGTTTCCTAATTTAATCGTCTAGAAGATTTATGATAAATCTCCCACTTTAAATTCAAATTTGAATTATCTTCTAGAGATCTTATTGGGCTCTTCTTTTGGGCTTGAGATCTTATTGGGCTCTTTCTTTGGGCTTGAGATCTTATTGGGCTCCTTTTTTGGGCTTGAAATCTTATTGGACTCTTCCTTTGGGCTTCCACTTGGGTTTCTTCAATTGCTCCAATTAGTCCATTCAATGCTTCTTCAAATCTTTTGGCCCTTAACTTGTGAATCATAGCGTCCCCAATTTGATTCACATCAAAAAGCCAGTTGAGTGTGAAACAAGAGTGTTTGAGAGAAACATGTGAGGGAGAATTGCGAGCTTCTTTTCTTTCTAACAATTGCCAGGTTTAGAAGGCCCAACGACAAGGAAACACAATGAAAGAAGAGGGTTTCATATCGCCCATTCAAAACCTACACTGGAAAGCAATGAAGAGTCAAATGAAAAAGATAGTGAAGTCTGAATTTGAGCCACTCCATACATACGCGAATGGATCGTTTGGAGGAAGGTGTGAGACGATACTCATATCAACATACTTCCATTGAACGACCGTGGAGCAGTCGATCTCAATGCTTCGAACCATAGGAACTGGGAGAGTTCGATGATCTCCAAGTTAATTGCGACAACATCAAGCTCAATTCCTTCAATCAACCTACTACTTGGGATAGACCATGGATTGATGATATCTTGGACAACCAACGTGAGAAGTTATTTCATACCCGTTGCTCTATGAACAATAAGGTTTGTTCTGTTATCATAGATGGGGAAAGTTGCACCAACTTTGCTAGCACCAAGCTTGTGGAGAAGTTGGCATTACATACAACGAAGCATCCAAAGCCATATCAAATTCAAAGGCTGAATGATCAACCCAAACTCAAGGTAACCCAACAAGTAACAGTGTCCTTCTCTATTGGGAAACATCATGGTGAAATATTATGTGATATAGTACCAATGCATGCATGTCATATTTTATTGGGAGAACCTTGGAAGTTAGTTCGTCACGTTACATATGATAGATTAATAGATAGGTACTCATTTGTGATGAATAATAGATCAATATCTCTTGTACCTCTTACTTTATAACAAAATTTTCAGGATCAGTTGAAAAAGAAAAAAGTGAGATAAAGAGAGATACAATTTCAGATCAAATCCTTACAATACTTATGTACAAGGATTTATGTTTTACTAACCATATTGTTGGATATTTGCCGAGCATTAGTGTTTTTCTTCTGTAGGAATTCAAGAATGTCATTCCAAAGAAGATGACTCTTGGTTTGCCACCAGTTCGAGAAAACAAGAATCAAAGTCCACACCAAGTCCTAAAACTAATGGAAAGGAGATATATACGTAAGAGCAAGCGACCATGTGTTGTACCCATGAAGGACGTAACTTGGCAAATATGCCTCGATTATTGAGCCATTGACAATATCACGGTAAAGTATCGATGACATCTTTCACATTTATATTATATTATTATTGAGTTTCATGGATACTATTTATTTTCAAAACTTGATCTTAAAAGTCAATATCATCAATTTCAAATTAAAGAAAGAGATGATTTGAAAACAACATATGAAACAAAACCAGGTCTATATGATTGGTTAGTTGTTATTTTTGGATTAACTAGTGCCTTTAGCACTATCATGATATCAATGAACCATATCTTGCATGTTATCATTTTAAAGTTTGACTATATATATTTTGATGACATCCTAGTATATGATAAGATCTTAGATGAACTTATGGAATATTTGAAAATTATGTTAGAAGTTTTTAGGAAAGATCAGTTATTTGCCAAATTGAAGAATTGCATATTGTGTTTGGGTAAACTTGTATTTCATGGATATGTTATAAGTTTTGAAGGTATTAGCATTGACAAGGGGATTAAGGTAATTCGAGATTGGAAAACACCTTATTTGGTAAGTCAGGAAAGAAGAACAATTGCACATTATAATGAAAAGTTCATTGGAGTAGCCCTCAAGCTGAATGAGTATCATGCAAGGTGGGTAGAATTCATTTATACATCTAGTTATGTGATCAAGTGTAAGCAAGGTATGAAAAATGTAGTTGCTCATACATTATCTGGAAGGTACATCTTGCTTATAATTGTTGATACTAAATTGCTTAGTTTTGCTTAGAATACTTTGTTTGATATAAAATTTCTATTTTCAACTACATGTTTACCACATATTGTGTTTGCTTATAATCGTTATATTTATTTAGTGACTAAGTTATCACCATTGGAGATTATCTATAGTTTTAATCTATTTGATAGAAAACAGCAGAATCAAGAAAATATTAATCTAGCCAACAAAAGTTTCAACAATATTATTTTTTATCCAGGGATTTGGATTAACCTACATCTGAGGAATGAACTATTTATGAATAGAAAACTATCAAAATTTCTTAGATTAGAAAGATTATTTAAAGTGTTAAACTTAGTAGTAATAATTACAATAGGAAGTTATCTAGCAAATATATTGTTAGCAATAGCATAAATATTTATAAGTTAATGTCTTTTAATGTAGGTGACGAAGGAAAAGAAGATTTGAGGACAAATCATTTTAAAGAGGGGGACAATGATGTGAATCTGACAAAGAGTCTATAAATTCACAAGTTCAATCAACCGAATCTGCAATGGAGCTGAACAATTTGTCACCAAATACGATAAATACTCATTTGAAACTACAAGAGGGCCCAATGACAAGGTTAAGGGCTAAAAGGTTAAAATAGGCTTTATATGGGCTGATTAAAGAGATTGTTGAATATTCAAATGGAAGCCCAAATGAAGAGCCCAAGATGAGTCCAAGAGAAGGTTCATATTTAATTAATAAGGAGAGATTTATTAATATAATAAATCTCTCAGGATAATATTAGGTAGTTTAGATTTTTAAATTAGTTATTAAATATCCTAGATATTTAGATTAGATATGGTTAGCTTATAACCATAATAGATTTTTTTTCCTTATTTTGTGAGCTATTCGATTGTTTTTTCAGCCTATAAAAGGCATACTCCACAACATTGGAAGACACTTTGAAATTTCAATATGAGTTTTGTCTTCTTTCTATCCTGAAAGGGCTTTTTGAACTTATCAGGTTTTTATTTGTGGCGTTCAAGCAATCAAGACTTATCACCTATGGTCTTCTAGGAGTTCTTCTTAGAGGATTTGGGTGTGGCGTCTACATATCCCATACCTTGTTTCTCACATAAACAAGGTATATTCCATTTTTTCGCACTTGTGTCATGAAAGTCTTGGAGTCTTTGCCATATTTGGTGCAGGGTGTAGTCAGCATATTGGCGGGGTTCGCATCACAAGAAACGCTAAAAAAGTGCTAAGAATCTCTAAGAAACACTAATAGACCCTAATAAAACCTAAGAAACACTAATAAATGCTAAAAAGTTCTAAGAAACCCTATAAAGCTCTAAGAAATGCTAAGAAACACTACAAAACCCTAAGAAACTAGAAACTATAAAAAAAAACCCAATAAAACGCTATAAAACGCTAATAAACCCTATAAAACCCTAAGAAATGCTAATAAACACTAAGAAATTGTAAGAAATGATAAGTAATGCTAATAAATCCTAAAATACATTAAGAAACCCAAGAAATGCTAAAACAATGCTAAGAATCGCTAAGAAATGATAAAAAAACCCTATGAAACACTGAGAAATGCTAATAAACCCTAACAAACCCTAAGAATCCCTATGAAACTCTTAGTATTACTAATAAACTCAAGGAAATGCTAAGAAACTCTAAGAAACCCTAAGAAATGCTAAAACAAATGATAAGAAACTCTAAAAACCCAAAAAACACTAAGAAATCCTATAAAACCCTAAGAAACCCAAAGAAATACTAAGAAACTCTAAAAAAAAATCAAGAAACCCAAGAAACACTAAAATAATACTAAGAATCTCTAAGAAATGCTAACAAACCCTTATAAATCCAAAGAAAGCCTTAGAAACACTAATAAACGCTAAAAAATTCTAAGAAACCCTACAAAACCCTAATAAAACGCAATAAATCCCTAAGAAATACTAAAAAGTGGTAATAAACACTATGAAACCCTATAAAGCGCTAATAAACCCTATGAAACTCTAAAAAAAACACTAAGAAATTCTAAGAAACTATATGAAACACTAAGAAATCTTTAAAAACATTAAGAAACTCTAAAAACGCTAAAACAATGCTTAGAGTCGCTAAGAAATTGATGTGAATCCGACAAAAGAGTCTACAAATTCACAAGTTCAATCAATCGAACGTGCAATGGAGCTGAACACTTTGTCACCAAATGGGATAAATGATTATTTGAGACTTCAAGAGGGCCCAATCATAAGGTTAAGGGCTAAAAGGTTCAAATATGCTTTATATGAGCTAATTAAAGAGATTGCAGAAAATACAAGTGGAAGCCCAATTAAAGAGTTCAAGAAATGTCCACGAGAAGGAAGCTCAATTAACGAGTCCAAGAAAAGCCCATGAGAAGGTCCAGATTTAATTAATGAGTAGAGATTTATTAATATAATAAATCTTCTAGGATATTAATGATAATATCACTCTCTCTCCTCTCTCTACTCTCACTGTCTCTCTACCCTCCCTCTATCTCTCTCTCACTCTCTCTCTCCATCTCTCTATTTATATCTCCCCTTTCTCACGCTCAATCTCTCTCCAATCTCTCTCCTATATCTCTCCCCCTCTCTCTCCTCGTCTCTCTCTCCCTCTCTCTATCTCTCCTCTCTATCTCTCCACTTTCTCTCTCATTCTCTCTCCTCCTCTCTCTCCCCGTCTCACTCTCTCTATTTTCATCTATCTCTCCTATATCTCTCCTCCTCTCTCTTCCTCACTCTCTCTCCCCCTCTCTCCTTCTCTCTCTCCCTCACTATCTCCCGTCTCTCTCTCCCATCTCTCTCTCCCCTACCTCTAAATATCTCTCTCCCCGACTCTCTCCCTCTCCATCTCTCTCTATATCTCCCTCTTCTCTCTCCCCTTTATATCTCTCTCTCCTCTCTCTACTCTCCCTATCTCTCTCCCCCTCTCTCCCTTACTCTGTCACGTCTCTCTCTTCCTCTATCTCCCGTCTAACTCTCTCTATCTCTCTCTATGTCCCTCTTCTCTCTCTACACTCTCTGTCTCTCACTCTCTCTCCTCTCTCTACTCTCCCTATCTCTCTCCCTTACTCCCTCTCCCATCTCTCTCTGCGTCTCTCTCTCCTCTCTATAATATCCCTATCTCTCTCCCTTACCCCTCTCCCATCTCTCTCTATGTCTCTCTCCCCATCTCTTTCTCACTATCTCTCCCATTATCTTTCTCTGTCCTCTCTCTCTATCTTTCCCCTCCTCACTCTCAATCTCTCCTTTCTCTCTGTCACTCTCTTTCCTCCTCTCTCAACCTCTCTCTCATCCAGTGTCTCTCTCCTCCTCTCTCTATCTCTCCCCTCTCTCTCTCTCACTCTCTCACCCCGTCTCTCACTCCATCTCTCTACCCATCTCTATCTCTCCACTTTCTCTCTCTCATTCTCTCTCCTCCTCTCTCTCCCCATCTCACTCTCTCTATCATCCTATATCTCTCCCCCTCTCTCTCCCTCACTCTCTCTCCCTCTCTCCTCCTCTCTCTCCCTCACTCTCTCTCCCTCTCTCCCCCTCTCTCCATCTCTCTCTCCCTCACTATCTCCCGTCTCTCTCTCCTCTACCTCTAAATCTCTCTCTCCCCTCTCTCCCCGACTCTCTCCCTCTCTCTCCCCATCTCTGTCTATATCTCCCTCTTCTCTCTCCCCTTTCTATCTCTCTCTCTCTCTCTCCCTTACTCTATCACGTCTCTCTCCACAACTCTCTCTATCTCATCCCCCTCAATCTCTCCCTCTCTCTCACTCTCTCTCTCTCACTCTCTCCTCCTAACTCTCCCTCTGTCTCTCTCATCTCTCTCTCTCTCCTATCTATCTCTCACTCTCTCTCCAATCTCTCTATCCTCTCCCTATCTCCTATCTCTCTCTCCTCTTTCACCCTGTATCTTACTCTCTTCTCCTCCTCTCTTTACCTCTCTCTTTCCTCGTCTCTCTCCCCACCTCTCTCCCGTCTCTCCCTCCTCTCTCTCTACATCTCTTTGCTCTCTCCGCGTCTCTCCCTCCTCTCTCTCTACATCTCTTTGCTCTCTCCGCGTCTCTCTCTCCCTCTCTCTCCTCGTCTCTCTATCTCCCTCTTCTCTCTCTACCCTCTCTGTCTCTCACTCTCTCTCTACTCTCCTTTTCTCTCTCCTCTCTCTACTCTCTTTGTCTCTCTCCCTTACTCCCTCTCCCATCTCTCTCTCCTCTCTCTCCCCATCTCTTTCTCACTATCTCTCCCCTTTATCTCTCTCTGTCCTCTCTCTATCTCTCCCCTTCTCTCGCTCTATCTTTCCCCTCCTCACTCTCTATCACGCCCCTTTCTCTCTGTCACTCTCTTTCCTCCTCTCTCAACCTCTCTCTCATCCAATGTCTCTCTCCTCCTCTCTCTATCTCTCCTCTCTCTCTCTCTCACTCTCTCACCCCGTCTCTCACTCCCTCTCTCTACCCATCTCTATCTCTCCACTTTCTCTCTCTCATTCTCTCTCCTCCTCTCTCTCCCCGTCTCACTCTCTCCTATATCTCTCCCCCTCTCTCTCCCTCCCTCCTTCTCTCTCTCCCTCACTATCTCCCGTCTCTCTCTTCCATCTCTCTCTCCTCTACCTCTAAATCTGTCTCTCCCCTCTCTCCCCGACTCTCTCCCTCTCTCTCCCCATCTCTCTCTCCTCTACCTCTAAATCTGTCTCTCCCCTCTCTCCCCGACTCTCTCCCTCTCTCTCCCCATCTCTCTCTATATCTCCCTCTTCTCTCTCCCCTTTCTATCTCTCTCCCCTCTCTCTTCTCTCCCTTTCTCTCTCCCTTACTCTGTCACGTCTCTCTCCACAACTCTCTCTATCTCATCCCCCTTGATCTCTCCCTCTCTCTCACTCTCTCTCTCTCTCACACTCTATCCTCCTAACTCTCCCTCTCTCTCTCTCATCTCTCTCTCTCCTATCTATCTCTCACTCTCTCTCCAATCTCTCTATCTTCTCTCTATCTCCCTTTCTCTCCTCTCTCACCCTGTATCTTACTCTCTTCTTCTCCTCTCTTTACCTCTCTCTCTTCTCGTCTCTCTCCCCACCTCTCTCCCTCTCTCTCCCGTCTCTCCCTCCTCTCTCTCTCTACATCTCTTTGCTCTCTCCGCGTCTCTCTCTCCCTCTCTCTCCTCATCTCTCTATCTCCCTCTTCTCTCTCTACCCTCTCTGTCTCTCACTCTCTCTCCTCTCTCTACTCTCCTTTTCTCTCTCCTCTTTCCACTCTCTTTGTTTCTCTCCCTTACTCCCTCTCCCATCTCTCTCTACGTCTGTCTCTCCTCTCTCTCCTCATCTCTTTGTCACTATCTCTCCCCTTTATCTCTCTCTGTCCTCTCTCTTTGTCACTATCTCTCCCCTTCTCTCGCTCTATCTTTCCCCTCCTCTCTCTCTATCACTCCCCTTTCTCTCTGTCACTCTCTTTCCTCCTCTCTCAACCTCTCTCTCATCAAGTGTCTCTCTCTCCCCTCTCTCTCACTCTCTATCCCCGTCTCTTTCTCCATCTCTCTACCCATCTCTATCTCTCCACTCTCTCTCTCATTCTCTGTCCTCATCTCTCTCTCCACCTCTCTCCCTCTCTCTCTCGTCATCTCTCTCTCCTCTCTCTATCTCTCCCCTGTCTATCTCTCCTCTTGTCTCTCTATCTCTCCCTTTTTCTCTGTCACTCTCTTTCCTCTCTCCCTCTCTCTCCTCGTCTCTCTTTCCACCTCTCTCTCATCTCTCTTCTCTCTTTGTCTTATATCTCTCTCACTCTCTCTGCCTCCATGAATTTCTCTCTCCCTCTCTCACACTCTCTCTCTCCATCTCTCTATATCTCCCTCTTTTCTCTCTCCTCTTCTCTCTCCCCTTTTTGTCTCTCACTCTCTCTCCTCTCTCTACTCTCCATATCTCTCTCCTCCTCTCTCTCATGTCTCTCTCTACATCTTTGTCTATCTCTCCTTCTCTCTCCCATCTCTCTCTCCTATCTATCTCTCACTCTCTCTCCAATCTCTCTATCCTGTCTCCATCTCTTGTCCCTATCTCCTATCTCTATCTCTCCTATTTCTCTCTCACTATCTCTCTCCTCCTCTCTCTCCCTCTATCTCTCCACTTTCTCTCTCTCACTCTCTCTCCCCATCTCTCTATATATCTCTCCCCTTTCTCACACTCAATCTCTCTCCTATATCTCTCCCCCTCTCTCTCCTCGTCTCTCTCTCCCTCTCCCTATCTCTCCCCTCCTCTCTATCTCTCCCTTTCTCTTTCTCACTCTATTTCCTCCTCTCTCGCTCTCTCTCCCCGTCTCTCTCTTTCTCTCCCCTCCTCTCTATCTATCTCTCCCTTTCTCTCTCTCACTCTCTTTCCTCCTCTCTCCCTCTCTCTCTTTCTCTCCCCTGCTCTCTATCTATCTCTTCCTCTCTCTCCCCTCTGTGTCTATCCTCTCCTCTATCTATCTCTCCCCTTTCTCTCTCTCACTCTCTTTCCTCCTCTCTCCAGCTCTCTCTCCTCGTATCTCTTTCAACCTCTCTCTCGTCTCTCTATCTTATATCTCTCTCACTCTCTCTCCCTCCATCAATCTATCTCCCTCTCTCTTTCTCAATCTCTCCCCGTGTCTCTCTCCTTCTCTATCTCTCCCTCTCTCTATCTCTCTTTCTGGGTCTCTCCCTCCCTCCCTCTATCCGTCTCTCTTTCTCCTTTATCTATCTCTCCCCTTTCTCTCTCTATCTCTCCCACCTTCTCTCTCTCACTCTCTTCGCTCTCTCTCCCTCACCATCTCTGCCTCTCCCTCTCTCTCCTCTCTATCTCTCCCCTCCTCTCTATATCTCTCCCTTTCTCTCTCTCACTATCTTTCCTCTTCTCTCCCTCTCTCTCCTTCTCTGTCCCTTCTCTATCTCTCCCTCTCTCTATCTCTCTTTCTCGGTCTCTCCCTCCCTCCCTCTATCCGTCTCTCTTTCTCCTTTATCTATCTCTCCCCTTTCTCTCTCTATCTCTCCCACCTTCTCTCTCTCACTCTCTTCGCTCTCTCTCCCTCACCATCTCTGCCTCTCCCTCTCTCCCCTCTCTATCTCTCCCCTCCTCTCTATATCTCTCCCTTTCTCTCTCTCACTATCTTTCCTCTTCTCTCCCTCTCTCTCCCCGTCTCTCTCACTCCTCCTCTCTCCTCTCTCTATCTCTCCCTTTCTCTCTCTCCACTCTCTCTCCCTCACCATCTCTCGCTCTTTATCTCTCCCCTCCTCTCTCTATCTCTTCCTTTCTCTCCCTCTCTCTCTCCCCATCTCTCTCTCTCCTCCTCTCTCCTCTCTCTATCTCTCCCTTTCTCTCTATCTCTATCATTCTCTCCGCTCTCTCTCATCTCTCTCTATCTCTCTCATTCTCTCTCCTCCTCTCTCTACCTCTTTCCCATCTCTCTCTCCCCGTCTCTTTCTCTCTGTACTATCTCTCTCTATCTCTCCCCTTTCTCTCTCTCACTATCTCTCCCTTCCTCTATCTACGTCTCTCTCTCGTCCTCTATCTCTATCTCGTTCATTCTCTCTCCTCCTCTCTCCCATCTCTCTCCTCTTTCTCTCTATGTCTCACCTTTCTCTCTCACTCTCTCAAACGTCTCTTTCTCTCTCTCCACTCTCTTTCTGTCCCCTTGCTCTCTCTCCTCTCTCTATCTCTCCCCTTTCTCTCTCTCACTCTCTTTCCTCCTGTCTCCCCATCTCTCTCACCTCTCTCTATTTCACCCCTTTCTCTCTCTCACACACTCTCTCTCCGTCTCTCTCTTTGTCTGCCCATATCTATCTCACCTTTCTCTCTTTATCTCTCTCCTACTCTCTCTACCTTTCTCATTCTCTCTCTCCTCCTCTCTCTACCTCTCTCTCCCATCTCTCTCTACCCATCTCTTTCTCTCTCTCCTCCCTCAATCTCTCCTCTTTCTCTCTCTCACTCTCTCTCCTCCTCTCACTCCCTCCCACTATCTCCATCTCTCTCTCCTCCTCTCTCTTCGCTCACTCTTTATCTCTCTCCTCCTCTCTCTATCTCTCTCATTCTCTTTCTCCTCCTCTCTCTACCTCTCTCTTGTCTCTCTCTCCCCGTCTCTTTCTCTCTCCTCTCTCTAGCTCTCCCCATTCTCTCTCTCACTCTCTCCTCCACTCTCTCCTTCCCACTATCTTCATCTCTCTCTCCTTTCTCTCTTTATCTCTCTCCCTTCTCTCTATCTCTCTCATTCTCTCTCATGCTCTCTCTTCCATCTCTCTCCCTATCTCTTTCTCTCTCTCCTCTCTCTCTTATATCTCTCTCACTCTCTCTCCTTTCTCTCTCTCACTCTCTTTCCGTCTCTCTCTCCTCCTCTCTTTCCTATCTCTATCTCTCCCCTTTCTCTCTTTCACACCCTCTCCTCCTCTCTCTCTCCTCTATCTCCTCTCTCTGTTTGCTATCTCTCTCACCCTCTCTTTCCTCTCTTTATCTATTCTGCTTCGCTTTCTCCCTCTATCTCCTAGCTCTCCCATCTCTCTCTCTCCCTCACTCTCTCGCGTCTCTCTATCTATCTCTCCCCTTTCTCTATTTCACTATCTCTCTCCTCCTCTCTCTCACTCTCTCTCTCCTCATCTCTTTATCTATCTCTCCCCTTTCTCTCTCTCTCACTCTCTTTAATCTTTCTCTCCATCTCTCTCTCCTCTCTCTCTCTCCCCTCCTCTCTCTATCTCTCCCTTTCTCTCTCACTCTCTTTCCTCCTATCTCCCTCTCTCTCCCCTCTCTATCTCTCCCGCACTCTCTCTCGTCTCTCTCTCCTATCTCTCTACATCCCTATCTCCTCTCTTCCCGTCTCTCTATATCTCTCTAGCTCCCTATTCTCTCTCCTCTTCTCTCTCCCACTCTCTCCTCCTCTATCTCTCCCATCTGAGAGAAATGGTAGAGAGAGGAGGAAAGAGAGTGATGATAGATAGGGGAGACATAGAGAGAGTTGAGAGAGAGATAAAGAGATGGGAGAGAGAGAGGAGAGAAAGAAAGGGGATAGTTAGAGAGAGACGAGAGAAAGAAAGAGATGGGAAGAGAGAGGAGAGAGAGACACGAGAGAGAGGTTGGTAGAAGAGGAGAGAGATGGGAGAGAGAGTGAAGAGAGTAAGAGAGAGGTTGGGTAGAGAGAGAGAGTAGAGAGAGGAGAGAGAGATAGAGAGGGTAGAGAGAGAAGAGGTAGATAGAGAGAGATGGGGAGAGAGGATTTGAGAGAGACGGGGAGAGAGAGGTAGATAGAGAGAGATGGGGAGAGAGGATTTGAGAGAGACGGGGAGAGAGAGGTAGATAGAGAGAGATGGGGAGAGAGGATTTGAGAGAGACGGGGAGAGAGAGGTAGAGAGAGGAGGAGGAGAGAGAAAGAGAGAAAGAGGGAGGGATAGATAGAGAGATGGGGAGAGAGTAGTGGAGAGAGATAGTGAGAGAGAGAGAAAGTGGGAGGGATAGATAGAGAGACGGGGAGAGTGTAGAGGAGAGAGATAGTGAGAGAGAAAGGGGAGTGATAGAGAGAGGAGAGAGTGAGGAAGAGAGAGATGGGAGAGTGAAAGGGAAGATATAGAGAGCCGAGAGAGAAAGAAATGCAGAGAGAGTGGAGAGAGAGAGGAGAGAGAGTTGTAGAGAGAGGAGGAGAGAGAATGCGAGAGATAGAGAGAGGTGGATAGTGATAAAGAGAGAGAGGAGATAGAGGAGGAGAGAGAGACAGAGAGGGAAGGAGGGAGAGAAAGTGAGGGAGATAGAGAGAGTTAGATAGGGAGATAGAGGAAGAGAGAGACGGGGAGAG
Source organism: Trapa incisa (assembly GCA_030064435.1). Taxonomy (NCBI): domain Eukaryota; kingdom Viridiplantae; phylum Streptophyta; class Magnoliopsida; order Myrtales; family Lythraceae; genus Trapa; species Trapa incisa. The sequence goes on along the minus strand of CM057768.1, from coordinate 12,727,816 downwards.
AGAGTGTGAGAAAGAGAAAGAAGAGAGATAGAGAGATGTAGAGAGAGGAGAGAGCGAGAGAGTGAGAGAGAGATTGGGTCGAGGAGAGAGATAGAGAGAAAGGGGAGAGATAGAGAGGGTGGAGAGAGGAGGAGAGAGACTTGGAGAGAGAGGGAGCGAGGAGGAAAGAGAGTGAGAGAGAGAAAGGGAGATATAGAGAGAGAGGAGGGGAGAGAGAGGGTGAGGGTGAGAGAGTGGAGAGAGTAAGAGAGAGAGATAGAGACTGGGAGAGATAGATAGATAGAGAAATGGGAGAGATAGAGAGTGGAGAGAGAGAGATAGATAGAGAAATTGGAGAGATAGAGAGAGGAGGGGAGAGAGTGAAAGAGAATGGTGAGAGATAGATAGAGAGAGGAAAGAGTGAAAGAGATTGGGAGAGAGAGGAGAGAGAGACGGAAGAGAGAGGTAGAGATGAGGAGAGAGGCAATGAAAGAGAGAAAGTGGAGAGAAAAGGAGAGAGATAAAGAGAGAGGCAAGAGTGGAGGAGAGAGAGATGGAGATAGAGGGAGGGAGGAGAGACGGAGAGAGAGAGAGAGATTGAGGGAGGGAGAGAGGGAGAGAGATATAAGAGAGTGACAGGAGGGAAAGATGGAGAGAGAGATTGGAGAGATAGATAGAGGTAAAGGGAGAGAGAGGAGGAGAGAGATAGTGAGAGAGAAATGGGAGAGAGATAGGAGAGAGAGATGGGAGAAAGTGGAGAGGTACGAGAGATAGAAAGGGTAGAGAGAAGAAGAGAGATAGAAAGGGTAGAGAGAAGAAGAGAGATAGAAATGGTAGAGAGAAGAAGAGAGAAGAGAGATGGGAGAGAGTGAGGGAGAGAGAGGAGGAGAGAGAGGAGAGAGGTGTAGAGAGAGGAGAGAGAGATGGGAGAGAGTGAGGGAGAGAGAGGAGGAGAGAGGTGTAGAGAGAGAGGAGAGAGATGGGGGAGAGTGAGGGAGAGAGATGAGGAGAGAGAGGGAGATAGAGAGAGTGAGACGGGGAGAGAAAGGTGGAGAAAGAGAATGAGAGAGAGAAAGTAGAGAGATAGAGATGGGAGAAAGACATTGGAAAGAGAGTGATAGAGAGAAAGGGGAGAGATGGATAGAAAGATGGGGAGAGAGAGTGAGACAGAGAAAGTGGAGAGATAGATAGAGAGATGGGGAGAGAGAGAGGGAGAGAGAGTAGGAGAGATATAATGAGAGAGAGAAAGGGGATAGATAGAGAGAGGGAGGGATATAGGAGATAGAGAGGGGAGAGAGAGGAGAGAGAGATTGGAGAGAGAGTGAGAGAGAGATAGGAGAGAGCGAGAGGGGGAGATAAGAGGAGAGAGAGAATTAGGAGAGAGAGATAGGAGAGATAGAGGGGGAGAGAGTGGGAGAGAGAAAGGGGAGAGATAGAGAGAGGTGTAGAGGAAGAGACGAGAGAGAGAGTAATCGAGAGAGGGGGAGAGAGCGACGGGAGAGTAGAGAGAGGAGAGAGAGAAGAGGGAGATAGAGAGAGATAGAGAGAGACAGGGAGAGAGAGGGAGAGAAAGTGAGAGGGGGAAGGGGAGAGATAGAGAGAGATGGGAGAGAGAGACGAGAGAGAGAGAGAAGGAGAGAGGGGGAGAGAGAGGGAGAGAGAGTGAGGGAGATAGAGAGTGAGAGTGAGATGGGGAGAGAGAGGAGGAGAGAGAGAATGAGAGATAGTGTCACTCCCTAATCGGGTTTGGTCGGATCCCCGTGATCAACCTGCCACTATCCTAGTTTATTAAAAGGGTTTCCCCTTATTATAGATCGTAAAGAGTAAGACGTCCTTTAAACCTGCACCTTTTCCAAGAATAACATAAACAAAACTACATAATAATTTAGATTTATCATACTTGTATCATAGGCATCTTAGTTGATGGTCTTTAATGATAGGCTTTCTAAAATCTCCTGAAAGGGATATAAGGGAGGGGGTGAGTACGACTACTTAGTGAATGGGTTTTCCAAAAGTTTTAGACTTATAAGAAAATATTTATTATTGGAGTGTGCTAGACTCCTTTCTTTTAAAAAATCCCTTCAATTAAAAATTCGAGTTTATCCATCATTTCTTATTTCCCATAGTGTATTATCACCCAACACACATCCTTCAAAATGAAGGTTACACACATTCGCAGGTCAGCATGACTACTGAACCCACTAGTGGCTTCGGAGCGACTTTACCGACCATTCTGATAGAAGCACGACCACTTCTACCCTGAAATTAAGTGGATGTACGCGACATCCAACTCTTAATCCCAAAATTGATTCTTTGTGTCCATATGAGGATAGAGGCCTCATCCTATCCCCACCCCAGTCTCATGCGCTTGGTGCTACTCCAAATTTCGCATAGACACCTGGAACGAGGATCTGTCCTTATACTCACCAGTTCGTCTAGGTCCCTTAATACAAAACCCAAACTTTTTAGCTATTTGCAATTAGGTCCCTAAAGTTATTTCTCTTTAACTTTAAGTCCCTCATGTCGGTTTTTCCTCAAATTGATTCCCAAAACTTTTAAAATTTATCTTGGGACCTCAATTTATACAAATTCACCAAAAAGGGGTTTAATTTCCCAAATTTCCAATTTGGTCCCACAACTTTTCCAAAATTACCATTTTGCCCTTCCTTTACAAAAATGGTAAGTTTAGCCCCAAAAATTAAAAAATTCATCAATTGGCCCTCCAACATTATTTTCATGCCCAATTGACCCTCAATTTCATAAAATTTCATTTTGGTCCTTTGAATTTCCAAAAATCCCCAAATTTCCCCAATTTTTCCCCAATTTCAACTCCTTATCACAACCGAATTTGATTTCATCAAATTGACCAATCAAACCTCCAATTTGTTGAAATTGAAGTTAAAATTGAGTTCCTCCATCCTCTTACGATTCAATAGCACTTTGAATCGCAAGTTTTGACACTGGAACGAGCTCAAACGGAGCTTCGCCGAAAAATGGACTACAGAGAGAGAAAGCTTCGATTACTCACCGGTGAGGGCACGACGGTTCGAGCTTTCGATTTGGGCAGATAGCTCTTATCCTGAGGTTTATCCTAGAATTAAGAATTGCATCAATTTATGCTGAATTGAGTTAAAATTTCAGGATTTCATGAAATTCTGCCGGTTCTCTCTCTAGCACCAGCCGAAAATTGTAGAGGGGAGTTGAATTGGCTTACCTTTCAATTCTAATTCAGTCGTGGGAGGGCTCAAGAAGTGTTGGGAAGGCTTGATTTGGCTTGAGGAGGGCTCAAAATGGCCGATTTCATCTCGGCCGAAATAAAGCAACTTCGGTCTGCCGGAGCTGCTTCACTGTTTCATCACGCCGGCGACCCTCAGAGTGAACGGAGACTACAGACGTGTAGCTGACTTCTCCCCGGTTCTAAAGAACCTGACCTCACCTTGTTTGGCTTAGAAAAGACCCCATGTTAGAGCTCTGGTTCGAGCTTTGCTGGAAAATGGAGCAGTTGAGAGAGAATGGAGTTTTCAGGTGTGGAAAGGATGAATGGGGAGGGGCTCTTTATATAGGGAGCTCGAGAATCTGTTGGCCGTCTGTTATGACTGACATTGGAAACCTAAAACGCCCCGAACAGAAGCGTTCCTTCTTCGCCGGTGTTTCTTTAGTTTCCTAGCGAGTGAACAGTGCTGTCATCCTAAGGAAGATGATATGAATCAAATTGGGCACTCTGTGATTCACAAGTTAAGGGCCAAAAGATTTGATAAAGGACTAATTGGAGCAATTGAAAAAACCCAAGTGGAAGCCCAAAAGATGAGTCCAATAAGATTTCAAGCCCAAAAGAAGAGCCCAATAAGATCTCAAGCCCAAAAAAAGAATCCAATAAGATCTAAAGCTCAAAAGAAGATCTCAAGAAGATAATTCAAATTTGAATTTCAAATTTGAATTTAAAGTGGGAGATTTATCATAAATCTTCTAGAAGATTAAATTAGGAAACAATATATTTTCTAGATATAATCAAGAAATATATTAGCAATATTTTCTATATGGTTGGCATGTCAACCCCAATATTTTATTTCCTTATTTAGATAATTGCTAATATTCTCAAGTGCCTATGAATGGCTAACTTTAGACCATTGTAGACAAATCTTTGATTTTAATTTTATTGTGAGACTTATGTCTTCTTTCTCTTTTGAGAGAACTTTTGAACTTATCAGGTTTTTACTTGTGACGTTCAAGCAATCAGACTTATCACCAGGGTTTTCTAGGAGCTCTTCTTAGAGGTGTTTGGTGTGGCGTCTACTTCTACCCGTACCTTGTTTCTTAATCAAACAAGGTATATTCCATTCTTTTTACTTGCGTCGTGAAAGTCTTGGGGTCTATTCCATATTTGGTGTAGGGTGCCGTTAGTATATTGGCGGGGTTCACATCAGAAGAAGATGACACTGTTTCGAACCGGATTGGACCTGTTCGAATCGGGTTCAAAGCTTAAACCGGTCGGTTCACCCCCATTCAATCGAGTTTTTCGAATATAAAAATTTCTAAATTCATTCTCTATCCAATTGTGGCCTCAAATAACCAATTTGAGTTATTTAAGCCACCTAGAAAAATGAATTTAGGATTCGGTTCAATAGTGGTTCAAGTCGATATGAACTAGTTTAGATCTAGTTCACCTGAACCGGTTTGGTTTCCATCCCCAATTCCTTCACAAGTCCATTTCCATGCTTTTTGTGACTCCTTGGGTCACTTAGGGTCCATAAAATTCCCGATTTACCATCTCTTTATCAATTTCGGTTCATAAACCGACTCGGTCCTTAAATCGGTTCAATTCTGTTTGGGTCCGGTTCACCCGAACCGATCTGGTTTTTCTCTCCCACTTTGTTCTAATGTTCTTTTCCATAGTATTATGAACACTTTAGATCACTTGGGAGTTGTAAATTCTTAAATTGCCCATTCACAATTGATCGGGTTTGTGGACTGGTTCCCTTCCCAATTTTCCTTAGCTCTAAAGGGCGGGGTTTACAACTCTCCCCTCCTTTTAGAAGTTTTGTCCCCAAAACTTAATTAGCAACCTTGTATGAGGAATCATTTCCTTTGATGCCCCTTTGGTGTTTTCTTAACATGAAAACTCTTCTCTCGTTCTTTCAATTAGCCCTTTTTACAATCTTCAGTTAAGGAATTCCTTTTTCCTTTGTATTATTTACTCCCTCCATGGAGTTTGTCATAACTAGACATACCTTACTTCAGGGTATGTCCTTAGATTTTATCTCTTTATTTGCTTAGAGCAACACTCTTCCCCTTGAGGTTTTGTACTCAAGATTGGAAATTCCAAAATAACTAACCATTTTTATGTCTAGTTAACCACTTGGTCATTAAAACCTTTAGCTCGATGTTCTTTCGAGCATTACGTACTTATTTCTACGGTTTTCTTTATTATCACTTTTCATCCTATTTTGCCCCTTCCTCCATTCGTTTTCTATTATAACTTTGGTCCAAATTGTTATATTTGACCTTGTCATGCTTATTAGCCGACTCTTCATTACTTTGAGTCATATACTCCTCGTGGTTGTTGGGCTTACATGCCCTTGTAGCATGGCATTCTCTAGGACATGTCTCTGTCCATTTGATTTATAAAATATCTCCTGGAGTGTCTCTCTTAGTAGATGCTCTCAAGAAAAGGTAGTATTTGTGCACTTCAGAAGTTCAAACGACCCTTTAACGGAGTGCGCACTAGCGCGTGGAGGCTTGAGAGCCAGCGAGAAAATGGAGCGCACACTAGCGAACTCTTTCAAGCCATAGCTTGCTCTTTGGTGCGCTTCTGCTTGCTCTTTGGCGAGCTTCAGGTCCTTTCGGACCTCCGCTTGCTCTTTGGCATGCTTTGGGTCCTTTCGGACCGAAGCTTGCTCTTTGATGCGCTTTGGGTCCTTTCGAACCGGAGCTTGCTCTTTGGTGAGCTTCAGGTCCTTTCGGACCTCCGCTTGCTCTTTGGCACGCTTTGGGTCGTTCCGGACCGAAGCTTGCTCTTTGGTGCGCTTTGGGTCCTTTCGGACCGGAGCTTGCTCTTTGGTGCGCTTTGGGTCCTTTCGGACCGGAGCTTGCTCTTTGGCGAGCTTCAGGTCCTTTCGGACCTCCGCTTGCTCTTTGGCACGCTTTGGGTCCTTCCGGACCGAAGCTTGCTCTTTGGTGCGCTTTGGGTCCTTTCGGACTAGAGCTTGCTCTTTGGCACACTTTCAAGAGGAACAACCCTATGCGAGCAAGAGAGCAAGCGGAGGCTCGAAAGCTAGAGCACGCTAGTGTGTGCGTATAGAGTCCGCATTGCTTGCTGCTCCGGCTTTCGAGCCAGCAAGCATAGGCGCTGGAAGCGAAGCGTGCCAAAGAGCAAGCTCTAGGGAGGAAGGACTGTAGGCTTACTATCTGACAAGCGTAGGCTTGAGATAGAAAGCCGGAGCGCGCCAATTCTTTTCTTGCTAACATGCATAGGCTCGAAGAGTTCGCTTGCTGTTCCAACTCAAACTTCAGCATTTGTCTCATTTCGCTTATTATGGCTTGCATTTGTAAATTTGGAATCGGTTGTTGGGAATCTTCTTCATTTGGCGTATCTCCTCGTCGTTGTGCCATGAGTTCCTACAAATGATAAAAATAATAGAAGAACCTTGCAAACGCTCACTCACGTATTTCTCTCAATCACTTGTGTTTTCACACTCAATTGGCTTTTTCTTAAAGATTCAAACACTCTTGCCTTTTTCCTTTCGAAGGTCTTCTTTTAATCTAAATTAAACTTTAAAAATAAATTATTTTTACGAAGCAGTTCAACTTGAGGAACAATCAAGACAAATAAATAAAGGTTTTCAAAAAGTAATTCCAAAGAATTTAAGTGAGAGGTATGAATAGACTCAGAAATAAGAGTAGAATTTAAATAGAGAAGAAAGAAATGAAGTAATAGACTTAGAGCATAATAAGAATGAGATATAAGATAGAATTGTGTGCCATTTTTTTTTCTTTTACCTTTTTTTCATGAATTTATTTTTGCTCTTTTTTTTAGCACGAACTTTTTTGCTTTCTTTTTTTGGCACGAATTTTTTTTGGCTTTTTTTCTCTTTTTTTTAACCTACTGAAGAGAAGATAGATAGAAGAATATGATAATTTTTTTTATAGAGAATAGAAATAAGTAGAGAAGATAAAAAAAAGAACTAGATAAAAAAAATGGTATGAAACTTGCCGTGCAACCGTGTGCTCTGATACCAACTGATGCGAACCTCACCAATATGCTGACGACACCCTACACCAAATATGGCAATGATCCCAAGACTTTCACGATGCAAGTGCGAAAAGATGGAATATACCTTGTTTATGTGAGAAACAAGGTATGAGATATGTAGACACCACACCCAAATCCTCTAAGAAGAACTCTTAGAAAACCCCGGGTGATAAGTCTTGATTGCTTGAACGCCACAGGTAAAAACCTGATAAGTTCAAAAGTTCTTTCAAGATAGAAAGAAGACAAAACCTCACAAGATATAAATTCCAAAGTGTCTCTTTAGTCGGATTCACATCATTCTCCCCCTCTTGAAAATGATTTGTCCTCAAATCTTCTGTTTCTTCATCACCTACATCAAAGGGCATTAAATCAGTAACATTGAAGCTTTCATTAACGCTATACTCACCAGGGAACTCTAGCTTGTAAGCATTATTATTAATGTGTTCCAACACATGAAATGGCCCATCTCCTCTAGGAAGAAGTTTTGATTGCCTTTGTTCCGGAAATCATTCTTTCCTCATATGTAGCCAGACCCAATCGCCAGGTTAAAAAATGACACTTTTGCGGCCCTTGTTTGCTTGTTTTTCATAAACTTTAGTCATCTGTTCAATGTGCATCATTGTCTTCTTGTGCAGTTCTTTCACAAACTCTGTTTTTCTCTTTCCATCAAAATTCACAAATTCACCTACAGGAAGTGGAGTTAGATCTAGAGGGGTTAATGGATTGAAACCATAAACAATCTCAAATGGTGAAAACTTAGTTGTAGAATGAACAGAACGATTATAAGCAAATTCAACATGTGGTAAGCAATCTTCCCATGATTTCAAATTCTTTTTTATTATAGAACGTAATAAAGTACCTAATGTCCTATTTACTACTTCTGTTTGACCATCAGTTTGTGGGTGACATGTTGTTGAAAACAGCAGTTTGGTTCCCAATTTACCCCATAGGGTTTTCCAAAAGTAACTCAAGAATTTAGAATCACGATCAGAAACAATAGTTCTAGGCATACCATGCAATCTGACAACTTCTCTAAAGAACAAATTAGCCACATTCGATGCATCATCAATTTTATGACATGGAATGAAATGTGCCATTTTCGAAAACCTATCAACTACCACAAACACAGAATCCCTCCCCCCTTAGTTCTTGGTAATCCTAAAACAAAATCCATGGAAATATCAATCCAAGATGCATTAGGAATCGGAAGAGGAGTATACAGGTCGTGAGGTTGTTGCCTAGACTTAGACTCTTTACATGTAATGCATCGAGAACAAATTTTCTCAACATCCCTTTTCATGTGGGGCCAAAAAAAAATGCTCGTGCATCATCGCCATAGTTTTAGCTACCCCAAAATGTCCCATAAGTCCTCCACCATGTGCTTCCCTAACAAGTAACTCACGCAAAGATGACTGAGGGATGCATAATTTGTTTTCTCGAAAAAGAAATCCATTTTGTAAAAAATTTTTCCAAACCTACCAGTTCGACAACCTTTAAATACTTCACAAAAATCAGGATCATTTGCATACAAATCCTTGATATAATCAAAACCAAGTAATTTAGAATCAAGCATTGAAAGCATAGCGTACCTTTGCGATAGAGCATCTACAACTATATTTTCCTTATCTTGTTTGTATTTGATCACATATGGGAATGTTTCAATGAACTTCACCCACCTTGCATGGCATTTGTTCAACTTGTGTTGTCCTTTGAGATGTTTAAGAGATTCATGATCTGTGTGAATCACAAACTCTTTTGGCCATAGGTAGTGCTGCCATGTTTGAAGAGTTCGAACTAGGGCATACATCTCCTTATCATAGGTAGGATAGTTAAGGGTTGTTCCACTCAACTTTTCACTGAAATATGCAATTGGTCTTCCTTCCTGCATTAATACACCTCCAATACCTACTCCTAATGCATCACACTCAATTTCAAATGTTTTCGAAAAATTAGGCAATGAGAGCAATGGGGCAGTAGTTAATTTTTCCTTTATCAATTGAAATGCATTTTGTTGCTCATTACCCCATTTAAAAGGTACATTTTTCTTTATAACAACAGTAAGAGGTGCAATATAACTACTGAAATTTGGAACAAAATGTCTATAAAAACTAGCTAATCCATGGAAACTTCTTACCTGACTTACCGAATTAGGTGTCGGCTAGTCGCGAATTGCCTTAATCTTTTCCTCGTCAACTCCAATCCCTTCTGAACTTATAACATATCCAAGAAACACAAGTTTATCCGAACAAAAGACACATTTATTCAAGTTGGCAAACAAATTATGTTGCCTTAATGCTTCTAACACAGCTCTTAAATGTGCTACATGTTCATCCATGGTCTTGCTGTAGATTAGAATATCATCAAAATATACCACTACAAATCTCCCAATAAAAGCACGTAATACATGATTCATTAATCTCATGAAAGTGCTTGGTGCATTAGTCAACCCAAAGGGCATAACTAACCATTCATATAATCCTTGTGTAGTCTTAAATGCAGTTTTCCATTCATCCCCTTCTTTCATTCGAATTTGATGATATCCACTCTTAAGATCTATTTTCGAAAATAAACAAGATCCATGCAACTCATCTAACATGTCATCCAGATGAGGAATAGGGTGGCGATACTTTACCGTGATGTTGTTGATGGCTCGACAATCCACGCACATTCGCCATGTTCCGTCCTTCTTAGGTACAAGTAGCACTAGCACAGCACATGGACTCATACTCTCTCGAACATACCCCTTTTCCATCAGCTCTAGGACTTGGCATTGAAGTCCCTTTGTTTCTTCAGGGTTACTTCTATATGCTGGTCGGTTTGGAATCGTCGCTCCAGGGATTAAATCAATTTGATGTTCAATTCCTCGAATTGGTGGCAAACCTGGTGGTATCTCATTAGGAAAGACATCGATAAATTCCTGCAAAACAGTAATAATATTGCTCGGCAAAGATCCGACAAGATCGTTAGTACTCAAAAAGGCGTCCTTGTACATAAGTACAATAAGAGCCTGATGTGAAAGTAAAGCTCACTTGATCTCACTTTTTCTTGCAATAAAATTGCTTTTACTCTCTTTTTTTTCCACTTCTGGCTTTTCCCTCTTTTTTTTCAACTCTAATATTTCTCCTTTCTTTCTTTCTTCTATTTTCTGTTCATTTTCCTTTTTCTTTTTCAGTTGATCCTCAAAAACTTGCCTTGGAGTCAATGGTACAAGAGATATTGGTCTCTCATTTATCACAAAAGAATACCTATTAGTGAATCCATCATGCATAACTTGACGATCAAACTGCCAAGGTCGTCCCAAAAGTATATGGCATGCGTGCATTGGTACAACGTCACATAGTATTTCATTTTGATATTTTCCAATAGAAAATGCAACCAACACTTGTTTGGTTACCTTGAGTTCACCTTGGTCGTTCAGCCATTGTAGTCGATAGGGCTTCGGATGCTTTAAGGTTGGTAATGCCAATTTCTCTACCAGCTCAGTGCTAGCTACATTAGTGTAGCTTCCCCCATCTATAATAACACAACAAACCTTATTTTTCACACAGCAACGAGTATGAAATAAGTTTTCACGCTGATTATTTTCTTCTTCTTGGGCTTAAACACTGAGAGTTGGCCATGCAACCAACAATTCCCCTTCTTCTGCATATTCATCAGCATCTTCAAGTGGTGGCATCCCCGGATCGATATCTTCTTTTTCATCATCAGTCTCAATTTCACCATTAGCATTGATCACCATTGCCCGCTTATTTGAGCATTGACTTGCAATGTGACCCATTCCTTGGCATCGGAAACACTTAATATCATGAGTTTTGGGAGTTGTGATATGGGTGTTACCTTGATTTTGGGCCATAGCCTACTTGGTTGTCTCTTTTAGTGGAGCATGCTGAGGTTGAGTTGACTGACTCTCAAATCACCTTGAGGATGGTTTCCATGAGTTCGAGGAACTATTGTTTAATCCCCTTTTGTGTAAACTCTTTCTCTTCAATTGTTGTTCGACTTTGATAGCTTGATGTACCATATCTTGAAGCTCAATATGATATTGCATTTCCACCACGTCAGCTATCTCATGGTTTAGACCATGCAAAAATCTCGCCATTGTTGCCTCTCTCTCTTCCTCCACATTTGCTCAAATCATCGCAATCTCATCTCCTTGAAGTATTCGTCGACGCTTCTTGATCCTTGGGTAAGCCTTTGGAGTTTATTGAACAACTCCCGGTGATAGTGGCTGGGAACAAATCATCATCGCATGATCGCTTTCATTTCATCCCAAGACTCCACGGGGCATTCGTGATTTCATTTCCTTTCCTTCACCAATTGATCCCACCATATTATAGCATAATCAGTAAATTCAACAGCAGCAAGTCGTATCTTTTTCATCTCCGAGTAATTATGACAGTAAAAAACCATCTCCATCCTCTTTTCCCATTCAAGATACGCTTCTGGATCAGTTTTTCCTTGAAAAGAGGGTATCTTCAACTTGATATTATCCAGGTTGTCATCAACTCAGGGTCGTTCTCTATGAGCATATCGATCGAACTCCTCGGGTTCTTGTGGGTCAAAACGTCTTGGCTGAAAGCTTCGAGGTCGCTGTCCAGTAGGGGTATGTTGACACGAACCCCTCACTCCTTCTTCCAAATGATCAATTCTTTCATAAAGCGGTTCCAACTCGGACTTCAACATTCGTCTCATTTCGCTTATTATGGCTTGCATTTGTAAATTTGGAATCGGTTGTTGGGAATCTTCTTCATTTGGCATATCTCCTCGTCGCTGTGCCATGAGTTCCTACAAATGATAAAAATAACAGAAGAACCTTGCAAACGCTCACTCACGTATTTCTCTCAATCACTCGTGTTTTCACACTCAATTGGCTTTTTCTTAAATATTCAAACACTCTTGCCTTTTTCCTTTCGAAGGTCTTCTTTCAATCTAAATTGAACTTTAAAAACAAATCGTTTTTACAAAGCAGTTCAACTTGAGGAACAATCAAGACAAATTAATAAAGGTTTTTAAAAAATTAATTCTAAAGAATTTAAGTGAGAGGTATGAATAGACTCAGAAATAAGAGTAGAATTTAAATAGAGAAGAAAGAAATGAAGTAATAGACTTAGAGTAGAATAAGAATGAGATATAAGATAGAATTGTGTGCCACTTTTTTTTTCTTTTGCCTTTTTTTAAAGAAATTTTTTTTTGCTCTTTTTTTTAGCACGAACTTTTTTGCTTTCTTTTTTTTGCACGAATTTTTTTGGCTTTTTTTCTCTTTTTTTTAACCTACTAAGGAGAAGATAGATAGAAGAATATGATAATTTTTTTTATAGAGAATAGACATAAGTAGAGAAGATAAAAAAATGGTATGGAACTTGCCGTGCAACCATGTGCTCTGATACCAACTGATGCGAACCTCGCCAATATGCTGACGACACCCTACACCAAATATGGCAATGATCCCAAGACTTTCACGATGCAAGTGCGAAAAGATGGAATATACCTTGTTTATGTGAGAAACAAGGTATGGGATATGTAGACGCCACACCCAAATCCTCTAAGAAGAACTCTTAGAAAACCCCGGGTGATAAGTCTTGATTGCTTGAACGCCACAGGTAAAAACCTGATAAGTTCAAAAGTTCTTTCAAGATAGAAAGAAGACAAAACCTCACAAGATATAAATTCCAAAGTGTGTCTCTTTAGTCGGATTCACATCACGATGTCTCCTTCTCCTACACGAAATAAACATAATTGTTCATTATTCTTTGGCCTACTAGCCCTCATTCGTTCCAAATGAATGAGAAAACCCAACTTTACATATATTTACAATTAGGTCCCTAAAGTTAATTTTCTTTAACTTTAAGTCCCTATTGCTGGGTTTTTCCTAAATTCGAGTCCTGAAACCTTTAAATTTTACCTTAGGACCTCAAATCATTTGATTTCACATAAAGGGGTTTAATTTCCCAAATTTCCAATTTGGTCCTTCAATTTTCCCAAAATTATCATTTTACCCTTTCTTTAGAAAAATGGTAAATTTTGCCCCAAAAATTCTAAAATTTCTCAATTGGCCCTCTAATATTCTTATCATGACCAATTGACCCTCAATTTTAGAAAATTACAATTTGGTCTTTCGAATTTTTGAAAATCCCCAAATTTCCCCAAATTTTGCCACAATTCCAACTCTTCAACACTGCTGAATTTGATTTCATCAAATTGAACTATCAAACACCCCTAATTGTTAAATTTGGAGTTGGAATTGAGTTCCTACATGTTCATACGATTCTAAGGAACTTTGAATAGTAGATTTTAACGCCGGAACGAGCTCAAACGGAGCTTCGCCGAAAAACAGACTGTAAAGAGAGAAAGCTTCGATTTCTCACCGGTGAGGGCGTGACGGTCGGAGCTCTCTATCTGGCAGGTAGCTCTCCTCTAGAGGTTCTTCCTAGGATCAAGAATGACATCAATTGATGTTGAATTGGATTAGAATTTCTTCATCGAAATTTGGTTGACTCTCTCTCTAACAATGATCTGAAATTGTAAATGGGAGCTGAATTGGCTTACCTTTCGGTCCTAATTCGGCTGTGGAAGGGCTGAGATGGTGTTGGGAAAGCTTGGTTTGGCCTGAGGAGGGCTTGAATTGGTCGATTTCAACTCGGTTGAAACAGGGCAGCTTCGGTCCGCTGGAGCTGTTTCACTATTTGATCACGTCGGTGCTTTTCTAGCGACTTTGGGGATGAACGGATGCTACCACTATGTAGCTGACTTCTCCCCAGTTCTCATGAACCTAACCTCACCTTCTTTGGCTTAGAATTGACCCTATATCGAAGCTCTGGTTCAAGATTCACTGGAAAACTAAGCAATAGAGAGAGAGAGAGAGCTTTTCAAGTGTGGAGAGGACAAATGGAGAGGGGCTCTTTATATAGGGAGCTTGGGGACCCGTTGGCCATCCATTTGGCACCATTATAACAGGAATTGATGACCTGAAAGGTACCCAACGGAGGCATTTCTTCTTCACCGGCATTTCTTCAGTTTCCCGATGAGTGAACAGTGCTATCATCCTAAGGAAGAAGATGACACTGTTCCGAACCGGACTGGACCGGTCCGAACTGGGTTCCAAGCTTAAACTAGCTAGTTCACCCCTCATTCAACCGAGTTTTTCAAATTTAAAAATTTCTAAATTCATCTAAATTCACTCTCTATCCAATGGTGGCCTCAAATTTCCAATGTGAATTATTTAAGCTACCTAGAAAAAGAAATTTAGGGTTTAGTTCATTAGTGGTTCAAACTGGTCCAAACCAATTCGGATTCGGTTCACCTGAACCGGTTTGGTTTTCATCTCCAATTTCTTCACAAGTCTATTTCCATGTCTTTTGTGACTCCTTGGGTCACTTAGGGTCCATAAGATTCCTGGTTTACCATCTCTTTATCGATTTCGGTTCATAAATCGGCTTGGTCCTTAAATCGGTTCGGGTCCTGTTCACCTAAACCGATCTGGTTTTTCTCTCCCACTTGGTTCCAAGGTTTCTTCCCAAGGTTTATTAATTTCTTTGTGCACAAGGGAGTTGAATTTCTCTGTTTTGCTCATTCTCTATCGGTGCCGGTTCATGAACCAACTTGGTTCATAAATCGATTCTATCCAATTCGGACTTGGTTCTCTTGAACTGCTTTGGCCTTTCTTCCTCATATCATCTTAGGGTTATTTTTACAAGTTTATAATTATTTTTGAGTCACATGGGAGTTAGAAATTTTTTAATTCGCTCGTCCCCTATTAGTTGGGTTTACATACCAATTCAATTTAATGATCACATTGACTGGTTCTTTCCCAGTTTTTCTCATTATTATAGGACGGGATTTACACCCTTGTTGTCTTAGGTGCCAAAGGCACTACGGGGGAGCATGCCTGACCTATTTTGCATGCGGACAAGTGAGGTACTTTGCAAAGGAATGCCCCACTCTCAGGGAGAACAAGTGGAGGAATACACTTAAGCCACCACAAGGGAACTCTAGGAACCCCATGCTAGATACTATAGCTAGAGTACCAGCTAGTGTATACAACCTCACCTAGGAAGAGGCTAGGAACGACCCTAGTACTGTTGTGGGTACATCCCAAAACCCTCCCAACTCGCTTAATAAAATCTTGTAATTGAAATTCTTATTCAATAAAGAAAGCCTTTCTTCTTAAAATGTACATTTTTTTAATCAGTGCATGTATAATTATGGGGACAACAGGTCCATGCACTCTTCCACACAAGAGCTGAGAGATCCTTCATCAAAGAGGACTTAATTCCATGTATACCTCTAGAACTAACTCCTGAAGGACAAAGTCTCAACATCCTCATGCCCTTAGGAGAAGGGTTAAATAGAAGCAAAAATTTAAAGGGATGTGAGATAAAGATTGGAGGGGTTAAACTCGAGGCAAATTTGATTATGTTGCCTCTGAGGGAGGTAGATGTGATCCTTTGGAAAGAAGACATTGACCTTCCACACTCATGAGACAAACTAATTGAAATTCCAAGGTGACAGAAGGAAAGGTGAAGTACAGCTAGTGTCCCATATGAAAGCCCAAAAGATGATACAAAAAGGTTGTACGACTTTCCTAGCCATGGTCATCAATGAAGAGTTTGAAGAGAAAGGACTCGAAGACATTCTGGTGGTTAAACACTATCCAGAAGTATTTCTGGAAGAACTACTTGGACTATCTCCAAGTCGAAAAGTGGAATTCACCATAGAAATTATCCCAAGAACAAACCCCATATCCCAAGCCCCTTATCGCATGGCTCCAACAGAATTGAAGAAATTAAAGGAACAATTGGACTAACTAATGGAGAAGGATTTTATATGTCCTAGTCAGTCTCCATGTGTTGCACCCATCCTATTCATAAAGAAAAAGTATGGAAGCATAAGACTATGCGTAGACTATAGGAAGTTGAATCAAGTCACCATCAAGAACAAGTACCCACTTCCCTCAACACCCTATTGCCCCACATTAGTAACCCCCTAGATCCTCACCCCTAAAGATAAATATCATCGGTTGGTTGTGGTGGGAGGGTGTGTTGGGTGTAGGGGTGGAGGGAGTATGGTTAGTAAAGGGAGGTAGGGGGTTGGGTGGTAGGGGTGGTAAGGGGAGTAGGGGTGGTAGGATGGTAGGGTGGTAGGGGGTTAGGGGAGTAGGGGTAGTAGGTGTTAGGGGGTAAGGGGAGTAGAAGGTCGTAGGATGGTAGGGGGAGTAAGGTGGTTGGTGGATTGGGGGTAGGTGGTAGGGCAGATATGGGAATAGTGTGATAGGTGCGAGGGGGTAGTGGGATAGGGTATGGGGTATTAGGTAGGGGATAGTGGTAGTAAGGGATACTGAGTAGGGGGGGGGGGGGGGGGTAAGGGGTAGGGGAATAGAGGGTGTATGGAGGTATATGGTAGGGATGTAAGAGGTAGAGGCATTTACTCGTTGAGTTGATATTTATAGCAATCGAAGTTAACATACTAAATATAAATTGATTTCTCATTATTAGTTAGTATATATAATTAGATGGAAAGATGTGACTCCCTTTTCTTACAAGTGACAATGTAAAACAACTATTTGATTAAATTTGAAATTATATACCAAAAAACATAAAAATGAATAATTGAAATGTTTTATTTGTTTAAAGAGATTATCAACGATTCAATATTAGTGAAGGAGATGGATACTCAGGTTGATATTTATCTTTGGGGAAATGTATTTCTTTGTAAATACCATACCACCCCCTAACTCTATACCATCTACCGCCCTACCTCCTACCACCCTACATCATTAACACCCTACACCCTACACACCCCCCCCCCCCCCCCCCCCCCCCGAATCACCTACCACCCTACCCCTTCACCCCTACCACCCTATCCTAAATCCATTAATTAACCAACTCCCTACCCCGCAAACTCCATACCTCCACCCACATATCACCCTATCCCCTACCCTTATAACCCTTACCACCCAACCCCATTATCGCCTACCACTACCACCCTACCCCTACATCCCTAACCTCTAGCTCCCTACCCCCTACACCCTACACAATTTCCCACTACCCCCATCCTACTCTATAGCTGATGTGAATCTGACAAAGAGTCTACAAATTCACAAGTTCAATCAACCGAATCTGCAATGGAGCTGAACAGTTTGTCACCAAGTACGATAAATACTCATTTGAGACTTCAAGAGGGCCCAATGACAAGGTTAATGGCTAAAAGGTTCAAATAGGCTTTATATGGGTTGATTAAAGAGATTGTAGAAAATTCAAGTGGAAGCCCAATTAAAGAGTCCAAGAAATGCCCATGAGAAGGAAGCCCAATTAAAGAGTCCAAGAAAAGCCCACAAGAAGATCTAGATTTTATTAATGAGTAGAGATTTAGTAATATAATAAATCTTCTACGATATTAAATGATAATATTAGATATTTAATTAGTTAAATTTAGATTTTTAAATTGGTTATAAAAATATCCTAGATATTTTGATTAGATATGGTTGGCATGTAACCATAAGATATATTTTCCTTGTTTTTAGGCTATTCGGTTGTATATGTGCCTATAAAAGGCATACTCCATAGCATTGGAGGACAAACACTTTGGAATTTCAATCTTGTGAGTTTTGTCTTCTTTCTTTTCTTGAAAGAGCTTTCTAAACTTATCAGGTTTTTACATGTGGCGTTCAAGCAATTCAAGACTTATCATCAGGGCTTTCTAAGAGTTCTTCTTAGAGAATTTGGGTGTGGCGTCTAGATATCTAATACCTTGTTTCTCACATAAACAAGGTATATTCCATCCTTTCGTACTTGCATTGTGAAAGTATTGGGGTCTTGCCATATTTGGTGTAGGGTGTCGTTAACATATTGGCGAGGTTCGCATCAATAGCCCCTTACTAACCTAACCCAACTACCACCCTACCCCATAGCCCCATTCCCACCACCCCCACTCTACCTCATAGCCCCCTACCAACCCAACCCACCTACCACCCTACCCCCTCCCCCATAGCACACCCATACCACTACCCCATCATGCCCACCTCTAACCCCACTGCTCCTACCCCCTACCCTCACACCCTACCAACCTAGCCCCCTATAACCCTGATGCGAACCTCGCCAATATGCTGACGACACCCTACACCAAATATGGCAACGATCCCAAGACTTTCACGACGCAAGTACGAAAAGATGGAATATACCTTGTTTATGTGAGAAACAAGGTATGGGATATGTAGACGCCACACCCAAATCCTCTAAGAAGAACTCTTAGAAAACCCCGGGTGATAAGTCTTGATTGCTTGAACGCCACAGGTAAAAACCTGATAAGTTCAAAAGCTCTTTCAAGATAGAAAGAAGACAAAACCTCACAAGATATAAATTCCAAAGTGTGTCTCTCCAATGCTGTGGAGTATGCCTTTTATAGGCTCAGAAAACAACCGAATGACCCACATAATGTGGAAAAAATCTATTATGGTTATAAGCTAACCTTATCTAATTGACTACCTAATATTATCCTAAGAGATTTATTATATTTATAAATCTCTCCTTATTAATTAAATTTGGACCTTCTGTTGGGCTCATCTTGGGCTCTTCATTTGGGCTTCTATTTGAATATTCAGCAATCTCTTTAATCAGCCCATATAAAGCTTTTTTTGAATCTTTTAGCCCTTGACCTTGTGATTGGGCCCTCTTGAAGTTTCAAGTGATCATTTATCCCAATTGGTGATAAAGTGTTTAGCTCCATTGTAGGTTCGATTGATTGGACTTGTGAATTCGTACTCTCGTTAGTCGGATTCACATCAAACCCTACCTCACCTACCACCCTACCCCTATCCACCTACCCCCTCCCCACTACCCCTTGCCCTCTCCCCACTACCCCAAACCTACAACAACCTAACAACCCTACACCACCCACCTTCTACACCCACTCTCTACCGCCCTATCCCCCACACCCAACCCCTACCCCTCTACCGTCCTAACCCCTAAAACCCTAGCCCCTGCAGCCTATCACCTACCCCCACCCACTAACCTCTACATCCACACCCTACACCCTAACCTTAGCCCTACTCCCTTCTCCCTAATACATACCCCTACACCATAGCTCCCTACCCCACCCCCACCCAACCCCTTACCCGCTTAGCCCCCTAGCTCCCTACCTCTACCACCCTACCCCTTAGCCCCCTACCACCCTACCCCCTAGCCCAAACCCCAACTACCCCTAATAGCCCTTACCCCTTAACCCATAGCCCTAACCCACCTAACTCCTGGCCGGTAGCCCTGTCAGTTGATGAGCCCTCTATATAAGGAGGGCCTACCCACTCACTCTCCCCATTGCTTAGACAGCTTCAAAAGGCAGATAACTCAACTTTCTAGCAAGGCACATACTAGAAATTGGGCAAGGGAACTTTCTTAGAACTCAAGAGGAGAATTGGGAGTCCCTAGAATTGAGAGGAGTCTCCACTTGGCTTGAAGATCACCAGAGAAGCATTAGGAGACCTACATACTTCCTCTACTCCGACGATCGCAGAATAGTTGAATCACATCGAGCCTAATTTTGGTCACTCCTGGCCTCCTCCAACTAAACTAACCTTCTCCCCACTCTTCCTAACTAACACCCAACCTCCCCGAAGCTCGAAGGTAAGTCCAATCTACCTCCTCTTGTTAGAATAGTAAAATGCTAGAGAGAGAAGGAAACTCCTAGTTAGACACAAACTTCCCAAATCGAGAACTCCTGGTAAGATTTTGTAGCTTTCTCTCTCTAGGACATGTTTTTCGATAAAACTCCATTGGAGCTCAAAATTGAGTCAAATTTTGAAATTCCAAGTTTAGGATGATCGTAGTGAATTAGGGGAATTGATTAGCAACATTATAGGGGGCGAATTAACAGAGTTTAGATGTTCAATTGGAGCAGATAAGAAGGCGGGGGTCAAATGCAATTTTTGGAAAATTTGGGGCAATTTGAGAATATTCGAAAACTTTAGGGGCTGAATTAAAATTAATGGGAAACTTAGGAGTTGAGTAGAAATGAGAAAACCTAAGGGTCTTAATCAAGAAAAAAAGGGTGTCGCGAGCCGAAATGCAAAAATTTCATAAATTTGGAACCTAAATGCATTTTAGGCAAAATTGAAGGACCTATATGTGAGAATGAGGTCTTACCTATCACATCCCCTTAGGTCATTTCTCAGACCCTGTAGGAACTTTGTGTTCGAGTACTTGTGCGATGGAGGACGTCGGTGATTGGAAACCAGCTAGGACGAATGCATAACGGCTATCGGGTGAGTGGAATCTTCCAGCATTAGTCCCGATTGGAACAGTGGTTATGCTTTTAAATTTGAAAACAAGTTTTTTGGAATTAGACTCCCCTAACTACGTGAACTTGCTTAAAAAATTTGAGAGCTATTTACGGGATGAGCTAGGACTGCTCTAGTGGGCCCAAGGCAAATAGGCGCGGTTTCAGGCCCGTTGAAAATTGTGTGCTATAGCTATCGAGCCAAGGTCGGGTTGTTGAGCATGCAGCTACCATGCCGAAGACGGCTCATCAAACCCATTGGGCTGGTGGACTTGGGAGAAAAGCCGAGCCAACAAACCGTGGGGTCGGTAGCCCAAAGATAAAGGTCTTAATTAAAATACTTATGCTTGTGCATGCTAACATACGCAACCATTGAGGTGTATAGTATTGGGTAGTGGTGGTTCCAAGGGCTACTAGATGACCCAAGGAGTATAAGGGAAGCCTGTCATCCAAGGAGTCAAGAAAATCTGGGATCTTCATGCCCA
>CM057768.1:12676837-12679337 GCA_030064435.1 Trapa incisa | reverse complement strand
CTTGTGGGTCCCATTGATCACCGAGCTCGACGCTGGGATCCGGGAACGCGGACTAGCCCGCGAGCTAGGATCCGGGACCGTGGACTAGTCCCAAAAATGCGCTATTTTCATGAGTATGGATGTCACCTGCTACTGGCGGCAGAAAGGTAAATAAACTACTATAGGGGGGTAGTTGATCCCAACCCCCCTCTAGCTTGTGGGCCCCACTGACCACCAGGCTGGACGCCGGGATCCGGGACCGCGGTCTCGCCCGCGCGCCGGGATCCGGGACCGCGTTCTCGCCCGCGCGCCGGGATCCGGGACCGCGGTCTCGCCCGCGCGCCGGGATCCGGGACCGCGGTCTCGCCCGCGCGCCGGGATCCGGGACCGCGGTCAAGTCCCAAAAAATGCGCTATTTTCATCAGTCGGGATGTCTCCTGCTACTGGTGGGAAAAACGTAAATAATCTACTATAGGGGGGGAGTTGGTCCCCGCCCCCCTTCTAGCTTGTGGGTCCCACTGACCAGCAAGCTGGACGCCGGGATCCGGGACAGCGGTCTCGCCCCGGCGCTGGGATCCGGGACCGCGGTCTCGCCCGCGCGCTGGGATCCGGGACCGCGGTCAAGCTCCAGAAAGTGCGCTATTTTCATCAGTTGGGATGTCTCCTGCTACTGGAGGGAAAAACGTAAATAAAACTACTATAGGGGGGGTAGTTGATCCCGGCCCCCCCTCTAGCTTGTGGGTCCCACTGACCACCAAGCTGGACGCTGGGATCCGGGACCGCGGTCCCGCCCCCCTCCCCTCTGGCTGTACAGTGTCGCGAACACTTCAAAAAAAATGCGCTATTTTCAGCAGTTTTCGTGTCTCCTACTACTGGTGGGGAAAACGCAAATAAAACTACTATAGGGGGGTACTGGTTCCCAACCCCCCCTCCAGTTCGCCGGTCCGAGCGACCACGCAGCTGGAGGGTCCGGTGCGAGGGTCCTTCCAGTCGCCGTTCACCGGTCGTCTGACGGTCCGCTCCGGACAACGCGCGTGCGAGCTTGGGTTAACACCCCCGCGTACGTACGGGATTCGAGACCGCGTTCTCGCCCGTGCTGTGGGATCCGGGGTCGCGGTCTCGCTGCCGCTCTGGGATCCGGGACCGCGGTCTCGCCCCCGCGCCGGGATCCGGGACCACGGACTAGTTCTTGCTCTGGGATCCCGTACCGCGGTCTCGCCCCCGCGCTGGGATCCGGGATCACGGACTAGTACGCGCCTTGGGATCCGGTACCGCGGTCTCGCCCCCGCGGATGTGATCCGGGGCCGCGGACTAGTCCGCCTGCTGGGAACCGTGGTATGGACTAGTCCTTGCACTTGGATCAGGGCCGCGGGCTAGCCCTTGGGGCGGTCTAAAAAAATGCGCTGTTTTCAGCAGTTTGGATGTCACCTCCTACTGGTGGGGAAAACGTAAATAAACTACTATAGGGGGGTAGTGCTTCCCAACCTCCCCCTCCAGTCCGTGGGTCCCAGTGACCACGCAGCAGGAGGGTCCGGTCCTAGGGTCCTTCCGGTCACCGGTCACCGTTCACCGGCGGCCCTAACCGGACATCACGCGGTCTGAACCCCGCGTACGGGAAATGTAGCCTGCGGTCTCAATCGCGTGTGGGAGCATGTTCTTGTGGGGTAGTCCATGTATGGGGAATCCTCTTTTGCGGCTATCTCTATCTCGATTTCGGGAAATCTCATCGCGGGCTAACACTTTTTCGAGAAAACGAAGTGCTGTTTGAGACCGCGTGCGGAGACCCTCATCATTTTGCTTACTCGGGTCTGATCCCAAAAAATGCGCTATTTTCAGCAGCATGGATGTCACCTCCTACTGGAGGGGAAAACGTAAATAAACTACTATAAGGGGGTAGTGGTTCCCGTCTCCCCCCCGAGCTCAGTCCCTCGGTTGTCCCTGTTCCATCTGTGTGATCTCGTATGTGGGTTCCCGTCGCCCTTCTCAGTAGTCTATCAGTGTATCACGGGTTCTAGCCATCTTTCTGCACGCTTCGGCTGTCGCGTTTTTTGGCTAGTAGCACCGTTCTCGTATCCGTTTTAGGGTTGGGATCCCTTTCGCGAGATCACATTCATGGAACAGCTTCAATTGGGCGAGTGGGTTCTCCCATTAGGCTCGTCTGAGCTGGTGGGAAGGGTTGGTCGCGGGCGTCCCCTCGATTCGGTCGGATCTCATTTTGTGAGGTGGTAGTGGTGCCCGCACACGCCTCCTCACCATCCCGTCCCTCAGTTGACCCTGTTTCATCAGTGTGATCTCGTATGTGGGTTCCCGTTTCCCTGGATCTGTGTAGTCTTGTGTACCCCGGATGCTAGCCGTCTTTCTGCACGCTTCGGCTGTCGCGTTTTTTGGCTTGCTCCATTCCAGGGTTGGGATCGCTTTCGCGAGATCACATTCATGGACCAGCATCAATTGGGTGGGTGGGGTCTCCCGGATATCGTTGCTTCTCGTGTGTTCTTGTTGGCGGGTCATCCCCGTGACTGCG
>CM057768.1:12666837-12669337 GCA_030064435.1 Trapa incisa | reverse complement strand
GTATGCTGGCCGTGTGGGGGAAAAAATGCAGCGCTTGGGGGAATCCCAGCGCGCGGGCATACTGGGGATCATTGGCGCGAGGGAAGCACAACTTTCGGTCTAGCCCGCGTACGCTAGAACATAGCCCGTGGCTAACTCGGGCTCGTTCCTAAAAACTGTGCTGTTTTCATGAGTTCGGATGTCACCTCCTACCTTGGGCCAAAATGGAAATAAACTACTATAGGGGGGCAGTGGTTCCCAACCCCCCTCTAGCTTGTGGGTCCCATTGATCACCGAGCTCGACGCTGGGATCCGGGAACGCGGACTAGCCCGCGAGCTAGGATCCGGGACCGTGGACTAGTCCCAAAAATGCGCTATTTTCATGAGTATGGATGTCACCTGCTACTGGCGGCAGAAAGGTAAATAAACTACTATAGGGGGGTAGTTGATCCCAACCCCCCTCTAGCTTGTGGGCCCCACTGACCACCAGGCTGGACGCCGGGATCCGGGACCGCGGTCTCGCCCGCGCGCCGGGATCCGGGACCGCGTTCTCGCCCGCGCGCCGGGATCCGGGACCGCGGTCTCGCCCGCGCGCCGGGATCCGGGACCGCGGTCTCGCCCGCGCGCCGGGATCCGGGACCGCGGTCAAGTCCCAAAAAATGCGCTATTTTCATCAGTCGGGATGTCTCCTGCTACTGGTGGGAAAAACGTAAATAATCTACTATAGGGGGGGAGTTGGTCCCCGCCCCCCTTCTAGCTTGTGGGTCCCACTGACCAGCAAGCTGGACGCCGGGATCCGGGACAGCGGTCTCGCCCCGGCGCTGGGATCCGGGACCGCGGTCTCGCCCGCGCGCTGGGATCCGGGACCGCGGTCAAGCTCCAGAAAGTGCGCTATTTTCATCAGTTGGGATGTCTCCTGCTACTGGAGGGAAAAACGTAAATAAAACTACTATAGGGGGGGTAGTTGATCCCGGCCCCCCCTCTAGCTTGTGGGTCCCACTGACCACCAAGCTGGACGCTGGGATCCGGGACCGCGGTCCCGCCCCCCTCCCCTCTGGCTGTACAGTGTCGCGAACACTTCAAAAAAAATGCGCTATTTTCAGCAGTTTTCGTGTCTCCTGCTACTGGTGGGGAAAACGCAAATAAAACTACTATAGGGGGGTACTGGTTCCCAACCCCCCCTCCAGTTCGCCGGTCCGAGCGACCACGCAGCTGGAGGGTCCGGTGCGAGGGTCCTTCCAGTCGCCGTTCACCGGTCGTCTGACGGTCCGCTCCGGACAACGCGCGTGCGAGCTTGGGTTAACACCCCCGCGTACGTACGGGATTCGAGACCGCGTTCTCGCCCGTGCTGTGGGATCCGGGGTCGCGGTCTCGCTGCCGCTCTGGGATCCGGGACCGCGGTCTCGCCCCCGCGCCGGGATCCGGGACCACGGACTAGTTCTTGCTCTGGGATCCCGTACCGCGGTCTCGCCCCCGCGCTGGGATCCGGGATCACGGACTAGTACGCGCCTTGGGATCCGGTACCGCGGTCTCGCCCCCGCGGATGTGATCCGGGGCCGCGGACTAGTCCGCCTGCTGGGAACCGTGGTATGGACTAGTCCTTGCACTTGGATCAGGGCCGCGGGCTAGCCCTTGGGGCGGTCTAAAAAAATGCGCTGTTTTCAGCAGTTTGGATGTCACCTCCTACTGGTGGGGAAAACGTAAATAAACTACTATAGGGGGGTAGTGCTTCCCAACCTCCCCCTCCAGTCCGTGGGTCCCAGTGACCACGCAGCAGGAGGGTCCGGTCCTAGGGTCCTTCCGGTCACCGGTCACCGTTCACCGGCGGCCCTAACCGGACATCACGCGGTCTGAACCCCGCGTACGGGAAATGTAGCCTGCGGTCTCAATCGCGTGTGGGAGCATGTTCTTGTGGGGTAGTCCATGTATGGGGAATCCTCTTTTGCGGCTATCTCTATCTCGATTTCGGGAAATCTCATCGCGGGCTAACACTTTTTCGAGAAAACGAAGTGCTGTTTGAGACCGCGTGCGGAGACCCTCATCATTTTGCTTACTCGGGTCTGATCCCAAAAAATGCGCTATTTTCAGCAGCATGGATGTCACCTCCTACTGGAGGGGAAAACGTAAATAAACTACTATAAGGGGGTAGTGGTTCCCGTCTCCCCCCCGAGCTCAGTCCCTCGGTTGTCCCTGTTCCATCTGTGTGATCTCGTATGTGGGTTCCCGTCGCCCTTCTCAGTAGTCTATCAGTGTATCACGGGTTCTAGCCATCTTTCTGCACGCTTCGGCTGTCGCGTTTTTTGGCTAGTAGCACCGTTCTCGTATCCGTTTTAGGGTTGGGATCCCTTTCGCGAGATCACATTCATGGAACAGCTTCAATTGGGCGAGTGGGTTCTCCCATTAGGCTCGTCTGAGCTGGTGGGAAGGGTTGGTCGCGGGCGTCCCCTCGATTCGGTCGGATCTCATTTTGTGAGGTGGTAGTGGTGCCCGCACACGCCTCCTCACCATCCCGTCCCTCAGT
>CM057768.1:12579894-12646337 GCA_030064435.1 Trapa incisa | reverse complement strand
ATTTCTAAGGGTTTACTATGGTTTATTAGTGTTTCTTAGGGTTTCTTAGCGCTTTAGCATTTACTAGGGTTTCCTAGCATTTTTTACCATTTATAAGGGTTCTCTAGTATTTATTAGCATTTCTTAGGGTTTCGTCGCAATTCTTGGAATTTTTTTAGCGTTTCTTGTGGTTTCTAGTGTTTCTATGGTTACTTAGCGTTTCTTATAGTTTCTTACATTTCTTAGGGTTCTTAATGTTTCTTATTGTTTTATAGGGTTTCTTAATGTTTCTTATTGTTTTATAGGGTTTCTTAGCATTTTAGTGATTTTTTGGGTTTCTTAGCGTTTCTTAGCATCTACTTGATTTTTTTAGTAGTTTTAGGGTTTTGTTGTGATTCTTAGGGTTTCTTAGGGCTTCTTGGGGCTTCCTAGCATTTTAGGGATTCTCAGAGTTTCTTAGCATTTCTTAGGGTTTCTCAATGTTTCTTAGCACTTTTTTTTGTGTTTTTTAGCGTTTCTTAGGCTTTCTTAGAGTTTCTTACGGTTTCTTAAGGGTTCTTAGCGTTTCTTTGGGTTTTTTAAGATTTCTCAGGGTTTCTTAGTGTTTCTTAGCATTTACTAGGCTTTCCTAGCGTTTACTGCCGTTTTTTAGGGTTTTCAAGAGTTATTAGCATTTCTTAGGGTTTTCTTAGCAATTCTTACAGTTTTTTTTAGCGTTTCTTGTGGTTTCTTAGTGTTTTTTAGGGTTTTTAGCATTAGTTATCATTTATTAGCATTTCTTAGAGTTTCTTAGTGTTTTGTAGGGTTTCTTAGCATTGTTTAGGGTTTTATTGGGTTTTTGAGAGTTGTTAGCATTTCTTAGCGTTTCATAGAGTTTTAAGGGGTTTTTTTTTTTTAGGGTTTTTACTGTTTCTTTGCATTTATTAGGGCTTCTTCAGGCTTCTTAGCATTCTTAGGGATTTTTAGGGTTTCTTAGTATTATTTAGCATTTGGTAGGGTTTCTTAGCACTTTTTAGTGTTTTTTAGTATTTCTTAGGCTTTAATAGGGTTAATAATCATTTCTTAGTATTTACTAGGGTTTCTTTGCACTTTTTAGTGTTTTTTTAGCATTTCATTGTGTTTCATAGGGTTTATTAGGGTTACTAGGCATTTCTTTGGGTTTCATAGGGTTTTTTAAGGTTACTAAGAGTTTCTTAGGCTTTCGTATGGTTGCTTTGGGTTTCTTAGGATTCCTTAAGGGTTCTTAGCATTTATTTGTGTTTATTTGCGTTTCCTATGGTTTCATATAGTTTTTTAGGGTTACTAAGCATTTCTTAGGCTTTCTTAGAGTTTCTATGGGTTTCTTAAGGGTTCTAAGCATTTCTTTGGGTTTCTTAGGATTTCTTAGCGATTCATAGCATTTACTAGGGTTTCCTAGCATTTATTACCGTTTCTTAGGTTTTTCTAGTGTTTATTAGCGTCTCTTTGGGTTTCTTAGTATTTCTTTTCTTAGCAATTCTTAGAATTTTTTTAGCGTTTCTTATGGTTTATTAGTGATTTTTAGGGTTTCTTAGCGTTACATAGTGTTTCTTAGCATTTCTTAATGTTTCTTAGAGTTTTGTAGCATTTCTTAGCATTTTTTAGGGTTTTATTTGTTTTCTTAGCGTTTCTTAAGGTTTTATAGAGTTTCTTAAGGTTTCTTAGGGTTTTATAAGGTTTCTTAGCGTTTTTTAGGGTTTTATAGAGTTTCTTAGGGCTTCTTAGGGTTTCTTAGAGTTTCTTAGGGATTTTTAGGGTTTATAAGCATTTTTTAGAATTTCTTTGGGTTTCTTAGGGTTCCTTAAGCGTTCTTAGCATTTCTTTGGGTTTATTAGAATTTCTTAGGGTTTCTTAGCATTTCTTAGCATTTTCTAGGGTTTCCTAGTGTTTCTTACAGTTTCTCAGGGTTTCCTAGGGTTTATTAGCATTTTTTAGGGTTTCATTGGATTTCTGAGTGATTCTTAAAAAAATTTTAGCGTTTCTTGTGGTTTCTTAGTGTGTTTAGGGTTTTTTATCGTTACTTAGTGTTTCTTATAGTGTCTTAGCATTTCTTAGGGTTTTGTAGGGTTTTTTGAGTTTCTTAGGGTTTTATTGGATTTATTAGAGTGTCTTAGTGTTTCTTAGGGTTATTAGCATTTTTTAGCGTTTCTTAGAGCTTTTAGGATTTCTAGAGTTTTTAGGGTTTTTTGTGTTTCTTAGGGTTTCTTTGGGCTTCTTAGCATTTCTTAGGGATTCTTAGGGTTTCTTTGCTAAGCGTTTCTTAGGCTTTCGTATGGTTTCTTTAGGTTTCTTAGGATTCCTTAAGGGTTCTTAGCATTTCTTTGTGTTTATTTACGTTTCAGGGTTACTAAGAATTTCTTAGGCTTTCTTAGAGTTTCTATGGGTTTTTTAAGGGTTCTTAGCATTTCTTTGGGTTTCTTAGGATTTCTCAGTGTTTCGTAGCATTTACTAGGGTTTCCTAGCGTTTATTACTATTTCTTAGGTTTTTCTAGTGTTTATTAGCGTTTCTCTAGGTTTCTTAGCGTTTCTTTTCTTAGCAATTCTTAGGATTTTTTTACCGTTTCTTGTGGTTTATTAGTGTTTTTTAGGGTTTCTTAGCGTTATAGTGTTTCTTAGACTTTCTTAAGGTTTCTTAGGGCTTTGTAGCATTTCTTAACGTTTTTAGGGTTTTATTGGTTTTCTTAGCATTTTTTAGGGTTTCATAGGGTTTCTTAGGGTTTTATATGGTTTCTTAGCGTTTCTGAGGGTTTTATAGAGTTTCTTAGGGTTTCTTAGGATTTTATAGGGTTTCTTAGAGTTACTTTGCGTTTCTTAGTGTTTTATAGGTATTTTTAGGGTTTATAAGTATTTTTAGCGTTTCTTAGGGTTCCTTAAGTGTTCTTAGCATTTCTTTGGGTTTCTTAGCATTTTTTAGCATTTACTAGGGTTTCCTAGTGTTTCTTCCCATTTCTTAGGGTTTCCTAGGGTTTATTAGCATTTTTTAGGGTTTCATTGGGTTTCTGAGTGATTCTTAAAAATTTTTTGGCGTTTCTTGGGATTTCTTAGCATTTATTAGGGTTTCTTAGGGTTTTTAGTGTTTCGTAGGGTTTTATTGGATTTATTAGAGTGTCTTAGCGTTTGTTAGTTTTTCTTAGTGTTATTAGCATTTTTAGCGTTTCTTAGAACTTTTAGGATTTCTTAGAGTTTCTAGGGTTTTTTTGCGTTTCTTAGGGTTTCTTTGGGCTTATTGGGGCTTCTTAACATTTATTAGGGATTCTTAGGGTTTCCTTGCATTTTTTAGCGAATGGTAGGTTTTCTTTGCATTTTTTAGTGTTTTTTCATCATTTCTTAGGGTTTCTTAGGCTTTCCTAGCGTTTCTTTAGGTTTCTAATGTTACTTAAGGGGTTTTAGCGTTTCTTAAGGTTTATTAGGATTTCTTAGGGTTTGTTAGAGTTTGCAATGGTTTCCTAGCGTTTTTTACTATTTCTAAGGGTTTACTATGGTTTATTAGTGTTTCTTAGGGTTTCTTAGCGCTTTAGCATTTACTAGGGTTTCCTAGCATTTTTTACCATTTATAAGGGTTCTCTAGTATTTATTAGCATTTCTTAGGGTTTCGTCGCAATTCTTGGAATTTTTTTAGCGTTTCTTGTGGTTTCTTAGTGTTTCTATGGTTACTTAGCGTTTCTTATAGTTTCTTACATTTCTTAGGGTTTCTTAATGTTTCTTATTGTTTTATAGGGTTTCTTAATGTTTCTTATTGTTTTATAGGGTTTCTTAGCATTTTTAGTGATTTTTTGGGTTTCTTAGCGTTTCTTAGCATCTACTTGATTTTTTTAGTAGTTTTAGGGTTTTGTTGTGATTCTTAGGGTTTCTTAGGGCTTCTTGGGGCTTCCTAGCATTTTTAGGGATTCTCAGAGTTTCTTAGCATTTCTTAGGGTTTCTCAATGTTTCTTAGCACTTTTTTTTTGTGTTTTTTAGCGTTTCTTAGGCTTTCTTAGAGTTTCTTACGGTTTCTTAAGGGTTCTTAGCGTTTCTTTGGGTTTTTTAAGATTTCTCAGGGTTTCTTAGTGTTTCTTAGCATTTACTAGGCTTTCCTAGCGTTTACTGCCGTTTTTTAGGGTTTTCAAGAGTTATTAGCATTTCTTAGGGTTTCTTAGCAATTCTTACAGTTTTTTTAGCGTTTCTTGTGGTTTCTTAGTGTTTTTTAGGGTTTTTAGCATTAGTTATCATTTATTAGCATTTCTTAGAGTTTCTTAGTGTTTTGTAGGGTTTCTTAGCATTGTTTAGGGTTTTATTGGGTTTTTGAGAGTTGTTAGCATTTCTTAGCGTTTCATAGAGTTTTAAGGGGTTTTTTTTTAGGGTTTTTACTGTTTCTTTGCATTTATTAGGGCTTCTTCAGGCTTCTTAGCATTTCTTAGGGATTTTTAGGGTTTCTTAGTATTATTTAGCATTTGGTAGGGTTTCTTAGCACTTTTTAGTGTTTTTTAGTATTTCTTAGGCTTTAATAGGGTTAATAATCATTTCTTAGTATTTACTAGGGTTTCTTTGCACTTTTTAGTGTTTTTTTAGCATTTCATTGTGTTTCATAGGGTTTATTAGGGTTACTAGGCATTTCTTTGGGTTTCATAGGGTTTTTTAAGGTTACTAAGAGTTTCTTAGGCTTTCGTATGGTTGCTTTGGGTTTCTTAGGATTCCTTAAGGGTTCTTAGCATTTATTTGTGTTTATTTGCGTTTCCTATGGTTTCATATAGTTTTTTAGGGTTACTAAGCATTTCTTAGGCTTTCTTAGAGTTTCTATGGGTTTCTTAAGGGTTCTAAGCATTTCTTTGGGTTTCTTAGGATTTCTTAGCGATTCATAGCATTTACTAGGGTTTCCTAGCATTTATTACCGTTTCTTAGGTTTTTCTAGTGTTTATTAGCGTCTCTTTGGGTTTCTTAGTATTTCTTTTCTTAGCAATTCTTAGAATTTTTTTAGCGTTTCTTATGGTTTATTAGTGATTTTTAGGGTTTCTTAGCGTTACATAGTGTTTCTTAGCATTTCTTAATGTTTCTTAGAGTTTTGTAGCATTTCTTAGCATTTTTTAGGGTTTTATTTGTTTTCTTAGCGTTTCTTAAGGTTTTATAGAGTTTCTTAAGGTTTCTTAGGGTTTTATAAGGTTTCTTAGCGTTTTTTAGGGTTTTATAGAGTTTCTTAGGGCTTCTTAGGGTTTCTTAGAGTTTCTTAGGGATTTTTAGGGTTTATAAGCATTTTTTAGAATTTCTTTGGGTTTCTTAGGGTTCCTTAAGCGTTCTTAGCATTTCTTTGGGTTTATTAGAATTTCTTAGGGTTTCTTAGCATTTCTTAGCATTTTCTAGGGTTTCCTAGTGTTTCTTACAGTTTCTCAGGGTTTCCTAGGGTTTATTAGCATTTTTTAGGGTTTCATTGGATTTCTGAGTGATTCTTAAAAAAATTTTAGCGTTTCTTGTGGTTTCTTAGTGTGTTTAGGGTTTTTTATCGTTACTTAGTGTTTCTTATAGTGTCTTAGCATTTCTTAGGGTTTTGTAGGGTTTTTTGAGTTTCTTAGGGTTTTATTGGATTTATTAGAGTGTCTTAGTGTTTCTTAGGGTTATTAGCATTTTTTAGCGTTTCTTAGAGCTTTTAGGATTTCTAGAGTTTTTAGGGTTTTTTGTGTTTCTTAGGGTTTCTTTGGGCTTCTTAGCATTTCTTAGGGATTCTTAGGGTTTCTTTGCTAAGCGTTTCTTAGGCTTTCGTATGGTTTCTTTAGGTTTCTTAGGATTCCTTAAGGGTTCTTAGCATTTCTTTGTGTTTATTTACGTTTCAGGGTTACTAAGAATTTCTTAGGCTTTCTTAGAGTTTCTATGGGTTTTTTAAGGGTTCTTAGCATTTCTTTGGGTTTCTTAGGATTTCTCAGTGTTTCGTAGCATTTACTAGGGTTTCCTAGCGTTTATTACTATTTCTTAGGTTTTTCTAGTGTTTATTAGCGTTTCTCTAGGTTTCTTAGCGTTTCTTTTCTTAGCAATTCTTAGGATTTTTTTACCGTTTCTTGTGGTTTATTAGTGTTTTTTAGGGTTTCTTAGCGTTATAGTGTTTCTTAGACTTTCTTAAGGTTTCTTAGGGCTTTGTAGCATTTCTTAACGTTTTTAGGGTTTTATTGGTTTTCTTAGCATTTTTTAGGGTTTCATAGGGTTTCTTAGGGTTTTATATGGTTTCTTAGCGTTTCTGAGGGTTTTATAGAGTTTCTTAGGGTTTCTTAGGATTTTATAGGGTTTCTTAGAGTTACTTTGCGTTTCTTAGTGTTTTATAGGTATTTTTAGGGTTTATAAGTATTTTTAGCGTTTCTTAGGGTTCCTTAAGTGTTCTTAGCATTTCTTTGGGTTTCTTAGCATTTTTTAGCATTTACTAGGGTTTCCTAGTGTTTCTTCCCATTTCTTAGGGTTTCCTAGGGTTTATTAGCATTTTTTAGGGTTTCATTGGGTTTCTGAGTGATTCTTAAAAATTTTTTGGCGTTTCTTGGGATTTCTTAGCATTTATTAGGGTTTCTTAGGGTTTTTAGTGTTTCGTAGGGTTTTATTGGATTTATTAGAGTGTCTTAGCGTTTGTTAGTTTTTCTTAGTGTTATTAGCATTTTTAGCGTTTCTTAGAACTTTTAGGATTTCTTAGAGTTTCTAGGGTTTTTTTGCGTTTCTTAGGGTTTCTTTGGGCTTATTGGGGCTTCTTAACATTTATTAGGGATTCTTAGGGTTTCCTTGCATTTTTTAGCGAATGGTAGGTTTTCTTTGCATTTTTTAGTGTTTTTTCATCATTTCTTAGGGTTTCTTAGGCTTTCCTAGCGTTTCTTTAGGTTTCTAATGTTACTTAAGGGGTTTTAGCGTTTCTTAAGGTTTATTAGGATTTCTTAGGGTTTGTTAGAGTTTGCAATGGTTTCCTAGCGTTTTTTACTATTTCTAAGGGTTTACTATGGTTTATTAGTGTTTCTTAGGGTTTCTTAGCGCTTTAGCATTTACTAGGGTTTCCTAGCATTTTTTACCATTTATAAGGGTTCTCTAGTATTTATTAGCATTTCTTAGGGTTTCGTCGCAATTCTTGGAATTTTTTTAGCGTTTCTTGTGGTTTCTTAGTGTTTCTATGGTTACTTAGCGTTTCTTATAGTTTCTTACATTTCTTAGGGTTTCTTAATGTTTCTTATTGTTTTATAGGGTTTCTTAATGTTTCTTATTGTTTTATAGGGTTTCTTAGCATTTTTAGTGATTTTTTGGGTTTCTTAGCGTTTCTTAGCATCTACTTGATTTTTTTAGTAGTTTTAGGGTTTTGTTGTGATTCTTAGGGTTTCTTAGGGCTTCTTGGGGCTTCCTAGCATTTTTAGGGATTCTCAGAGTTTCTTAGCATTTCTTAGGGTTTCTCAATGTTTCTTAGCACTTTTTTTTTGTGTTTTTTAGCGTTTCTTAGGCTTTCTTAGAGTTTCTTACGGTTTCTTAAGGGTTCTTAGCGTTTCTTTGGGTTTTTTAAGATTTCTCAGGGTTTCTTAGTGTTTCTTAGCATTTACTAGGCTTTCCTAGCGTTTACTGCCGTTTTTTAGGGTTTTCAAGAGTTATTAGCATTTCTTAGGGTTTCTTAGCAATTCTTACAGTTTTTTTAGCGTTTCTTGTGGTTTCTTAGTGTTTTTTAGGGTTTTTAGCATTAGTTATCATTTATTAGCATTTCTTAGAGTTTCTTAGTGTTTTGTAGGGTTTCTTAGCATTGTTTAGGGTTTTATTGGGTTTTTGAGAGTTGTTAGCATTTCTTAGCGTTTCATAGAGTTTTAAGGGGTTTTTTTTTAGGGTTTTTACTGTTTCTTTGCATTTATTAGGGCTTCTTCAGGCTTCTTAGCATTTCTTAGGGATTTTTAGGGTTTCTTAGTATTATTTAGCATTTGGTAGGGTTTCTTAGCACTTTTTAGTGTTTTTTAGTATTTCTTAGGCTTTAATAGGGTTAATAATCATTTCTTAGTATTTACTAGGGTTTCTTTGCACTTTTTAGTGTTTTTTTAGCATTTCATTGTGTTTCATAGGGTTTATTAGGGTTACTAGGCATTTCTTTGGGTTTCATAGGGTTTTTTAAGGTTACTAAGAGTTTCTTAGGCTTTCGTATGGTTGCTTTGGGTTTCTTAGGATTCCTTAAGGGTTCTTAGCATTTATTTGTGTTTATTTGCGTTTCCTATGGTTTCATATAGTTTTTTAGGGTTACTAAGCATTTCTTAGGCTTTCTTAGAGTTTCTATGGGTTTCTTAAGGGTTCTAAGCATTTCTTTGGGTTTCTTAGGATTTCTTAGCGATTCATAGCATTTACTAGGGTTTCCTAGCATTTATTACCGTTTCTTAGGTTTTTCTAGTGTTTATTAGCGTCTCTTTGGGTTTCTTAGTATTTCTTTTCTTAGCAATTCTTAGAATTTTTTTAGCGTTTCTTATGGTTTATTAGTGATTTTTAGGGTTTCTTAGCGTTACATAGTGTTTCTTAGCATTTCTTAATGTTTCTTAGAGTTTTGTAGCATTTCTTAGCATTTTTTAGGGTTTTATTTGTTTTCTTAGCGTTTCTTAAGGTTTTATAGAGTTTCTTAAGGTTTCTTAGGGTTTTATAAGGTTTCTTAGCGTTTTTTAGGGTTTTATAGAGTTTCTTAGGGCTTCTTAGGGTTTCTTAGAGTTTCTTAGGGATTTTTAGGGTTTATAAGCATTTTTTAGAATTTCTTTGGGTTTCTTAGGGTTCCTTAAGCGTTCTTAGCATTTCTTTGGGTTTATTAGAATTTCTTAGGGTTTCTTAGCATTTCTTAGCATTTTCTAGGGTTTCCTAGTGTTTCTTACAGTTTCTCAGGGTTTCCTAGGGTTTATTAGCATTTTTTAGGGTTTCATTGGATTTCTGAGTGATTCTTAAAAAAATTTTAGCGTTTCTTGTGGTTTCTTAGTGTGTTTAGGGTTTTTTATCGTTACTTAGTGTTTCTTATAGTGTCTTAGCATTTCTTAGGGTTTTGTAGGGTTTTTTGAGTTTCTTAGGGTTTTATTGGATTTATTAGAGTGTCTTAGTGTTTCTTAGGGTTATTAGCATTTTTTAGCGTTTCTTAGAGCTTTTAGGATTTCTAGAGTTTTTAGGGTTTTTTGTGTTTCTTAGGGTTTCTTTGGGCTTCTTAGCATTTCTTAGGGATTCTTAGGGTTTCTTTGCTAAGCGTTTCTTAGGCTTTCGTATGGTTTCTTTAGGTTTCTTAGGATTCCTTAAGGGTTCTTAGCATTTCTTTGTGTTTATTTACGTTTCAGGGTTACTAAGAATTTCTTAGGCTTTCTTAGAGTTTCTATGGGTTTTTTAAGGGTTCTTAGCATTTCTTTGGGTTTCTTAGGATTTCTCAGTGTTTCGTAGCATTTACTAGGGTTTCCTAGCGTTTATTACTATTTCTTAGGTTTTTCTAGTGTTTATTAGCGTTTCTCTAGGTTTCTTAGCGTTTCTTTTCTTAGCAATTCTTAGGATTTTTTTACCGTTTCTTGTGGTTTATTAGTGTTTTTTAGGGTTTCTTAGCGTTATAGTGTTTCTTAGACTTTCTTAAGGTTTCTTAGGGCTTTGTAGCATTTCTTAACGTTTTTAGGGTTTTATTGGTTTTCTTAGCATTTTTTAGGGTTTCATAGGGTTTCTTAGGGTTTTATATGGTTTCTTAGCGTTTCTGAGGGTTTTATAGAGTTTCTTAGGGTTTCTTAGGATTTTATAGGGTTTCTTAGAGTTACTTTGCGTTTCTTAGTGTTTTATAGGTATTTTTAGGGTTTATAAGTATTTTTAGCGTTTCTTAGGGTTCCTTAAGTGTTCTTAGCATTTCTTT
This sequence comes from Trapa incisa, assembly GCA_030064435.1. NCBI lineage: Eukaryota > Viridiplantae > Streptophyta > Magnoliopsida > Myrtales > Lythraceae > Trapa > Trapa incisa. Next base: position 12,636,529 of record CM057768.1, on the reverse strand, counting down.
GGGTTTCTTAGCATTTTTTAGCATTTACTAGGGTTTCCTAGTGTTTCTTCCCATTTCTTAGGGTTTCCTAGGGTTTATTAGCATTTTTTAGGGTTTCATTGGGTTTCTGAGTGATTCTTAAAAATTTTTTGGCGTTTCTTGGGATTTCTTAGCATTTATTAGGGTTTCTTAGGGTTTTTAGTGTTTCGTAGGGTTTTATTGGATTTATTAGAGTGTCTTAGCGTTTGTTAGTTTTTCTTAGTGTTATTAGCATTTTTAGCGTTTCTTAGAACTTTTAGGATTTCTTAGAGTTTCTAGGGTTTTTTTGCGTTTCTTAGGGTTTCTTTGGGCTTATTGGGGCTTCTTAACATTTATTAGGGATTCTTAGGGTTTCCTTGCATTTTTTAGCGAATGGTAGGTTTTCTTTGCATTTTTTAGTGTTTTTTCATCATTTCTTAGGGTTTCTTAGGCTTTCCTAGCGTTTCTTTAGGTTTCTAATGTTACTTAAGGGGTTTTAGCGTTTCTTAAGGTTTATTAGGATTTCTTAGGGTTTGTTAGAGTTTGCAATGGTTTCCTAGCGTTTTTTACTATTTCTAAGGGTTTACTATGGTTTATTAGTGTTTCTTAGGGTTTCTTAGCGCTTTAGCATTTACTAGGGTTTCCTAGCATTTTTTACCATTTATAAGGGTTCTCTAGTATTTATTAGCATTTCTTAGGGTTTCGTCGCAATTCTTGGAATTTTTTTAGCGTTTCTTGTGGTTTCTTAGTGTTTCTATGGTTACTTAGCGTTTCTTATAGTTTCTTACATTTCTTAGGGTTTCTTAATGTTTCTTATTGTTTTATAGGGTTTCTTAATGTTTCTTATTGTTTTATAGGGTTTCTTAGCATTTTTAGTGATTTTTTGGGTTTCTTAGCGTTTCTTAGCATCTACTTGATTTTTTTAGTAGTTTTAGGGTTTTGTTGTGATTCTTAGGGTTTCTTAGGGCTTCTTGGGGCTTCCTAGCATTTTTAGGGATTCTCAGAGTTTCTTAGCATTTCTTAGGGTTTCTCAATGTTTCTTAGCACTTTTTTTTTGTGTTTTTTAGCGTTTCTTAGGCTTTCTTAGAGTTTCTTACGGTTTCTTAAGGGTTCTTAGCGTTTCTTTGGGTTTTTTAAGATTTCTCAGGGTTTCTTAGTGTTTCTTAGCATTTACTAGGCTTTCCTAGCGTTTACTGCCGTTTTTTAGGGTTTTCAAGAGTTATTAGCATTTCTTAGGGTTTCTTAGCAATTCTTACAGTTTTTTTAGCGTTTCTTGTGGTTTCTTAGTGTTTTTTAGGGTTTTTAGCATTAGTTATCATTTATTAGCATTTCTTAGAGTTTCTTAGTGTTTTGTAGGGTTTCTTAGCATTGTTTAGGGTTTTATTGGGTTTTTGAGAGTTGTTAGCATTTCTTAGCGTTTCATAGAGTTTTAAGGGGTTTTTTTTTAGGGTTTTTACTGTTTCTTTGCATTTATTAGGGCTTCTTCAGGCTTCTTAGCATTTCTTAGGGATTTTTAGGGTTTCTTAGTATTATTTAGCATTTGGTAGGGTTTCTTAGCACTTTTTAGTGTTTTTTAGTATTTCTTAGGCTTTAATAGGGTTAATAATCATTTCTTAGTATTTACTAGGGTTTCTTTGCACTTTTTAGTGTTTTTTTAGCATTTCATTGTGTTTCATAGGGTTTATTAGGGTTACTAGGCATTTCTTTGGGTTTCATAGGGTTTTTTAAGGTTACTAAGAGTTTCTTAGGCTTTCGTATGGTTGCTTTGGGTTTCTTAGGATTCCTTAAGGGTTCTTAGCATTTATTTGTGTTTATTTGCGTTTCCTATGGTTTCATATAGTTTTTTAGGGTTACTAAGCATTTCTTAGGCTTTCTTAGAGTTTCTATGGGTTTCTTAAGGGTTCTAAGCATTTCTTTGGGTTTCTTAGGATTTCTTAGCGATTCATAGCATTTACTAGGGTTTCCTAGCATTTATTACCGTTTCTTAGGTTTTTCTAGTGTTTATTAGCGTCTCTTTGGGTTTCTTAGTATTTCTTTTCTTAGCAATTCTTAGAATTTTTTTAGCGTTTCTTATGGTTTATTAGTGATTTTTAGGGTTTCTTAGCGTTACATAGTGTTTCTTAGCATTTCTTAATGTTTCTTAGAGTTTTGTAGCATTTCTTAGCATTTTTTAGGGTTTTATTTGTTTTCTTAGCGTTTCTTAAGGTTTTATAGAGTTTCTTAAGGTTTCTTAGGGTTTTATAAGGTTTCTTAGCGTTTTTTAGGGTTTTATAGAGTTTCTTAGGGCTTCTTAGGGTTTCTTAGAGTTTCTTAGGGATTTTTAGGGTTTATAAGCATTTTTTAGAATTTCTTTGGGTTTCTTAGGGTTCCTTAAGCGTTCTTAGCATTTCTTTGGGTTTATTAGAATTTCTTAGGGTTTCTTAGCATTTCTTAGCATTTTCTAGGGTTTCCTAGTGTTTCTTACAGTTTCTCAGGGTTTCCTAGGGTTTATTAGCATTTTTTAGGGTTTCATTGGATTTCTGAGTGATTCTTAAAAAAATTTTAGCGTTTCTTGTGGTTTCTTAGTGTGTTTAGGGTTTTTTATCGTTACTTAGTGTTTCTTATAGTGTCTTAGCATTTCTTAGGGTTTTGTAGGGTTTTTTGAGTTTCTTAGGGTTTTATTGGATTTATTAGAGTGTCTTAGTGTTTCTTAGGGTTATTAGCATTTTTTAGCGTTTCTTAGAGCTTTTAGGATTTCTAGAGTTTTTAGGGTTTTTTGTGTTTCTTAGGGTTTCTTTGGGCTTCTTAGCATTTCTTAGGGATTCTTAGGGTTTCTTTGCTAAGCGTTTCTTAGGCTTTCGTATGGTTTCTTTAGGTTTCTTAGGATTCCTTAAGGGTTCTTAGCATTTCTTTGTGTTTATTTACGTTTCAGGGTTACTAAGAATTTCTTAGGCTTTCTTAGAGTTTCTATGGGTTTTTTAAGGGTTCTTAGCATTTCTTTGGGTTTCTTAGGATTTCTCAGTGTTTCGTAGCATTTACTAGGGTTTCCTAGCGTTTATTACTATTTCTTAGGTTTTTCTAGTGTTTATTAGCGTTTCTCTAGGTTTCTTAGCGTTTCTTTTCTTAGCAATTCTTAGGATTTTTTTACCGTTTCTTGTGGTTTATTAGTGTTTTTTAGGGTTTCTTAGCGTTATAGTGTTTCTTAGACTTTCTTAAGGTTTCTTAGGGCTTTGTAGCATTTCTTAACGTTTTTAGGGTTTTATTGGTTTTCTTAGCATTTTTTAGGGTTTCATAGGGTTTCTTAGGGTTTTATATGGTTTCTTAGCGTTTCTGAGGGTTTTATAGAGTTTCTTAGGGTTTCTTAGGATTTTATAGGGTTTCTTAGAGTTACTTTGCGTTTCTTAGTGTTTTATAGGTATTTTTAGGGTTTATAAGTATTTTTAGCGTTTCTTAGGGTTCCTTAAGTGTTCTTAGCATTTCTTTGGGTTTCTTAGCATTTTTTAGCATTTACTAGGGTTTCCTAGTGTTTCTTCCCATTTCTTAGGGTTTCCTAGGGTTTATTAGCATTTTTTAGGGTTTCATTGGGTTTCTGAGTGATTCTTAAAAATTTTTTGGCGTTTCTTGGGATTTCTTAGCATTTATTAGGGTTTCTTAGGGTTTTTAGTGTTTCGTAGGGTTTTATTGGATTTATTAGAGTGTCTTAGCGTTTGTTAGTTTTTCTTAGTGTTATTAGCATTTTTAGCGTTTCTTAGAACTTTTAGGATTTCTTAGAGTTTCTAGGGTTTTTTTGCGTTTCTTAGGGTTTCTTTGGGCTTATTGGGGCTTCTTAACATTTATTAGGGATTCTTAGGGTTTCCTTGCATTTTTTAGCGAATGGTAGGTTTTCTTTGCATTTTTTAGTGTTTTTTCATCATTTCTTAGGGTTTCTTAGGCTTTCCTAGCGTTTCTTTAGGTTTCTAATGTTACTTAAGGGGTTTTAGCGTTTCTTAAGGTTTATTAGGATTTCTTAGGGTTTGTTAGAGTTTGCAATGGTTTCCTAGCGTTTTTTACTATTTCTAAGGGTTTACTATGGTTTATTAGTGTTTCTTAGGGTTTCTTAGCGCTTTAGCATTTACTAGGGTTTCCTAGCATTTTTTACCATTTATAAGGGTTCTCTAGTATTTATTAGCATTTCTTAGGGTTTCGTCGCAATTCTTGGAATTTTTTTAGCGTTTCTTGTGGTTTCTTAGTGTTTCTATGGTTACTTAGCGTTTCTTATAGTTTCTTACATTTCTTAGGGTTTCTTAATGTTTCTTATTGTTTTATAGGGTTTCTTAATGTTTCTTATTGTTTTATAGGGTTTCTTAGCATTTTTAGTGATTTTTTGGGTTTCTTAGCGTTTCTTAGCATCTACTTGATTTTTTTAGTAGTTTTAGGGTTTTGTTGTGATTCTTAGGGTTTCTTAGGGCTTCTTGGGGCTTCCTAGCATTTTTAGGGATTCTCAGAGTTTCTTAGCATTTCTTAGGGTTTCTCAATGTTTCTTAGCACTTTTTTTTTGTGTTTTTTAGCGTTTCTTAGGCTTTCTTAGAGTTTCTTACGGTTTCTTAAGGGTTCTTAGCGTTTCTTTGGGTTTTTTAAGATTTCTCAGGGTTTCTTAGTGTTTCTTAGCATTTACTAGGCTTTCCTAGCGTTTACTGCCGTTTTTTAGGGTTTTCAAGAGTTATTAGCATTTCTTAGGGTTTCTTAGCAATTCTTACAGTTTTTTTAGCGTTTCTTGTGGTTTCTTAGTGTTTTTTAGGGTTTTTAGCATTAGTTATCATTTATTAGCATTTCTTAGAGTTTCTTAGTGTTTTGTAGGGTTTCTTAGCATTGTTTAGGGTTTTATTGGGTTTTTGAGAGTTGTTAGCATTTCTTAGCGTTTCATAGAGTTTTAAGGGGTTTTTTTTTAGGGTTTTTACTGTTTCTTTGCATTTATTAGGGCTTCTTCAGGCTTCTTAGCATTTCTTAGGGATTTTTAGGGTTTCTTAGTATTATTTAGCATTTGGTAGGGTTTCTTAGCACTTTTTAGTGTTTTTTAGTATTTCTTAGGCTTTAATAGGGTTAATAATCATTTCTTAGTATTTACTAGGGTTTCTTTGCACTTTTTAGTGTTTTTTTAGCATTTCATTGTGTTTCATAGGGTTTATTAGGGTTACTAGGCATTTCTTTGGGTTTCATAGGGTTTTTTAAGGTTACTAAGAGTTTCTTAGGCTTTCGTATGGTTGCTTTGGGTTTCTTAGGATTCCTTAAGGGTTCTTAGCATTTATTTGTGTTTATTTGCGTTTCCTATGGTTTCATATAGTTTTTTAGGGTTACTAAGCATTTCTTAGGCTTTCTTAGAGTTTCTATGGGTTTCTTAAGGGTTCTAAGCATTTCTTTGGGTTTCTTAGGATTTCTTAGCGATTCATAGCATTTACTAGGGTTTCCTAGCATTTATTACCGTTTCTTAGGTTTTTCTAGTGTTTATTAGCGTCTCTTTGGGTTTCTTAGTATTTCTTTTCTTAGCAATTCTTAGAATTTTTTTAGCGTTTCTTATGGTTTATTAGTGATTTTTAGGGTTTCTTAGCGTTACATAGTGTTTCTTAGCATTTCTTAATGTTTCTTAGAGTTTTGTAGCATTTCTTAGCATTTTTTAGGGTTTTATTTGTTTTCTTAGCGTTTCTTAAGGTTTTATAGAGTTTCTTAAGGTTTCTTAGGGTTTTATAAGGTTTCTTAGCGTTTTTTAGGGTTTTATAGAGTTTCTTAGGGCTTCTTAGGGTTTCTTAGAGTTTCTTAGGGATTTTTAGGGTTTATAAGCATTTTTTAGAATTTCTTTGGGTTTCTTAGGGTTCCTTAAGCGTTCTTAGCATTTCTTTGGGTTTATTAGAATTTCTTAGGGTTTCTTAGCATTTCTTAGCATTTACTAGGGTTTCCTAGTGTTTCTTACAGTTTCTCAGGGTTTCCTAGGGTTTATTAGCATTTTTTAGGGTTTCATTGGATTTCTGAGTGATTCTTAAAAAAATTTTAGCGTTTCTTGTGGTTTCTTAGTGTGTTTAGGGTTTTTTATCGTTACTTAGTGTTTCTTATAGTGTCTTAGCATTTCTTAGGGTTTTGTAGGGTTTTTTGAGTTTCTTAGGGTTTTATTGGATTTATTAGAGTGTCTTAGTGTTTCTTAGGGTTATTAGCATTTTTTAGCGTTTCTTAGAGCTTTTAGGATTTCTAGAGTTTTTAGGGTTTTTTGTGTTTCTTAGGGTTTCTTTGGGCTTCTTAGCATTTCTTAGGGATTCTTAGGGTTTCTTTGCTAAGCGTTTCTTAGGCTTTCGTATGGTTTCTTTAGGTTTCTTAGCATTTCTTTGTGTTTATTTACGTTTCAGGGTTACTAAGAATTTCTTAGGCTTTCTTAGAGTTTCTATGGGTTTTTTAAGGGTTCTTAGCATTTCTTTGGGTTTCTTAGGATTTCTCAGTGTTTCGTAGCATTTACTAGGGTTTCCTAGCGTTTATTACTATTTCTTAGGTTTTTCTAGTGTTTATTAGCGTTTCTCTAGGTTTCTTAGCGTTTCTTTTCTTAGCAATTCTTAGGATTTTTTTACCGTTTCTTGTGGTTTATTAGTGTTTTTTAGGGTTTCTTAGCGTTATAGTGTTTCTTAGACTTTCTTAAGGTTTCTTAGGGCTTTGTAGCATTTCTTAACGTTTTTAGGGTTTTATTGGTTTTCTTAGCATTTTTTAGGGTTTCATAGGGTTTCTTAGGGTTTTATATGGTTTCTTAGCGTTTCTGAGGGTTTTATAGAGTTTCTTAGGGTTTCTTAGGATTTTATAGGGTTTCTTAGAGTTACTTTGCGTTTCTTAGTGTTTTATAGGTATTTTTAGGGTTTATAAGTATTTTTAGCGTTTCTTAGGGTTCCTTAAGTGTTCTTAGCATTTCTTTGGGTTTCTTAGCATTTTTTAGCATTTACTAGGGTTTCCTAGTGTTTCTTCCCATTTCTTAGGGTTTCCTAGGGTTTATTAGCATTTTTTAGGGTTTCATTGGGTTTCTGAGTGATTCTTAAAAATTTTTTGGCGTTTCTTGGGATTTCTTAGCATTTATTAGGGTTTCTTAGGGTTTTTAGTGTTTCGTAGGGTTTTATTGGATTTATTAGAGTGTCTTAGCGTTTGTTAGTTTTTCTTAGTGTTATTAGCATTTTTAGCGTTTCTTAGAACTTTTAGGATTTCTTAGAGTTTCTAGGGTTTTTTTGCGTTTCTTAGGGTTTCTTTGGGCTTATTGGGGCTTCTTAACATTTATTAGGGATTCTTAGGGTTTCCTTGCATTTTTTAGCGAATGGTAGGTTTTCTTTGCATTTTTTAGTGTTTTTTCATCATTTCTTAGGGTTTCTTAGGCTTTCCTAGCGTTTCTTTAGGTTTCTAATGTTACTTAAGGGGTTTTAGCGTTTCTTAAGGTTTATTAGGATTTCTTAGGGTTTGTTAGAGTTTGCAATGGTTTCCTAGCGTTTTTTACTATTTCTAAGGGTTTACTATGGTTTATTAGTGTTTCTTAGGGTTTCTTAGCGCTTTAGCATTTACTAGGGTTTCCTAGCATTTTTTACCATTTATAAGGGTTCTCTAGTATTTATTAGCATTTCTTAGGGTTTCGTCGCAATTCTTGGAATTTTTTTAGCGTTTCTTGTGGTTTCTTAGTGTTTCTATGGTTACTTAGCGTTTCTTATAGTTTCTTACATTTCTTAGGGTTTCTTAATGTTTCTTATTGTTTTATAGGGTTTCTTAATGTTTCTTATTGTTTTATAGGGTTTCTTAGCATTTTTAGTGATTTTTTGGGTTTCTTAGCGTTTCTTAGCATCTACTTGATTTTTTTAGTAGTTTTAGGGTTTTGTTGTGATTCTTAGGGTTTCTTAGGGCTTCTTGGGGCTTCCTAGCATTTTTAGGGATTCTCAGAGTTTCTTAGCATTTCTTAGGGTTTCTCAATGTTTCTTAGCACTTTTTTTTTGTGTTTTTTAGCGTTTCTTAGGCTTTCTTAGAGTTTCTTACGGTTTCTTAAGGGTTCTTAGCGTTTCTTTGGGTTTTTTAAGATTTCTCAGGGTTTCTTAGTGTTTCTTAGCATTTACTAGGCTTTCCTAGCGTTTACTGCCGTTTTTTAGGGTTTTCAAGAGTTATTAGCATTTCTTAGGGTTTCTTAGCAATTCTTACAGTTTTTTTAGCGTTTCTTGTGGTTTCTTAGTGTTTTTTAGGGTTTTTAGCATTAGTTATCATTTATTAGCATTTCTTAGAGTTTCTTAGTGTTTTGTAGGGTTTCTTAGCATTGTTTAGGGTTTTATTGGGTTTTTGAGAGTTGTTAGCATTTCTTAGCGTTTCATAGAGTTTTAAGGGGTTTTTTTTTAGGGTTTTTACTGTTTCTTTGCATTTATTAGGGCTTCTTCAGGCTTCTTAGCATTTCTTAGGGATTTTTAGGGTTTCTTAGTATTATTTAGCATTTGGTAGGGTTTCTTAGCACTTTTTAGTGTTTTTTAGTATTTCTTAGGCTTTAATAGGGTTAATAATCATTTCTTAGTATTTACTAGGGTTTCTTTGCACTTTTTAGTGTTTTTTTAGCATTTCATTGTGTTTCATAGGGTTTATTAGGGTTACTAAGCATTTCTTTGGGTTTCATAGGGTTTTTTAAGGTTACTAAGAGTTTCTTAGGCTTTCGTATGGTTGCTTTGGGTTTCTTAGGATTCCTTAAGGGTTCTTAGCATTTATTTGTGTTTATTTGCGTTTCCTATGGTTTCATATAGTTTTTTAGGGTTACTAAGCATTTCTTAGGCTTTCTTAGAGTTTCTATGGGTTTCTTAAGGGTTCTAAGCATTTCTTTGGGTTTCTTAGGATTTCTTAGCGATTCATAGCATTTACTAGGGTTTCCTAGCATTTATTACCGTTTCTTAGGTTTTTCTAGTGTTTATTAGCGTCTCTTTGGGTTTCTTAGTATTTCTTTTCTTAGCAATTCTTAGAATTTTTTTAGCGTTTCTTATGGTTTATTAGTGATTTTTAGGGTTTCTTAGCGTTACATAGTGTTTCTTAGCATTTCTTAATGTTTCTTAGAGTTTTGTAGCATTTCTTAGCATTTTTTAGGGTTTTATTTGTTTTCTTAGCGTTTCTTAAGGTTTTATAGAGTTTCTTAAGGTTTCTTAGGGTTTTATAAGGTTTCTTAGCGTTTTTTAGGGTTTTATAGAGTTTCTTAGGGCTTCTTAGGGTTTCTTAGAGTTTCTTAGGGATTTTTAGGGTTTATAAGCATTTTTTAGAATTTCTTTGGGTTTCTTAGGGTTCCTTAAGCGTTCTTAGCATTTCTTTGGGTTTATTAGAATTTCTTAGGGTTTCTTAGCATTTCTTAGCATTTACTAGGGTTTCCTAGTGTTTCTTACAGTTTCTCAGGGTTTCCTAGGGTTTATTAGCATTTTTTAGGGTTTCATTGGATTTCTGAGTGATTCTTAAAAAAATTTTAGCGTTTCTTGTGGTTTCTTAGTGTGTTTAGGGTTTTTTATCGTTACTTAGTGTTTCTTATAGTTTCTTAGCATTTCTTAGGGTTTGATAGGGTTTCTTTGCATTTCTTAGGGTTTTATAGGGTTTCTTATCATTTACTAGAGTTTCCTAAAGTTTCTTACCATTTCTTAGGGTTTTTTTTGTGTTTCTTAGCTTTTCTTAGGTTTCTTAATGTTTTTTTTTATGTTTTCTTATTGTTACATAGCGTTTCTTATTGTTTCATAGCATTTCTTAGCGTTTCTTTGGGTTTTATAGTGTTTCTTAAGGTTTCTTAGCGTTTCTTAGTGTTTTTATGGTTTCTTAGGGTTTTAAGGGGTTTTTTAGTGTTTATTTGCATTTCTCACGGTTTCTTAGGGCTTCTTGGGGCTTCTTAGCATTTCTTAGGGATTCTTTGGGTTTATTAGTATTTCTTAGCGTTTGGTAAGATTTCTTAGCACTATCTAGTATTTTTTTTTACTGTTTCTTAGGGTTTCATAGGGTTTTTTTAGAGTTTCTAAGCATTTTTATGGCTTTCTTAGCATTTTTTTTTGGGTTTCTTAGCGTTTACGAGGGTTTCCTAGCGTTTCTTACCGTTTCATAGGGTTTTCTATGGTTTATTAGTGTTTCTTAGCGATTAATAGCATTTTTTAGCATTTCATGGATTTCTTAATGTTTTTAGGGTTTCCAAGCATTAGTTAGCATTTCTTATATTTTCTTAGCATTTCTTATGGTTTCTTAGCGTTTAATAGGGTTTTATAGTGTTTCTTATATTTTATTAGCGTTTCTTAGTTTTTTAGAGTTTCTTAGTGTTTTTATGCGTTTCTTAGTGTTTTTAAGCGTTTCTTAGCATTTTCTAGAGTTTTTAGGGTTTCTTAGGGGTTTTAGGTTTTTTTAAGGGTTTTTAGGGTTTCTTAGTGTTTCTTAGGGCTTATTAGCATTTCTTAGGGATTCTTAGCATTTCTTAGCATTTGGTTGGGTTTCTTAGCACTTTTTAGTGTTTTTTAGCATTTCTTGGGGTTTCATAGGGTTTCTTAGCATTTATATGGGTTTCTTAGGGTTCCTTAAGGGTTCTTAGCATTTCTTAGGATTTCTTAGCATTTACTAGGGTTTCCTAGTGTTTCTTATCGTTTCTAAGTAATTATTAGAATAGTTTTAGCGTTTCTTGGGGTTTCTTAGTGTTTTTTAGGGTTTCTTAGTGTTTTTTAGGGTTTCTTAGCATTAATTAGCGTTTCTTATAGTTTCTTTGCATTTCTTAGGGTTTCTTAGCGTTTCTTAGAGTTATATAGGGTTTCTTAGCGTTTTATAGGATTTCTTACTATTTCTTAGGGTTTTATAGGGTTTCTTAGCGTTTCTTAGTATTTCTCAGGGTTTCCTAGCCTTTTTAGGGTTTCCTAGATTCTTTAGGGTTTATTAGGGTTTTCAAGGGGTTTTTTAAGGTTTCTTTGCATTTTTATGGTTTCTTAGGACTTCTTGGGTTTTCTTAGCATTACTTAGGGATTCTTAGAGTTTCTTAACATTTTTTAGCGTTTGGTAGGGTTTCTTAGCACTTTTTAGTCTTTTTTTAGCATTTCTTAGGTTTTATGGGGTTTCTTAGCGTTTCTTAGGGTTTATAGGGTTTCTTAGAGTTTCTTAGTATTTCTTAGGGTTTCTTAAAGTTTCTTAGGGTTTTTCAACGTTTCTTAATGTTTACTAGGGTTTCCTAGCATTTCTTACCGTTTCGTAGGTTTTCTAAAGATTTCTAAGGGTTTATTAGCATTTCTTAGGGTTTTATAGGGTTTCTTGGCGTTTCTTAGCATTTTTTAGCATTTCTTGTGTTTTTAAATATTTTTTAGGGTTTATAATCATTTCTTAGGCTTTCCTAGCATTTCTTACTGTTTCTTAGGGTTTCATAGGGTTTTTTAGCATTTCTTAGTGATTCATAGTATTGTCTTAGCGTTTCTTGTGGTTTTCTTAGTGTTTTTTTTTTGTATTTTTAGGGTTTCTTAGTGTTTCTTAGGGTTATATAGAGTTTCTTAAGGTTTCTTAGGGTTTTATATGGTTTCTTAGCGTTAGTTTGGTATTATAGAATTTCTTATGGTTTTATAGGGTTTCTTAGAGTTTCTTAGCGTTTCTTAGGGTTTCATAGGGATTTTTAGGGTTTATAAGCATTTTTAGGCTTTTTTAGCATTTCTTTAGATTTCTTAGGGTTCCTTAAGGGTTCTTAGCATTTCTTTGGGTTTCTTAGGATTTCTTAGGGTTTCTTAGCATTTTCTTGGGTTTCTTAGGATTTCTTAGCATTTACTAGCATTTCCTAGAGTTTCTTACCGGTTCTTAGGGTTTCCTAAGGTTTATTAGGATTTATTAGTGTTTTTAGGGTTTCATAGAGTTTCTCAGCGATTCTTAGCATTTTTTTAGCATTTATGGGGGTTTCTTAGCGTTTCTTAGTATTTCTTAGTTTTTTGTAGAGTTTTTGTAAGGTTTTTAGCATTTCTTAGGGTTTTATTGGATTGATTAGAGTGTCTTAGCATTTCTTTGAGTTTTTAGGGTTTCTTACGGTTTTTTAAGTGGTTTTTAGGGTTTTTTTTGCATTTCTTAGGATTTCTTAGGGCTTCATGGGGCTTCTTAGCATTTTTTAGTGTTTGGTAGGTTTTCTTAGCACTTTTTAGTGTTTTTTTTAGCATTTATTAGGGTTTCATAGGAGTTTTTAGGGTTTCTTTGGCTTTCTTAGCATTTCTTTAGTTTTTTAGGGTTATTTAAGGGTTCTTAGCATTTCTTTAGGGTTTATTAGGATTTTTTAGGTTTTTTTTATATTTACTATGGTTTCCTAGCGTTTATTTCTGTTTCCAAGGGTTCACTAGGGTTTATTAGCGTTTATTAGGGTTTCTTAGCATTTTTTAGTGTTTGCTAGGGTTTCCTAGCATTTCTTACCATTTCTAAGGGTTTCCTAGTGTTTATTAGCGTTTCTTAGGGTTTTATAGCGATTCTTAGAATTTTTTTAACGTTTCTTGGGGTTTCTTAGTGTTTTAGGATTTCTTAGTGTTACTTAATGTTTGTTGTAGTTTCTTAACATTTCTTAGGGTTTGTCACCATTTATTAGTGTAAACCCTGCACATTTGAGTTAAGGAAAACCGGGAAAAGAACCGGTCAAACCGAATAAGAAAACCAAACTAGTTTACATTTGGGAATAAGCAATATGAAAATTTACAACTTTCGATTGATACAAATGATTTATTAAACATTGAAAAAAAAACTTAAAGACAAACTAGAAAACAAAAATTAAATTGGTTCAGGTGAACTAGATTCCATAAAAACTTCAAAGTTGAGCGTGCTTACTTGAGAGTAGTGTGAGGATGGGTGACCTCTTGGGAAGTATGATTTTTTTGTAACCCGAAATTTCGGTCAAAAATTTTTATGCGAATGTACGACTGATCATAAATAGCCATCAATTAATATATATTTAATTATTGGAATTAATACCAATAATTTATGGCAATATTAATACTATTAATAAATCTCGCCCATTTAATACACGGGTTTTACGACTATATAAAAAGATCATCCCCATCTCATTCTCCTCATACTTGAACACTTCTCTCTCTCTCTACTGCTCCATTTCCCGGTAAAGCTCGAACTAGAGCTTCGACTTGAACAAAGGTTGGGCTCTTTAGAACTCGGGAGAATACAGCTATCTAATAGCAAACTCTAGTCAATCCGAGAATCGTTGGAGAAGCGTCGACATGATGGAATAGTGAAGCAACTCCGGCGGACCGAAGCTGCCCTATTTCGGCCAAGCTGAAATCGGCCATTTCAAGCCCTCCTCAGGCCAAACCAAGCCCTCCCAACACTTCCTCAGCCTTTCCACGGCCGAATTAGGACAAAAAGGTAAGCCAATTCAGCTCCCCTTAATAATTTTTGATCGGTGCTAGAGAGAGAGTCGACCGAATCTCAATGACGAAATTCTAATCCAATTTCGCATCAATTGATACAATACCTGATTTTAGGATGAACCTCAGGATGAGACCCATCTGCCCAGATCGAAAGCTCTGACTGTCGTGCCTTCACCGGTGAGTAATCGAAGCTTTCTCTCTTTACATTCTATTTTCCGGCAAAGCTCTGTTTGAGCTCGTTCCGACGTTAAAATTTGCGATTCAAAGTTTCTTAGAATCGTATGAACATACATGAACTCAATTTCAACTCCAATTTTAATAATTAGAAGTGTTTGATCGGTTAATTTGATGAAATCAAATTCGGTAGTGTTGAAGAGTTGAAATTGGGGGAAAATTTGGGGATTTTTGAAATTCAAAGGGGCCAAAATACAATTTTATGAAATTGAGGGTCATTTGGGCATGAAAATAATGTTGGAGGACCAATTGAGGAATTTTGAAAATTTTGGGGAAAAAACTTACTATTTTTGTGAAAGAAGGGAAAAATTTTAATTTTGGAAAAATTGGGGAACCAAATTGGAAATTTGGAAAATTAAACCCCTTTTTGGTGAAATTGAATAAATTAAGGTCCCACGATAAATTTTAAAAGTTACGAGACTCAATTTGAGGAAAAACTGACATTAGGGAGTTAAAGTTAAAGAGAAATAACTTTAGGGACCTAATTGCAAATAACTAAAAGTTTGGGTTTTCTCATTCATTAATGAATGAAGGCTGTTATGTCGAGTAATAATGAACAAGGTTGTTCATATCGTGTATGAACATTAAATACCGGGAACGCCAGCAAGGACAAGCTCGCGTGAATAAAAAGAACCAGTATAGTGGAATTCACGGCATTAACGGGTGAGTGGATTATTCACATCATACCCAGTTGGGATGATGAGCACAATTTAAAGTTAAAAACCACTTACCGGTTGTGAGTAGGTTTACAAACATCATACCCGATTGGGATGATGAGCATAACTTAAAAGTTAAAAACCACTTACCGGTTGTGAGTGGGCTTACTAACATCATACCCGGTTGGGATGATGAGCACAACTTAAAGATAAAAACCACTTACCGGTTGTGAGTGGGTTTACTAACATAATACCCGGTTGGGATAATAAGCATAACTTAAAGTTAAAAACCACTTACCGGTTGTGAGTGGGTTTACTAACATCATACCTGATTGGGATGATGAGCACAACTTAAAAATTTAAAAACCACTTACCGGTTGTGAGTGGGTTTACTAACATCATACCCGGTTGGGATGATGAGCACAACTTAAAATTATAAACCACTTACCGGTTGTGAGTAGGTTATTCACATCATACCCAGTTGGGATGATGAGCACAGTTTAAAGTTAAAAAGGTTGTGAGCGGGTTTACTAACATCAAACCCGGTTGGGATGATGAGCACAACTTAAAGATAAAAACCACTTACCAATTGTGAATGGAAATTTTATATCATACCCGGTAGGGGATGATAAGTACCTCGATATAAAAACCCACTTTTTAGTGGTATTTTAATCATCACCACTTAGAGAAAGTGATGTGAAAATTATGCGAAAAAAACTACTTACCGGTTGTAAGTAGATCAAACTCGGTTGGTATGATGAGACTTCCTCGAAGGAAGTTGAAAACTCGTTCATCGGTTATGAACGAACATGTCCTTATACCAGTTGGTATAATAGACAGTGAAAACCTATTTTGTCAGAAGTGTTCTCCCCTGACTGTATGCCAATGCTTAAACTATTTGGGAGACCTTCTCGACGGGAGCTCAAATAGCTCTGATAGGCTAGGGGCCTCGATTTTGGAACTTGCAAAATCTGGAGTAGCACTAAGCACATGAGACCGGGGTGGGGACAGGATGAGGTCTCTGTCCTCATACAGACATGAAGATGTGATTTCGGGATTGTGGGTCGGATGTTGCATGCATCCACTTATTCCTTGGGTAGAAGTTGTCGTACTTCTATCCGGGAGGCCGGAAAAGTCGCTACAAAGCCACTAGTGGGTTCAGTAGTGATACTGATTTGTGAATGTGTAACCTTCATGATGAAGGATGTGTGTTGGGTGATGACACACCGTGGTAACTAAGAAATAATGGAAAAATCCAAATTTTTAAATGATGGGATTTTTGAAAACAAAGGAGTCTGGCACACTCCATATAAATGTTTTTCTTAAAAGTCAAAAGCTTTTAAAAACCCATTCACTGAGTAGTCGTACTCACCCCTCTCTTATATCCCTTTCAGGAAATCCCGGAAAGCCTCCCCTTAAAAACCGTCAACTAAGATGCCTGTAAGACAGGTATGTAAAGTTTTAAATTTCATATAGTTTTAATTATGCGATTCCAGGAAAAAGGTGCAAGTTAAAGGATGCCTTACTCTTTACGGTTTACGATAAGGGGAAACCCTTTAATATACCGGGAGAGTGGCGGGTTGATCACGGGGATCCGACCAAACCGGGTCAGGGCGTGACAACTAGAGTGGTATTAGAGCATGTTTCCTCAAATACATAATCAAGACTACAAAATATTGTAACTAATAGGATTTATCCTAAAATTTTCAGATTGCTCCCAAGAGAGGAACCAAGAAAACTAGGAATGGCTTTACTGAACACCTTATCTTCGTAGGAAGACAACCCTAGAAGCTTCCCAAATGCCTAAAGGAAAGCAGGAATCTCAAAAGAGCAAATGAGAAAGTATCCTAGAGAATGGTGATAGGACCTATTGAGGCACAACTCTAAGTATAAAGGAAGCCAAGCGTGAAACCATAAAATGGGGCATATAACCTTACATAGGAGGATGCTTATCAAGAATCTCGTAGCTCCCTAGTTA
This sequence comes from Trapa incisa, assembly GCA_030064435.1. Classification (NCBI taxonomy): domain Eukaryota; kingdom Viridiplantae; phylum Streptophyta; class Magnoliopsida; order Myrtales; family Lythraceae; genus Trapa; species Trapa incisa. The sequence continues at coordinate 12,620,339 of CM057768.1, read as the reverse complement.
TTTGGTGACCATATTCTGTAATAGGGCCAAAATCTCCAACATACTGTACTACTCTATTAATGAAGCACTCCAAATTCCTAAAAACCATGTCCCTCAAATGATGTGATCTTCAAGGAAGACTCCAAAAAGGAAAAAAAAACTCCCACAATATCCAGACTTGAGGACGAAGGAGCACCAAAACTAACAATTCCTAAGAAAACGCCAGGAGGAACCACTTATGTTCATGTAATTACAAGCATGAATGATAGGGACACTGTGTGGAGAAGTGCCTAACCCTACAAAGGACAGGAATCAAGTTAACCTAGACAGGAATAGGACATGAAGTGAAAAACTGTCCCACATAGCCAGGAGTCAGGACAATATTTTCCAAGAATAAACACCCCATAACTATAGGAAATCCGAAAGGATACCATCCCAAGAAACATGATTCCATTTGCAACCACAGATAAGAGGAAACTCTTCAAAATCTTAGCAAAGTGGTAAGAAGGAAAAAGGGGTAAAGGTAGGACATCAATAAAACCACAAATGGAACAAAGGATAGCTTAAGAGAATTCCCCCTTTAAGAAGAAAATCCAAACAATTTAGGAGCAAAGAAAGGAGTGCATCCACAAGAGAAGACAAGACGAACATTTGATGATAAACGGGATGTATTGGGATTACAGGAATAAATCACCTTGGAAAGAAGCAACTATGTCAAATAGGAAGTTCGGACCAATAGGACAAGAGAAAGCAAGTCGTTACAACAAGATAGTTAGAGAGAACAAATGACACCTAAGGAAGACCAGGAAGTAGAAGGGACTGCACCCTAAAAAGGTCAGTGAGATGGATGTTAAGGACAGGAGGACTCGAGAAACAGCTACTAAGAAACTTAGACCAAACAAATGGTGGAGGCAAAGCAGTTAACGAACAAATACTCGGGAAAGCCATAATGTAAGTTCCGACAAAGAAGAGAGAGGCAGAAAGGTCAAATACTCGAGAAAAGAAGAATACAAGAAATCCTTAAAAGGACCAAGGGCCAATTAACGACTAAACTCAAGCCAAGAAAGGAATAGGCAAGCCTCTCCCACAATGATCCTGAAACAAGGAAGATTTGTACGCTCACTAAAGAAATAGACAGGTACTGGGTACAAATAAGGATGCAAATAAAGCATAAAAGATGTGCCTAAAAGATTTGAGGAGTAAAGGTAAATAGGAGAAGATGACATCAAGGGATGTCATTTAAGGGTAGAAATCCCCTAGAGCAAATGCAAGAAAAGAATGTTAGGGGAAAGGAAAAGAATCCTACCAAGGAAGGAAGCCTCGGAAAGACATGTGTATCCCAATTAAGAGGAAATGGAACCAACCCTTATTTAGGAAATGTTTTCCAAGGAAGGAAGTATTGTAATGGTCCATTATGACCTGTTTGGAGAGAATAGGAGAACCATGTAGAAAGAGGAATACTAGTAACAGCGGACAGCTAAAGATAATGAACAAAACTGGATGGAGTGAACCTTCCCAAGCAAAGTAATCGACACATAGATCGAAAGCAATTATTGTAGAATGAAGAATCATGAAGTGATTTATGAGAAAGTAAAAGAGGATTAAGGAAAAAGGAAGTCATTGAATAAGGGATGTCACTAAATAAGAGAAAGGACATAAGAATGGAAAAAAAATCCTCGTATGTCAATAATCATCAGGAAACCCAACAATTGGAATTGAAAGGACCCAATAAAAACGTTTGGAAAGGATGAGTAGGTAAGAGAAATCCATGCGATTATGTGAGACATAACTTCAAAGGCATGATGGATGAGAGGATAACGGTAAAAAGGATAGTTGAGGAATGCCATCAAAAGAAAAGAGGGATGAAGTTATATGATCCCTGAAAGGTAAAAAAAAAAAAGCTAAGAGAGACCCTCAAGGAGATGTTCTAGAAATCTAATGGACAAAGACAAGTCCTAGAAAATGCCATGCTGTAAGGGGTATGTAAGCACAACAATCCCGAGGAGAATATGACTCAAAGTAAGGAAGAGTCAGCTAATAAGCATGACGAGGTCGAATATAAAAATTTGGACTGAAGTTATAATAGACAACAAATGGAGGAAGGGTCAAAATGAGATGAAAAAGTGAGAATAAAGAAAACTATGGCAACCAGTACGTAACGCCCAAAAGAACATTAAGCTAAAGGTTTCAACAACCAAGGGGTTAACTAGACATGGGAATGGTTAGGTATCTTGGAATTTCCAATCTTGAGTACAGAACCTCAAAGGGAAGAATGTGTTCTAAGAAAAGAAAGATATAAATATAAGAATATACCCTGAAGTAAGGTATGTCTCGTTATGATAAACTCCATGGAGGGAGTAAATAATATAAAAGAAAAGAAATTCCTTAAGTGAAGGATGTAAAAAGGACTAATTAAAAGAACAAGAGAAGACTTTGCATGTTAAGCAAACACCAAAGGGGCATCAAAGGAAATGATTGCTCATGCAAGGATGTTAACTAAGTTTTGGGGACAAAACTTCTAAAAGAAGGGGAGAGTTGTAAACCCCGCACATTTGAGTTAAGGAAAACCGGGAAAAGAACAGGTCAAACCGAATAAGAAAACCAAACCGGTTTACATTTGGGAATAAGCAATATGAAAATTTACAACTTTCGATTGATCCAAAGGATTTATTAAACATTGGAAAAGAAACTTAAGACAAACTAGAAAACAAAAACCAAATTGGTTCAGGTGAACTAGATTCCATAAGAACTTCAAAGTTAAGCGTGCTTACCTGAGAGTAGTGTGAGGTTAAATTATTGGAATTAATACCAATAATTTATGGCAATATTAATACTATTAATAAATCTTGCCCATTTAATACACGGGTTTTACGACTATATAAAGAGGTCATCCCCATTTCATTCTCGTCACACCTAAACACTTCTCTCTCTCTCTCTACTGCACCATTTCCCGGTAAAGCTCAAACCAGAGCTTCGACTTGAACAAAGGTCGGGCTCTTTAGAACCCGGGAGAATACAGCTATCTGATAGCAAACTCTAGTCAATCCGAGAATCGTTGGAGAAGTGCCGACATGATGGAATAGTGAAGCAACTCCGGCGGACCGAAGCTGCCCTATTTCGGCCAAGCTGAAATCGGCCATTTCAAGCCCTCCTCAGGCCAAACCAAGCCCTCCCAACACTTCCTCAGCCTTTCCACTGCCGAATTAGGACCAAAAGGTAAGCCAATTCGACTCCCCTTAATAATTTTTTATCGGTGCTAGAGAGAGAGTCGACTGAATTTCAATGACGAAATTCTAATCCAATTTCGTATCAATTGATACAATACCTGATTTTAGGATGAACCTCAGGATGAGACCTATCTGCCTAGATCGAAAGCTCTGACTGTCGTGCCTTCACCGGTGAGTAATCGAAGCTTTCTCTCTTTACATTCTGTTTTCCGGCAAAGCTCCGTTTGAGCTCGTTCCGACGTTAAAATCTGCGATTCAAACTTTCTTAGAATCGTATGAACATATAGGAACTCAATTTCAACTCCAATTTCAATAATTAGAAGTGTTTGATCGGTTAATTTGATGAAATCAAATTCGGTAGTGTTGAAGAGTTGAAACTGGGGGAAAATTTGGGGATTTTCGAAATTCAAAGAGGCCAAAATACAATTTTATGCAATTGAGGGTCAATTGGGCATGAAAATAATGTTGGAGGACCAATTGAGGAATTTTGAAAATTTTGGGGAAAAAACTTACCATTTTTGTGAAAGAAGGGAAAAATGGTAATTTTGGAAACATTGGGGAACCAAATTGGAAATTTGGAAAATTAAACCCCTTTTTGGTGAAATTGAATAAATTGAGGTCCCACGATAAATTTTAAAAGTTACGGGACTCAATTTGAGGAAAAACTGACATTAGGGAGTTAAAGTTAAAGAGAAATAACTTTAGGGACCTAATTGCAAATAACTAAAAGTTTGGGTTTTCTCATTCATTAATGAATGATGGCTGTTATGCCGAGTAATAATGAACAAGGTTGTTCATATCGTGTAGGAACGTTAAATACTGGGAATGCCAGCAAGGACAAGCTCGCGTGAATACAAAGAACCAGTCTAGTGGAATTCACGGCATTAACGGGTGAGTGGGTTATTCACATCATACCCAGTTGGGATGATGAGCACAGTTTATAGTTAAAAACCACATACCGGTTGTGAGTGGGTTTACAAACATCATACCCGATTGGGATGATGAGCACAACTTAAAAGTTAAAAACCACTTACCGGTTGTGAGTGGGCTTACTAACATCATACCCGGTTGGGATGATGAACATAACTTAAAGATAAAAACCACTTACCGGTTGTGAGTGGGTTTACTAACATAATACCCGGTTGGGATAATAAGCATAACTTAAAGTTAAAAACCACTTACCGGTTGTGAGTGGGTTTACTAACATCATACCCGGTTGGGATGATGAGCACAACTTAAAAATTTAAAAACCACTTACCGGTTGTGAGTGGGTTTACTAACATCATACCTGGTTGGGATGATGAGCACAACATAAAATTAAAAACCACTTACCGGTTGTGAGTGGGTTATTCGCATCATACCTAGTTGGGATGATGAGCATAGTTTAAAGTTAAAAAGGTTGTTAGCGAGTTTACTAACATCAAACCCGGTTGGGATGATGAGCACAACTTAAAGATAAAAACCACTTATCGATTGTGAATGGAAATTTTATATCATACCCGGTAGGGGATGATAAGTACCTCTGTATAAAAACCCACTTTTTAGTGGTATTTTAATCATCACCACTTAGAGAAAGTGATGTGAAAATTTTGCGAAAAAAAGTACTTACCGGTTGTAAGTAGATCAAACTCGGTTGGTATGATGAGACTTCTTCGAAGGAAGTTGAAAACTTGTTCATCGGTTATGAACGAAGATGTCCTTATACCAGTTGGTATAATAGACAGTGAAAACCTATTTTGTCAGAAGTGTTCTCCCCTGACTGTGTGCCAATACTTAAACTATTTGGGAGACCTTCTCGACGGGAGCTCGAATAGCTCTGATAGGCTAGGGGCCTCGATTTTGGAACTTGGGGGCTAAATGCCCGATTTTGAAAATCTCGTACAATGGGCCCAAGGCTAGTTGGCACGAGCAGGAGCTCATAAATGAACATGATATATGTGCCATAAAACTTAATAAGTGAATTGTTTGGCCATGGTACCAAGATAGGACCGACATGCTCAGTCAACTAGCGGCAGTGCGACATGACAGGTCGACGGACTAGTCAAGACAAACAGCTGCGGGTTGAGTTGAGAGTCAGAGCCGTTGGACTAGTGGCACCACAGATTACATAGCAATATAAGAAAACATTGTTTGTGCATGCACTGTGAGTATGGGATCATCAAGACGCCCATGAGGGGTAGTGATGCGTCATAAGGGCACTGGACGACCTGGTGGCTATAAGGGCAGTTCGTCATTCCAGGTGTCTGTGCAAAATCTGGAGTAGCACTAAGCGCATGAGACCGGGGTGGGGACAGGATGAGGTCTCTGTCCTCATACGGAGACGAAGATGTGATTTCAGGATTGTGGGTCGGATGTCGCATACATCCACTCATTCCTAGGGTAGAAGTTGTCGTACTTCAATCTGGGTGGCAGGAAAAGTCGCTCCGAAGCCACTAGCGGGTTCAGTAGTGATACTGATTTGTGAATGTGTGTAACCTTCATGATGAAGGATGTGTGTTGGGTGATGACACGCCGTGGTAACTAAGAAATAATGGAAAAATCCAAATTTTTAAATGATGGGATTTTTGAAAACAAAGGAGTCTGGCACACTCCATATAAATGTTTTTCTTAAAAGTCAAAAGCTTTTAAAAACCCATTCATTGAGTAGTCGTACTCACCCCCTCCCTTATATCCCTTTTAGGAAATCCCGGAAAGCCTCCCCTTAAAGACTGTCAACTAAGATGCCTGTAAGACAGGTATGTAAAGTTTTAAATTTCATACTGTTTTGATTATGCTATTCCAGGAAAAAGGTGCAAGTTAAAGGACGCCTTACTCTTTACGGTTTACGATAAGGGGAAACCCTTTAATAAACCGGGAAAGTGGCGGGTTGATCACGGGGATCCGACCAAACTGGGTCGGGGTGTGACAATTAGGGTTTTATAGGGTTTCTTTGAGTTTCTTAGCATTTGATAGGGTTTCTTAGAACGTTTTAGTGTTTTTTAGGGTTTTATAGGGTTTCTAAGAGTTTCTTAGGGTTTCCTAGTGTTTCTTAGGGTTTTATTGGGTTTCTTAGTGTTTCTTAGGGTTTATTAGCATTTCTTAGGGTTTTATTAGGTTTCTTAGTGTTTCTTAGCGATTTTTAGCATTGAGCGTTTCTTGGGATTTCTTAGTTTTTTTTATGGTTTCTTAGTGTTAGTTAGTATTCCTTGTAGTTTTTTTAGTATTTCTTTTGGTTTCTTAGCTTTTCTTAGGGTTTCTTAGCATTTTTTTAGGGTTTTATAGGGTTTCTTAGTGTTCCTTAGGGTTTTTTTTGGGTTTCTTAACGTTTCTTAGCGTTTCCTAGAGTTTTTAGTGTTTTTAGGGTTTCTTTGCGTTTCTTAGGGTTTCTTAGGGCTTCTTGGTGCTTCTTAGCATTTCTTAGCGTTTGGTAAGGTTTCTTAGCATTTCTAGTATTTTTTAGCATTTCTTAGGGTTTCATAGGGTTTTTTTAGTGCTTCTAAGTGTTTCTTAGGCTTTCTTAGCGTCTCTTTGGGTTTCTTAGGGTTGGGTTCTTAGCATTTCTTAGGATTTCTTAGGGTTTCTTAGCGTTTCTAAGGGTTTATTAGCGTTTCATAGAGTTTCTTAGCGATTCTTACCATGCTTTTTTTTTTTGCATTTCTAGGGGTTTATTTGTGTTTTTAGTGTTTTATTAGTGTTACTTAGCGTTTCTTATAGTTTCTTAGCGTTTCTCAGTATTTCTTAGGGTTTTATAGGGTTTCTTAGCGTTTACTTGGGTTTTATAGGGTTTCTTAGAGTTTCTTAGCATTTCTTAGGGTTCCTTAAGGGTTCTTAGCGTTTCTTAGTATTCCTTAAGGGTTCTTTGGGTTTTTTTAGCATTTCTCATCATTTACTAGGGTTTCCTAGCATTTCTTACCATTTCATAGGGTTTCTTTTGGTTTATTAGCGTTTCTTAGGGTATCATAGGGTTTTTAAGCATTTCCTAGCGATTCTTGTGGTTTTCTTAGTATTTTTAGGGTTTCTTAGTGTTTCTTATAGTTTCTTAGCATTTCATTAGGTTTCTTAGGGTTTTATAGAGTTTCTTAGCGTTTCTTAGGGTTTCTTAGTTTTTAGGGTTTCTTAGGGTTTTTAGAGTTTTTTAGGGTTTCTTTGTGTTTCTTAGGGTTTCTTAGGGCTTCTTGGGGTTTCTTAGCATTTCTTAAGAATTCCTAGGGTTTCCTAGCATTTTTTAGTGTTTGTTATGGTTTCTTAGCACTTTTTAGTGTTTTTTAGCATTTCTTAGGGTTTCATAGGATTTTTTATGGTTTCAAAGCGTTACTTTGGCTTTCTTATCGTTTCTTTGGGTTTCGTAGGGTTACTTAAGGTTTCATAGCATTTACTAGGGTTCCTTAAGGGTTTCTTAGCATTTACTAGGGTTTCCTAGCGTTTCTTACCGTTTCTAAGGGTTTATTAAGGTTTATTAGCATTTCTTAAGGTTTCATATGGTTTCTTAATGATTCTTAGCATTTTTTGTACAGTTTCTTGGGGTTTATTAGTGTTTTTTAGGTTTTCTTAGCGTTTCTTATAGTTTCCTAGTATTTTCTCAACATTTCTTAGTGTTTTATAGTGTTTCTTAGCATTTGTTAGGGTTTTATAGGGTTTCTTAAGGGTTCTTAGCATTTCTTAGGGTTTTTTAGCATTTCTTATCGTTTACTAGGGTTTCATAGCATTTCTTAGGATTTCTCATAGTTTATTAGCATTTCTTAGAGTTTCATAGGGTTTCTTAGCGATTCTTAGAATTTTTGTAGAGTTTCTTGGGGTTACTTAGTGTTTTTTAGAGTTTCTTAGCGTTTGTTATAGTTTCTTAGCATTTTTTAGGGTTTCTTAGCATTTCTTAGGGTTTTATAGGGTTTCTTTGCATTTCTTAGGGTTTTATCGGGTTTCATAGAGTTTCTTAGCATTTCTTAGGGTTCCCTAAGGATTTTTTTAGGTTTTTTAGCGTTTCTTATCGTTTTCTAGGGTTTTCTAAAGTTTCTTACCATTTCTTAGGATTTTTTTGTGTTTCTTAGGGTTTCTTAATATTTTTTATGTTTTGTTATTGTTACATAGTGTTTCTTATAGTTTCTTAGCATGTTCTAGGGTTTCTTAGCGTTTCTTTGGGTTTTACAGGGTTTCCTAGGGTTTTTTAAGGTTTCTTAGTGTTTCTTAGCATTTGTTAGCTTTTCTTAGAGTTTTTAAGGTTTCTTTGGGTTTTAAGGGGTTTTTAGGGTTTATTTGCGTTTCTCACAGTTCCTTAGGGCTTCTTAGCATTTCTTAGGAATTCTTTGGGTTTATTAGCATTTCTTAGCATTTGGTAGAATTTCTTAGCACTATTTAGTATTTTTTTTACTGTTTCTTAGGGTTTTGTAGGGTTTCTAAGTGTTTTTAAGGCTTTCTTAGCATTTTTTTTGGGTTTCTTAGCGTTTACGAGGGTTTCCTATCGTTTCTTAGAGTTTCCTATGGTTTATTAATGTTTCTTAGCGCCTAATAGCATTTTTTAGCGTTTCATGGGTTTCTTAATATTTTTTAGGGTTTCTAAGCATTACTTAGTATTTCTTATAGTTTCTTAGAAATTTAATAGGGTTTCTTTGCGTTTATTAGGGTTTTATAGGGTTTCTTAGATTTTATTAGTGTTTCTTAGAGTTTCTTAGCGTTTTTAAGTGTTTCTTAGCATTTCTTAGCGTTTTCTAGAGTTTTTTAGGGATTCTTAGGGCTTCTTAGAGCTTATTAGCATGTCTTAGGGATTCTTAGTGTTTCTTAGCATTTCTTAGCCTTTGGTAGGTTTTCTTAGTACCTTTTAGTGTTTTTGCATTTCTTAGGGTTTCATAGGGTTTCTTAGCGTTTCATTGGGTTTCTTAGGGTTCCTTAAGGGTTCTTAGTGTATCTTAGGATTTCTTAGCGTTTACTAGGGTTTCCTAGTGTTTCTTACCGTTTCTAAGTGTTTACTATGGTTTATTAGCATTTCTTAGGGTTTCTTAGCAATTCTTAGCATTGTTTTAGCATTTCTTGCAGTTTCTTAGTGTTTTTTAGGGTTTCTTAGCATTACTTAGTGTTTCTTATAGTTTCTTAGCATTTCTTAGGGTTTCTTAGCATTTTTTAGGGTTATATAGGGTTTCTTACAATTTCTTAGGGTTTTATAGGGTTTCTTAGAGTTTCATAGCGTTTCTTAGTGTTTCTCAGGGTTTCTTGGGGTTTATAAGCGTTTTTGGGCTTTTTTGGCATTTATTTGGGTTTCTTAGCATTTTTTAGGGTTTCTTAGCGTTTATTAGGTTTTCCTAGAATTTCTTTTCATTTCTTAGGGTTTTATAGGGTTTAATAGCATTTTTTTAGGGTTTCACAGGGTTTATCAGCGATTCTTAGCATTTTTTAGAGTTTCTTGGGGTTTCTTAGTATTTTTTTAGGATTTCTTAGCGTTACTTATCGTTTATTATACTTTCTTAGCATTTCTTAGGGTTTTATTGGATTTATTAGAGTATCTTAGTGTTTCTTAGGGTTTCTTAGAGTTTTTAGCATTTCTTAGGGTTTTTAAGGGGTTTTTAGAGTTTCTTAGGGTTTTTTTTGCATTTATTATGGTTTTAGGGTTTTTTTTTGCATTTCTAAGGGTTTCTTAGGGCTTCTTGGGGCTTGTTAGTATTTCTTAGGGATTCTTAGCATTTTTTACCTTATGGTAGGTTTTCTTAGCAATGTTTAGTGTTTTTTAGCATTTCTTAGGGTTTCATTGGATTTTTTTTAGGTTTTTTTAGGCTTTCGTAGCGTTTCTTTAGGTTTCTTATGGTTATTTAAGGATTCTTAGCGTTTCTTAGGGTTTATTAGGATTTCTTAGGGTTTCTTAGAGTTTACGATGGTTTCCTAGCATTTCTTACTGTTTCTAAGGGTTTATTAGCGTTTCTTAGGGTAAGGAACCTAAAGAAACGCTAGAAAAGGCTAAGAAACCCTAAGAAAACCCTAAGAAATACTAAAAAAATACTAAAAAGTGCAAAGACAACCTACCAAATGCTAAAAAATGGAAAGAAACCCTAAGAATCCCTAAGAAATACTAAGAAGCCCTAAGAAACCCTAAGAAACGCAAAAAAAAACCCTAAAAGCTCTAAGAAACGCTAAAAAATGCTAATAACCCTAAGAAAAACTAAGAATCACTAAGACACTCTAATAAAACCAATAAAACCCTAAGAAACGCAAAAAACCCTACAAAACCCTAAGAAACCCTAAGAAATTCTAAGAAACTATAAAAAACACTAACAAACCCCAAGAAACGCTAAAAAACTTTAAGAATCACTGAGAAACCTAATGAAACCCTAAAAAACGCTAATAAACCCTAGGAAACCCTAAGAAATGGTAAGAAACGCTAGGAAACCCTAGTAAATGCTAAGAAACGCTAAGAAATCCTAAAAAATTCTAAGAAACCCAAAGAAATGCTAAGAATGCTTAAGGACCCTAAGAAACCCAAAGAAACGCTAAAAACGCTTATAAACCCTAAAAATCCCTATCAAACCCTGAGAAACCCTAAGAAACTCTATAAAACCCTAAAAAATGCTAAGAAACCATATAAAACCCTAAGAAACCTTAAGAAACTCTGTAAAACCCTAAGAAACCCTAATAAAACTAATAAAACCCTAAAAAATGCTACAAAACCTTAAGAAACCTTAAGAAATGCTAAAAAAACACTACGTAACGCTAAGAAACCCTAAAAAACACTAATAAACCACAAGAAACGCTAAACAATTCTAAGAATTGCTAAGAAACCTAAAGATACCCTATGAAACTCTAAGAAACGCTAATAAATCCTAATAAACACACTTTTGGAATTTCAATCTTGTGAGGTTTTGTCTTCTTTCTATCCTGAAAGAACTTTTGAACTTATCAGGTTTTTACCAGTGGCATTCAAGCAATCAAGATTTATCACCCGAGGGTTTCTAAGAGTTCTTCTTAGAGGATTTGGGTGTGGCGTCTACATATCATACCTTGTTTCTCACATAACAATGTATACTCCATCTTTTCATACTTGCGTCGTGAAAGTCTTGGAATCGTTGCCATATTCGGTGTAGGGTGTCGTCAGCATATTGGCGGGGTTCGCATCATTTAGGGTTTCATATGCTTTCTCAGCAAATCTTAGCATTTTTTTAGCGTTTCTTGGGGTATCTTAGTGTTTTTTAGGGTTACTTAGCGTTTCTAATAGTTTCTTAGTATTTCTTTGGGTTTTGTAGGGTTTCTTAGCATTTCATAGGGTTTTATTGGGTTTCTTAGATTGTCTTAGCATTTCTTAGAGATTTTAGGGTATCTTAGGGTGTTTAAGGGGTTTTTAGGGTTTTTTTGGGTGGGTTTCTTAGCGTTTCTAATAGTTTCTTAGTATTTCTTTGGGTTTTGTAGGGTTTCTTAGCATTTCATAGGGTTTTATTGGGTTTCTTAGATTGTCTTAGCATTTCTTAGAGTTTTTAGGGTATCTTAGGGTGTTTAAGGGGTTTTTAGGGTTTTTTTGGGTGGGTTTCTTAGCGTTTCTTAGCATTTACTAGGGTTTCCTAGCATTTTATACCATTTCTTAGTGTTTTCTAGGGTTTATTAGCATTTTTTAGGGTTTCATTTGGTTTCTCAGCAAATCTTAGCATTTTTTTAGCGTTTCTTCGGGGTTTATAGGGTTACATAAGGGTTGTTAGCGTTTACTAGGGTTTCTTAGGATTTCTTAGGGTTTCTTATCATTTACTAGGGTTTCCTAGCATTTCTTACCATTTCTAAGGGTTTACTAGGGTTTATTATCATTTCTTAGGGTTTCATATGGTTTCTTAACGATTCTTATAATTTATATAGAGTTTATTGGGGTTTTTAGTGTTTTTTAGGGTTTGTTAGCATTTCTTATAGTTTCCTAGCATTTATTAGGTTTTCTCAGCATTTCTTAGGGTTTTATAGGTTTTCATAGCGTTTCTTAGGGTTCCCTAAGGGTTCTCATCGTTTCTTATGCTTCCTTTAGGGTTCATAGGGTTTTTAGCATTTCTTATCGTTTACTATTGTTTCCTAGCATTTCTTAGTATTTCTTAGGATTTATTAGTGTTTCTTAGGGTTTCATAGTGTTTCTTAGATTTTTTGTAGCGTTTATTGGGGTTACTTAGTGTTTTTTCGGGTTTCTTAGTGTTACTTAGCATTTCTTAGCATTTCTTAGAGTTTCTTGGCATTTCTTAGGGTTTCTTAGAGTTTATTAGCATTTCTTAGGGTTCCTTAAGGGTGCATAGGGTTTTGTAGTGTTTCTTATTGTTTACAAGGGTTTCCTAAAGTTTCTTACTGTTTCTTAGGATTTTTAGGGTTTTTTTGTGTTTCTTAGGGTTTCATAATGTTTTTTTAGGGTTTCTTAGTGTTACATAGCATTTCTTATAGTTTCTTAGCATTTGTTAGGGTTTTTTTTAGCGTTTCTTAGGTATTTATAGGGTTTCTTAGGGTTTTATAGGGTTTTTTAGAGTTTCTTTCTGTTTCTTAGTGTTTCTTAAGGTTTCTTACATTTCTAAGGGGTTTTTTTAGGGTTTTTAGTGTTTATTTATGTTCTCACGGTTTTCTTACGGCTTCTTAGCATTTCTTAGGGATTCTTTGGGTTTATTAGCATTTCTTAATGTTTGGTCGAATTTCTCAGCACTTTTTAGTATTGTTTAGTGTTTCTTAGGTTTTTTTAGCATTTATTGGGGTTTCCTAGCATTTCTTACCATTTCCTAGGGTTTCCTAGGGTTTATTAGCATTTTTTAGGGTTTCATAGGGTTTCTCAGCAATTCTTAGCATTTTTTGGCATTTCTTGGGGGGTTTTTTTACTGTTTTTTTTGGGTTTCTTAGCATTACTTAGGGTTTTGTAGGGTTTCTTAGCGTTACTTAGGGTTTTGTAGGGTTTCTTAGTGTTACTTACGGTTTTGTAGGGTTTCTTAGTATTTTTTTGGGTTTTGTTGGGTTTCTTAGAGTGTTTTAGCGTTTCTTAGTGTTTCTAGGGTTTCTTAGAATTATTAGTATTTCTTAGAGTTTCTTAGATTTTTTTTATGGTTTCTTAGGGTTTTTTTTTGCATTTCTTGGAGCTTCTTATCATTTTTTAATGATTCTTAGGGTTTCATAGTATTTCTTAGCATTTGGTAGGTTTTATTTGCACTTTTTAGTGTTTTTTAGCATTTCCTAGGGTTTCATATGGTTTTTTAGGGTTTCTTAGGCTTTCTTAGCATTTCTTTAGGTTTCTTAGTGTTTCTTATTGTTTATTTGGATTTCTTAGCATTTCCTTAGGTTTTATTGGGTTTCTTAGGGTTTTACAGCGTTTCTTAGAGTTTCTTAATGTTTCTTAGCGTTTCTTAAGATTTCGTAGCATTTCTTACCATTTCTAAGGGTGTACTAGGGTTTATTAGCATTTCTTAGGGTTTCATAGGGGTTTTTTAGCGATTCTTAGCATTTTTTAGCGTTTCTTGGGATTTTTTAGTGTTTTTTAGGGTTTCTTAGCTTTACTTAGCATTTCTCATAGCTTCCTAGCATTTCTTAGTGTTTCTCAGCATTTCTTGAGGTTTTATTTGGTTTATTAGCATTTTTTATGTTTTCTTAGAATTTCTTAGCGTTTCTTACCATTTCTTAGGGTTTTTTTTAGTGTTTATTAGCGTTTATTAGGGTTTCATAGGGTTTCTTAGCATTTCTTAGCTTTATTTTAGAGTTTATTAGGGTTTCTTAGTGTTTTTTTTGGGTTTCTTTGCGTTAGTGTTTTTAATAGTTTCTTAGCATTTCTTAGAGTTTATTAGCATTTCTATGGGTTTGTTCGATTTTTTAGGGTTTTATAGTGTTTGTTAGCGTTTCTTAGGGTTTCTTAGCATTTCTTAGCATTTTTAGTGTTTCCTAGAGTTTTTAGGGTTTCTTATGGTTTTTTATGTGGGTTTTAGGGTTTTTAGGGTTTATTTGTGTTTCTTATGCATTCTTGGGGCTTCTTGGCATTTCTTTGGGATTCTTAGGGTTTTTTAAGTGTTTTTAGGGTTTCTGTGTGTCTCTTAGGGTTTTTTAGGGCTTCCTGGGGCTTATTAGCATTTATTAGGGATTCGTAGCATTTCTTAGCATTTGGTAGGGTTTCTTTGCACTTTTTAGTGTTTTTAGCATTTCTTTGGGTTTCATAGGGTTTATTAGGGTTACTGAGTGTTTCTTTGGGTTTCAAAGGGTTTTTTAGGGTTACTGAGCGTTTCTTAGGGTTTCTTTGGATTACTTAGGATTCATTAAGGGTTCTTAGCATTTATTTGTGTTTATTTGCATTTCTTAGGGTTTCATAGAGTTTTTTAGGATTACTAAGTATTTCTTATGCTTCCCTAGAGTTTCTATGAGTTCTTAGCCTTTCTTTGGGTTTCTTAGGTTTTGTTACTGTTTCATAGCATTTACTAGGGTTTCCTAGCATTTATTACCATTTCTTATGTTTATTAGTATTTCTTAGGGTTTCTTCAGGTTTCTTAGCATTTCTTAGCAATTCTTAGAATTTTTTTAGTGTTTCTTGTAGTTTATTATTGTTTTTACGGTTTCTTAGCGTTACATAGTGTATTTTAGCATTTCTTAAGGTTTATTAGGGTTTTGTAGCATTTATTAGCATTTTTTGGGGTTTTATTAGTTTTCTAAGCGTTTCTTATGGTTTTATAGAGTTTTTTTTTATGGTTTCTTAGGGTTTTATATGTTTTTTAGTGTTTCTTAGGGTTTTATAGAGTTTCTTAGGATTTCTTAGGGTTTTATAGGGTTTCTTAGTGTTTCTTAGGGTTTGATAGGGATTTTTAGGGTTTATAAGCATTTTTAGGCATTTTTAGCATTTATTTGGATTTTTTAGGGTTTATTTATATTTTTTAGTGTTTTGTAGGTTTTGTTTGCACTTTTTAGTGTTTTTTAGCATTTCTTAAGAACTCTTAAGAAACCCTAAAACACCCTAAGAACCCTTAAGGAACCCTAATAAACGCTAAAAAACTTTAAGAAACCCTATAAAACCCTAATAAATGCTGAGAAACCCTAAAAAATACTAAGAAACTATAAGAAATGCTAAGTAAAGTTAAGAAACCCTAAAAAATACTAAGTAACCCCGAGAAACGCTACAAAAATTCTAAGAATCGCTAAGAAACACTAATAAACCCTGAGAAATCCTAAGAAATGCTAGGAAACCCTAGTAAATGATAAGAAACGCTAAAAAACCCTAAGAACCCTTAAGGAATCATAAGAAACGCTAAGAACTCTAAGAAACCCTATAAAACCCTAAGAAACGCTAAGAAACCCTAAAGAACACTAAGAAACCCCAAGAAACTCTATAAAAATGCTAAGAATCGTTAAGAAACCATATAAAACCCTAAGAAATGCTAATAAGCCTTAATAAACCCTAGTAAACCCTTAGAAACAATAAGAAATGCTAAAAAACCCTAGTAAATGCTAAGAAACCCTTAAGTAACCCTAGTAAACGCTATGAACCCTTAAGTAACCCTACGAAACCCAAAGAAACGCTAAGAAAGCCTAAGAAACGCTTAGAAACCATAAAAAAAATCCTATGAAACCCTAAGAAACGCAAAAAAACACTAAAAAGTGCAAAGAAACCATAACAAATGCTAAAAAATGCTAGGAAACCCTAAGAATCCTTAAGAAATGCTAAGAAACCCCAAGAAGCCCTAAGAAACACAAAGAAACCCTAAAAACACCTTAAAAACCCTAAGAAACCCTAAGAAACACAAAGAAACCCTAAAAACACCTTAAAAACCCTAAGAAACCCTAAAAACCCCTTAAAAACCCTAAGAAACGCAAAGACACTCTAATAAATACAATAAAACCTTAAGAAACGCTAAAAACCCTACAAAACCCTAAGAAACCCTAAGAAACTATAAAAAAAAACCTTAGGGTTTCTTTGTGTTTCTTAGGGTTTCTAAGGGCTTCTTGGGATTTCTTAGCATTTCTTAAGGATTCTTAGAGTTTCCTAGCATTTTTTAGCGTTTGTTATGGTTTCTTCGCACTTTTTAGTATTTTTTAGCGTTTCTTAGGGTTTCATAGGATTTTTTTATGGTTTCTAAGAGTTTCGTAGGCTTTCTTAGCGTTTCTTTGGGTTTCGTAGGGTTACTTAAGGGTTCATAGCGTTTACTAGGGTTCCTTAAGGGTTTCTTAGCATTTACTAGGGATTCCTAGCATTTCTTACTGTTTCTAAGGGTTTACTAGGATTTATTAAGGTTTATTAGTGTTTCTTAGGGTTTCATATGGTTTCTTAATGATTCTTAGCATTTTTGTAGAGCTTTTTGGGGTTTCTTAGTGTTTGTTCTTTAGGGTTTCTTAGCGTTTCTTATAGTTTCCTAGCATTTATTTAGTTTTCTCAGTATTTCTTAGGGTTTTATAGAGTTTCTTAGCATTTCTTAGGGTTTTATAGGGTTTCTTAGAGTTTCTTAGGGTTCCTTAAGGGTTCTTAGCATTTCTTATGATTCCTTAAGGGTTCTTAGGGTTTTTTTAGTGTTTCTTATTGTTTACTAGGGTTTCCTAGCATTTATGAGGATTCTCATGGTTTATTAGCGTTTCTTAGGGTTTCATAGGGTTTCTTAGCGATTATTAGAATTTTTTTAGCGTTTCTTGGGGTTCCTTGGTGTTTTTTAGGGTTTCTTAGTGTTACTTAGCATTTCTTAGGGTTTCTCAGCATTTCTTTGGGTTTTATAGGGTTTCTTTACATTTCTTAGTGTTTTATTTGGTTTCTTAGAGTTTCTTTGCGTTTTTTAGGGTTCCTTAAGAGTTCTTAGGGTTTTTTAGCGTTTCTTATCGTTTACTAGGGTTTCCTAAAGTTTCTTACCATTTCTTAGGGTTTTAAGGGTTTTTTTTTGTATTTCTCAGGGCTTCTTAGGTTTCTTAATGTTTTTTAGGTTTTATTATTGTTACATAGCGTTTCTTATAGTTCTTAGTATTTCTTAGGGTTTCTTAGTATTTCTTAATGTTTTTTAGGTTTTATTATTGTTACATAGCGTTTCTTATAGTTTCTTAGTATTTCTTAGGGTTTCTTAGCGTTTCTTTGGGTTTTATAGGGTTTTATGGGTTTCTTAGCGTTTCTTTGGGTTTTATAGGGTTTTATGGGTTTCTTAAAGTTTCTTTGCATTTTTTAGTGTTTCTTAAGGTTTCTTAGCATTTCTTAGCATTTTTAGTGTTTCTTAGAGTTTTTAAGGTTTCTTAGGGTTTTAAGGGGTTTTTTTTTAGGGTTTTTATGGTTTATTTGTGTTTCTCACGGTTTCTTAGGGCTTCTTGGGGCTTCTTAGCATTTCTTAGCAATATTTAGTATTTTTTTACCATTTCTTAGGGTTTTTTAGGGTTTCTAAGCGTTTTAAAGGCTATCTTAGTGTTTTTTGGGTTGATTAGCATTTACGAGGGTTTCCTAGCATTTCTTACCATTTCTTAGGGTTTCCTATGGTTTATTAGTGTTTTTTAGTAATTAATAGCATTTCGTGGGTTTCTTAATATTTTTTAGGGTTTCTAAGCATTACTTAGCATTTCTTATAGTTTCTTAGCATTTCTTAGGGTTTCTTAGCGTTTATTAATGTTTTATAGGTTTTCTTAGATTTTATTAGCGTTTCTTATTGTTTCATAGAGCACACAGTTGCACGACAATTTTCATATTATCCTTTCAAATTTGTTCTACTTTTCTTATATTCTACCTATTTCTATTCAGTATAAAAAATCACAAAAAAATCTCTTTTTTCTAATATATAGTTATATTTTCATTATCTTCTTTCTACTTCTATTCACTATAAACATACAGATCTCATCTTTTTTTTTCTATATTCTTTATATTAAAAATCCAAAAAAAGCCAAAAGAAATTGTGTTAAAAAATGTAAAAAACTTTTAAAAAAAGAAAAAATTATTCGTAAAAATTAGTAAAAAAAAGGCGTACAAAAAAGTTTAAAAAAACAAAAAAGGGAAAAAAAAAAAGAAGAACATGTATATACTCAATATCTTATTATTTCTACTCTATTAGATTTTTCTTTTTTTTCTCTATGTCCATTTTATCATCTTCCT
Organism: Trapa incisa; assembly: GCA_030064435.1. NCBI lineage: Eukaryota > Viridiplantae > Streptophyta > Magnoliopsida > Myrtales > Lythraceae > Trapa > Trapa incisa. The sequence goes on along the minus strand of CM057768.1, from coordinate 12,602,156 downwards.
ACTGTATACTTAGATCCTTTTTAGAATTACTTTTTTGAAACTTTATTGATTTATCTTGATTGTTCCTCAAGTTGAACTGCTTCCTAAAAACGATTTGTTTTTAAGTTCAATTAAAATTGAAAACAAGATATACGAGAGGAAAAAGGCAAGAGTGTTTGAATCCATAAAAAAGCCAGTTGAGTGAAACACGAGTGTTGCGAGGTTTTTTTTAACATTTGTAGGAACACATAGCTCAATGAAGAGGAGACAACGCAAATGAGGAGGAGCCCCCACAACTCATTCCAAACTTATAAGTGCAAGCTATAATAAGTGAGATGAGATGGTTGATGAAGATTGAATTAGAGCCACTTCACGTGTGGATGGATCAACTAGAGGAAGGAGTGAAGGGTTCTTAGGGTTCCTTAAGCGTTCTTAGCATTTCTTTGGGTTTATTAGAATTTCTTAGGGTTTCTTAGCATTTCTCAGCATTTACTAGGGTTTCCTAGTGTTTCTTACCGTTTCTCAGGGTTTCCTAGGGTTTATTAGCATTTTTTAGGGTTTCATTGAATTTCTGAGTGATTCTTAAAAAAATTTTAGCGTTTCTTGTGGTTTCTTAGTGTGTTTAGGGTTTTTTTTATCGTTACTTAGTGTTTCTTATAGTGTCTTAGCATTTCTTAGGGTTTTGTAGGGTTTTTTGAGTTTCTTAGGGTTTTATTGGATTTATTAGAGTGTCTTAGTGTTTCTTAGGGTTATTAGCATTTTTTAGCGTTTCTTAGAGCTTTTAGGATTTCTAGAGTTTTTAGGGTTTTTTGTGTTTCTTAGGGTTTCTTTGGGCTTCTTAGCATTTCTTAGGGATTCTTAGGGTTTCTTTGCTAAGCGTTTCTTAGGCTTTCGTATGGTTTCTTTAGGTTTCTTAGGATTCCTTAAGGGTTCTTAGCATTTCTTTGTGTTTATTTACGTTTCAGGGTTACTAAGAATTTCTTAGGCTTTCTTAGAGTTTCTATGGGTTTTTTAAGGGTTCTTAGCATTTCTTTGGGTTTCTTAGGATTTCTCAGTGTTTCGTAGCATTTACTAGGGTTTCCTAGCGTTTATTACTATTTCTTAGGTTTTTCTAGTGTTTATTAGCGTTTCTCTAGGTTTCTTAGCGTTTCTTTTCTTAGCAATTCTTAGGATTTTTTTACCGTTTCTTGTGGTTTATTAGTGTTTTTTAGGGTTTCTTAGCGTTATAGTGTTTCTTAGACTTTCTTAAGGTTTCTTAGGGCTTTGTAGCATTTCTTAACGTTTTTAGGGTTTTATTGGTTTTCTTAGCATTTTTTAGGGTTTCTTAGGGTTTCTTAGGGTTTTATATGGTTTCTTAGCGTTTCTGAGGGTTTTATAGAGTTTCTTAGGGTTTCTTAGGATTTTATAGGGTTTCTTAGAGTTACTTTGCGTTTCTTAGTGTTTTATAGGTATTTTTAGGGTTTATAAGTATTTTTAGCGTTTCTTAGGGTTCCTTAAGTGTTCTTAGCATTTCTTTGGGTTTCTTAGCATTTTTTAGCATTTACTAGGGTTTCCTAGTGTTTCTTCCCATTTCTTAGGGTTTCCTAGGGTTTATTAGCATTTTTTAGGGTTTCATTGGGTTTCTGAGTGATTCTTAAAAATTTTTTAGCGTTTCTTGGGATTTCTTAGCATTTATTAGGGTTTCTTAGGGTTTTTAGTGTTTCGTAGGGTTTTATTGGATTTATTAGAGTGTCTTAGCGTTTGTTAGTTTTTCTTAGTGTTATTAGCATTTTTAGCGTTTCTTAGAACTTTTAGGATTTCTTAGAGTTTCTAGGGTTTTTTTGCGTTTCTTAGGGTTTCTTTGGGCTTATTGGGGCTTCTTAACATTTATTAGGGATTCTTAGGGTTTCCTTGCATTTTTTAGCGAATGGTAGGTTTTCTTTGCATTTTTTAGTGTTTTTTCATCATTTCTTAGGGTTTCTTAGGCTTTCCTAGCGTTTCTTTAGGTTTCTAATGTTACTTAAGGGGTTTTAGCGTTTCTTAAGGTTTATTAGGATTTCTTAGGGTTTGTTAGAGTTTGCAATGGTTTCCTAGCGTTTTTTACTATTTCTAAGGGTTTACTATGGTTTATTAGTGTTTCTTAGGGTTTCTTAGCGCTTTAGCATTTACTAGGGTTTCCTAGCATTTTTTACCATTTATAAGGGTTCTCTAGTATTTATTAGCATTTCTTAGGGTTTCGTCGCAATTCTTGGAATTTTTTTAGCGTTTCTTGTGGTTTCTTAGTGTTTCTATGGTTACTTAGCGTTTCTTATAGTTTCTTACATTTCTTAGGGTTTCTTAATGTTTCTTATTGTTTTATAGGGTTTCTTAATGTTTCTTATTGTTTTATAGGGTTTCTTAGCATTTTTAGTGATTTTTTGGGTTTCTTAGCGTTTCTTAGCATCTACTTGATTTTTTTAGTAGTTTTAGGGTTTTGTTGTGATTCTTAGGGTTTCTTAGGGCTTCTTGGGGCTTCCTAGCATTTTTAGGGATTCTCAGAGTTTCTTAGCATTTCTTAGGGTTTCTCAATGTTTCTTAGCACTTTTTTTTGTGTTTTTTAGCGTTTCTTAGGCTTTCTTAGAGTTTCTTACGGTTTCTTAAGGGTTCTTAGCGTTTCTTTGGGTTTTTTAAGATTTCTCAGGGTTTCTTAGTGTTTCTTAGCATTTACTAGGCTTTCCTAGCGTTTACTGCCGTTTTTTAGGGTTTTCAAGAGTTATTAGCATTTCTTAGGGTTTCTTAGCAATTCTTACAGTTTTTTTAGCGTTTCTTGTGGTTTCTTAGTGTTTTTTAGGGTTTTTAGCATTAGTTATCATTTATTAGCATTTCTTAGAGTTTCTTAGTGTTTTGTAGGGTTTCTTAGCATTGTTTAGGGTTTTATTGGGTTTTTGAGAGTTGTTAGCATTTCTTAGCGTTTCATAGAGTTTTAAGGGGTTTTTTTTAGGGTTTTTACTGTTTCTTTGCATTTATTAGGGCTTCTTCAGGCTTCTTAGCATTTCTTAGGGATTTTTAGGGTTTCTTAGTATTATTTAGCATTTGGTAGGGTTTCTTAGCACTTTTTAGTGTTTTTTAGTATTTCTTAGGCTTTAATAGGGTTAATAATCATTTCTTAGTATTTACTAGGGTTTCTTTGCACTTTTTAGTGTTTTTTTAGCATTTCATTGTGTTTCATAGGGTTTATTAGGGTTACTAAGCATTTCTTTGGGTTTCATAGGGTTTTTTAAGGTTACTAAGAGTTTCTTAGGCTTTCGTATGGTTGCTTTGGGTTTCTTAGGATTCCTTAAGGGTTCTTAGCATTTATTTGTGTTTATTTGCGTTTCCTATGGTTTCATATAGTTTTTTAGGGTTACTAAGCATTTCTTAGGCTTTCTTAGAGTTTCTATGGGTTTCTTAAGGGTTCTAAGCATTTCTTTGGGTTTCTTAGGATTTCTTAGCGATTCATAGCATTTACTAGGGTTTCCTAGCATTTATTACCGTTTCTTAGGTTTTTCTAGTGTTTATTAGCGTCTCTTTGGGTTTCTTAGTATTTCTTTTCTTAGCAATTCTTAGAATTTTTTTAGCGTTTCTTATGGTTTATTAGTGATTTTTAGGGTTTCTTAGCGTTACATAGTGTTTCTTAGCATTTCTTAATGTTTCTTAGAGTTTTGTAGCATTTCTTAGCATTTTTTAGGGTTTTATTTGTTTTCTTAGCGTTTCTTAAGGTTTTATAGAGTTTCTTAAGGTTTCTTAGGGTTTTATAAGGTTTCTTAGCGTTTTTTAGGGTTTTATAGAGTTTCTTAGGGCTTCTTAGGGTTTCTTAGAGTTTCTTAGGGATTTTTAGGGTTTATAAGCATTTTTTAGAATTTCTTTGGGTTTCTTAGGGTTCCTTAAGCGTTCTTAGCATTTCTTTGGGTTTATTAGAATTTCTTAGGGTTTCTTAGCATTTCTTAGCATTTTCTAGGGTTTCCTAGTGTTTCTTACAGTTTCTCAGGGTTTCCTAGGGTTTATTAGCATTTTTTAGGGTTTCATTGGATTTCTGAGTGATTCTTAAAAAAATTTTAGCGTTTCTTGTGGTTTCTTAGTGTGTTTAGGGTTTTTTATCGTTACTTAGTGTTTCTTATAGTGTCTTAGCATTTCTTAGGGTTTTGTAGGGTTTTTTGAGTTTCTTAGGGTTTTATTGGATTTATTAGAGTGTCTTAGTGTTTCTTAGGGTTATTAGCATTTTTTAGCGTTTCTTAGAGCTTTTAGGATTTCTAGAGTTTTTAGGGTTTTTTGTGTTTCTTAGGGTTTCTTTGGGCTTCTTAGCATTTCTTAGGGATTCTTAGGGTTTCTTTGCTAAGCGTTTCTTAGGCTTTCGTATGGTTTCTTTAGGTTTCTTAGGATTCCTTAAGGGTTCTTAGCATTTCTTTGTGTTTATTTACGTTTCAGGGTTACTAAGAATTTCTTAGGCTTTCTTAGAGTTTCTATGGGTTTTTTAAGGGTTCTTAGCATTTCTTTGGGTTTCTTAGGATTTCTCAGTGTTTCGTAGCATTTACTAGGGTTTCCTAGCGTTTATTACTATTTCTTAGGTTTTTCTAGTGTTTATTAGCGTTTCTCTAGGTTTCTTAGCGTTTCTTTTCTTAGCAATTCTTAGGATTTTTTTACCGTTTCTTGTGGTTTATTAGTGTTTTTTAGGGTTTCTTAGCGTTATAGTGTTTCTTAGACTTTCTTAAGGTTTCTTAGGGCTTTGTAGCATTTCTTAACGTTTTTAGGGTTTTATTGGTTTTCTTAGCATTTTTTAGGGTTTCTTAGGGTTTTATATGGTTTCTTAGCGTTTCTGAGGGTTTTATAGAGTTTCTTAGGGTTTCTTAGGATTTTATAGGGTTTCTTAGAGTTACTTTGCGTTTCTTAGTGTTTTATAGGTATTTTTAGGGTTTATAAGTATTTTTAGCGTTTCTTAGGGTTCCTTAAGTGTTCTTAGCATTTCTTTGGGTTTCTTAGCATTTTTTAGCATTTACTAGGGTTTCCTAGTGTTTCTTCCCATTTCTTAGGGTTTCCTAGGGTTTATTAGCATTTTTTAGGGTTTCATTGGGTTTCTGAGTGATTCTTAAAAATTTTTTAGCGTTTCTTGGGATTTCTTAGCATTTATTAGGGTTTCTTAGGGTTTTTAGTGTTTCGTAGGGTTTTATTGGATTTATTAGAGTGTCTTAGCGTTTGTTAGTTTTTCTTAGTGTTATTAGCATTTTTAGCGTTTCTTAGAACTTTTAGGATTTCTTAGAGTTTCTAGGGTTTTTTTGCGTTTCTTAGGGTTTCTTTGGGCTTATTGGGGCTTCTTAACATTTATTAGGGATTCTTAGGGTTTCCTTGCATTTTTTAGCGAATGGTAGGTTTTCTTTGCATTTTTTAGTGTTTTTTCATCATTTCTTAGGGTTTCTTAGGCTTTCCTAGCGTTTCTTTAGGTTTCTAATGTTACTTAAGGGGTTTTAGCATTTCTTAAGGTTTATTAGGATTTCTTAGGGTTTGTTAGAGTTTGCAATGGTTTCCTAGCGTTTTTTACTATTTCTAAGGGTTTACTATGGTTTATTAGTGTTTCTTAGGGTTTCTTAGCGCTTTAGCATTTACTAGGGTTTCCTAGCATTTTTTACCATTTATAAGGGTTTTCTAGTATTTATTAGCATTTCTTAGGGTTTCGTCGCAATTCTTGGAATTTTTTTAGCGTTTCTTGTGGTTTCTTAGTGTTTCTATGGTTACTTAGCGTTTCTTATAGTTTCTTACATTTCTTAGGGTTTCTTAATGTTTCTTATTGTTTTATAGGGTTTCTTAGCATTTTTAGTGATTTTTTGGGTTTCTTAGCGTTTCTTAGCATCTACTTGATTTTTTAGTATTTTTAGGGTTTTTTTTGTGATTCTTAGGGTTTCTTAGGGCTTCTTAGGGCTTCTTAGCATTTTTAGGGATTCTTAGAGTTTCTTAGCATTTCTTAGGGTTTCTCAATGTTTCTTAGCACTTTTTTTGTGTTTTTTAGCGTTTCTTAGGCTTTCTTAGAGTTTCTTAGGGTTTCTTAAGGGTTCTTAGCATTTCTTTGGGTTTTTTAAGATTTCTCAGGGTTTCTTAGTGTTTCTTAGCATTTACTAGGCTTTCCTAGCGTTTACTGCCGTTTTTTTAGGGTTTTCAAGAGTTATTAGCGTTTCTTAGGGTTTCTTAGCAATTCTTACAGTTTTTTTAGCGTTTCTTGTGGTTTCTTAGTGTTTTTTAGGGTTTTTAGCATTAGTTATCATTTATTAGCATTTCTTAGAGTTTCTTAGTGTTTTGTAGGGTTTCTTAGCATTGTTTAGGGTTTTATTGGGTTTTTGAGAGTTGTTAGCATTTTCTCAGCATTTCTTAGCATTTCATAGAGTTTTAAGGGGGGTTTTTTTAGGGTTTTTACTGTTTCTTTGCATTTATTAGGGCTTCTTCAGGCTTCTTAGCATTTCTTAGGGATTTTTAGGGTTTCTTAGTATTATTTAGCATTTGGTAGGGTTTCTTAGCACTTTTTAGTGTTTTTTAGTATTTCTTAGGCTTTAATAGGGTTAATAATCATTTCTTAGGCTTTCCTAGCATTTCTTACCGTTTCTTAGGGTTTCATAGGGTTTTTTAGCATTTCTTAGCGATTCATAGCATTGTCTTAGCGTTTCTTGGGGTTTTCTTAGTATTTTTTAGTGTTTTTAGGTTTATTAGCGTTTCTTAGAGTTTCTTAAGATTTCTTAGGGTGTTATATGGTTTCTTAGCGTTACTTACGATTTTATAGAGTTTCTTATGGTTTTATAGGGTTTCTTAAAGTTTCTTAGCATTTCTTAGGGTTTCATAGGGATTTTTAGGGTTTATAAGTGTTTTTAGGCTTTTTTAGCATATCTTTGGGATGCTTAGGGTTGCTTAAGGGTTCTTAGCATTTCTATGGGTTTCTTAGCATTTCTTAACGTTTCTTAGTGTTTCTTAGCGTTTACTAGGGTTTCCTAGCGTTTCTTACCATTTCTTAGGGTTTATTAGGATTTATTAGTGTTTTTTAGGGTTTCTTAGTGATTCTTGGAGTTTACTATGGTTTCCTAGCATTTCTTTTTGTTTCTAAGGGTTTACTAGGGTTTATTAGCATTTATTAGAGTTTCTTTGGGTTTCTTAGCATTTCTTAGCATTTTTTTAGCGTTTACTAGGGTTTCCTAGCATTTCTTACCATTTCTAAGGGTTTCCTAGTGTTTATTAGCATTTATTAGTGTTTCTTTGGGTTTTATAGAGATTCTTAGAATTTTTTTAGCGTTTCTTGGGGTTTCTTAGTATTTTTTAGGGTTTCTTAGCGTTAATGTTTGTTGTAGTTTTTTAGCATTTCTTAGGGTTTCTTACCATTTATTAGGGTTTTATAGAATTTATTAGTGTTTCTTAGGGTTTTATAAGGTTTCTTTGAGTTTCTTAGCGTTTGGTAGGGTTTCTTAGAACTTTTTAATGTTTTTAGGGTTTTATAGGGTTTCTAAGAGCTTCTTAGTGTTTCTTTGCATTTAATAGGATTTTCTAGAGTTTCTTATCGAATCTTAGGGTTTATTATCGTTTCTTAGGGTTTCATAAGGTTTCTTAGTGTTTCCTAGCAATTCTTAGCATTGTTTTAGTGTTTCTTGGGATTTCTTAGTGTTTTTATTGTTTCTTAGTGTTAGTTAGTATTTCTTATAGTTTTTTAGCATTTCTTATGGTTTCTTAGCTTTTCTTAGGGTTTCTTAGTATTTTTTAGGGTTTTATAGGGTTTCTTATAGCTTCTTAGCATTTCTTAGTGTTCCTTAGGGTTTCTTCGGGTTTCTTAACGTTTCTTAGCATTTCTTAGCGTTTCCTAGAGTTTTTAGTGTTTTTTAGGGTGTCTTTGCATTTCTTAGGGTTTCTTTGGGCTTCTTGGTGCTTCTTAGCATTTCTTAGTGATTCTAAGTATTTCTTAGCGTTTGGTAGGGTTTCTTTGCATTTTTAGTATTTTTTAGAATTTCTTACTATTTCATGGGGTTTTTTTTTAGTATTTCTATATGTTTATTAGGCTTTCTTAGCGTCTCTTTGGGTTTCTTAGGGTTGGGTTCTAAGCATTTCTTAGGATTTCTAAGCATTTCTTTGCATTTACTTGGGTTTCCTAACATTTCTTACCGTTTCTAAGGGTTAATGGGGTTTATTAGCGTTTCATAGAGTTTCTTGGCGATTCTTAGCATGCTTTTTGCATTTCTAGTGGTTTATTAGTGTTTTTAGTGTTTTATTAGCGTTACTTAGCATTTGTTATAGTTTCTTAGCATTTCTTTGGGTTTTATAGGGCTTCTTAGCGTCTATTTGGGTTTTATAGTGTTTTATAGGGTTTCTTAAAGTTTCTTATCGTTTCTTAGGGCTCCTTAAGGGCTCTTAGCGTTTCTTAGGATTCCTTAAGGGTTATTTGGGTTTTTTTAGCATTTCTTATCATTTACTCGGGTTTCCTAGCATTTCTTACCATTTCTTAGGGTTTCTTTCGATTTATTAGCGTTTCTTAGTATTTCGTAGGTTTTTTTAAGCATTTCTTAGCGATTCTTAGCATTGTTTTAGCATTTCTTGTGGTTTTCTTAGTTTTTTTAGAGGTTCATAGCATTTCTTATAGTTTCTTAGCATTTCATAGGGTTTCTTAGTGTTTTTTACGGTTTCATATGGTTTCTTAACGATTCTTAGCATTTTTATAGAGTTTCATGGGGTTTGTTAGAGCTTTTTAGGGTTTCTTAGCGTTACTTAGCATTTCTTATAGTTTCCTATTATTTATTTGGTTTTCTCAGCATTTCTTAGGGTTTTATAGGGTTTCTTAGCATTTCTTAGGGTTTTAGAGGTTTCTTAGGGTTCCTTAAGGGTTCTTAGCGTTTCTTATGATTCCTTAAGGTTCTTACAGTTTTTTACCATTTCTTATCGTTTACTAAGGTTTCCTAGCATTTCTTAGGATTTCTTGGGGTTTATTAGCTTCTTAGGGTTTCATAGGGTTTCTTAGCGATTCTTAGAATTTTTGTAGCGTTTCTCGGGGTTACTTAGTGTTTTTTAGAGTTTCTTAGCATTACTTAGTGTTTATTATAGTTTTCTTAGCATTTCTTAGGGTTTTATAGGGTTTCTTTGCATTTCTTAGAGTTTTATAGGGTTTCTTAAAGTTTCTTAGCGTTTCTTAGGTTTCCTTAAGGGTTCTTAGGGTTTTTTAGCATTTCTTATCGTTTACTAGAGTTTCCTAAAGTTTCTAACTATTTCATAGGGTTTTTTAGGGTTTTTTTTTTGTTTTTCTTAGGGTTTCTTTGCGTTTTGTTAGGTTTCTTAATGTTTCTTATGTTTTCTTATTGTTACATAGCGTTTCTTATAGTTTCTTAGTGTTTCTTAGCGTTTCTTTGGCTTTTATAGGGTTTCTTAGGGCTTTATAGGGTTTCTTAGTGTTTCTTAAGGTTTCTTAGCATTACTTAGCATTTAGTTGGTTTTCTCAGCATTTCTTAGGGTCTTATAGGGTTTCTTAGTATTTCTTAGGGTTTTATAGGGTTTCTTAGAGTTTCTTATGGTTTCCTTAAGGGTTCTTAAGATTTTTTTAGCGTTTCTTATCATTTACTAGGGTTTCTTAGGATTTCTTAGGGTTTATTAGCGTTTCTTAGGGTTTCTTAGCGATTCTTAGAATTTTTGTAGGGTTTCTCGGGGTTACTTAGTGTTTTTAGGGTTTCTTAGCTTTACTTAGCGTTTCTTATAGTTTCTTAGCATTTCTTAGGGTTTCTTAACATTTCTTAGGGTTTTATAGGGTTTCTTTGCATTTCTTAGGGTTTTATAGGGTTTCTTAGAGTTTCTTAGCATTTCTTAGGGTTCCTTAAGGGTTGTTAGGAGTTTTTAGCGTTTCTTATCGTTTACTTGGGTTTCCTAAAGTTTCTTACTATTTCTTAGGGTTTTTTTTTGTGTTTCTTAGGGTTTCTTAGCATTTCCAAGGTTTCTTAATGTATTTTATGTTTTCTTATTGTTACATAGCGTTTCTTATAGTTTCTTAGCATTCCTGAGCGTTTCTTTGGGTTTTATAGGGTTTCTTATGGCTTTATAGGGTTTCTTAGTGTTTCTTAAGGTTTCTTGTAGTTTCCTAGCATTTATTTGGTTTTCTCAGCATTTCTTAGGGTCTTATAGGGTTTCTTAGCATTTCTTATTGTTTTATAAGGATTCTTAGAGTTTCTTATGGTTCCTTAAGGGTTATTAGCGTTTCTTATCATTCCTTAATGGTTCTTAGAATTTTTTTTAGCGTTTCTTATCATTTACTAGGGTTCCTAGCATTTCTTAGGATTTCTTAGGGTTTATTAGCATTTCTTAGGGTTTCTTTGCATTTCTTAGGGTTTTATAGGGTTTCCTAGGGTTTCTTATCCTTTCTTAGGGTTCCTTAAGGGTAGTTAGGGTTTTTTTAGCATTTTTTTTCGTTTACTAGGGTTTCCTAAAGTTTCTTACCATTTCTTAGAGTTTTGAGGGTTTTTTTTCTGTTTCTTAGGGTTTCTTAGCATTTCTTAGATTTTTTAATGTTTTTTTATGTGTTCCTATTGTTACATAGCGTTTCTTATAGTTTCTTAGTATTTCTAAGGGTTTCTTAGCGTTTTTTTTAGCATTTTGGGGGTTTCTTAGTGTTTTTTAGGGTTTATTAGCATTACTTAGTGTTTCTTATAGCTTCTTAGCATTTCTTAGGGTTTCTTAGGGTTATATAAGGTTTCTTAGTGTTTTATTGGGTTTCTTAGTGTTTTATAGGGTTTCTTAGAGTTTCTTAGCGTTTCTTAATGTTTCTCAAGGGTTCTTAGGGTTTCCTAGCATTTTTAGGGTTTCCTAGATTTTTTTAGGGTTTTCAAGGGGTTTTTTAAGGTTTCTTTGCATTTTTAGGGTTTCTTAGGGCTTCTTGGGTTTTCTTAGCGTTTCTTAACATTTTTTAGCATTTGGTAGGGTTTCTTAGCACTTTTTAGTGTTTTCTAGCATTTCTTAGGTTTTATAGGGTTTCTTAGCGTTTGTTAGGGTTTTATAGGGTTTCTTAGCGTTTGTTAGGGTTTTATAGGGTTTCTTAGCATTTCTTAGGGTTTCTTAAGGTTTCTTAGGGTTTGTTAGCATTTCTTATTGTTTACTAGGGTTTCCTAGCATTTTTTTACCGTTTCTTAGTTTTTCTTAAGGTTTCTAAGGATTTATTAGCATTTCTTAGGGTTTCTTGGCGTTTCTTAGCAATTATTAGCATTTGTTTTAGTGTTTTTCGGTTTTTTTAATGTTTTTTAGGGTTTATAATCATTTCTTAGGGCTTTCCTAGCATTTCTTACCGTTTCTTAGGGTTTCATAGGTTTTTTTTAGCATTTCTTAGTGATTCATAGCATTGTCTTAGCGTTTCTTGGTGTTTTCTAGGTGTTTTTTTAGTGTTTTTTGGGTTTCTTAGTATTTCTTCGGATTTTATAGAGTTTCTTAAGGTTTCTTAGGGTTTTTAAGTGATTTTTAGGATTTTTTTGCGTTTCTTAGGGTTTCTTAGGGCTTTTTGGGGCTTCTTAGCATTTCTTAGAGTTTCTTAACTTTTTATTATTTTTAACATTTATTAGGGTTTTTTAGGCTTTCTTAGCATTTCTTTAGGTTTTTTAGGATTACTTAAGGGTTCTTAGTGTTTCTTAGCATTTATTAGAATTTTTTAGGGTTTTTTTAGTGTTTACTATGGTTTCCTAGCGTTTCTTTATGTTTCTAAGGGTTTACTAGGGTTTATTAGTATTTATTAGGGTTTCTTAGTGTTTTTTAGCATTTTTTAGCATTTGCTAGGGTTCCCTAGCATTTCTTACCATTTCTAAGGGTTTCCTAGTGTTTATTAGCATTTATTATTAGCGTTTCTTAGGGTTTCATAGCGATTCTTAGAATTTTTTTAGCATTTCTAGGGGTTTCTTAGTGTTTTTAGGGTTTCTTAGCGATACTTAATGTTTGTTGTAGTTTCTTAGCATTTCTTAGGGTTTCTCACCATTTCTTAGGGTTTTCTTAGGGTTTTATAGGTTTTCTATGAGTTTCTTAGCGTTTGGTAGGGTCTCTTAGAACTTTTTAGTGTTTTTTAGGGTTTTATAGGGTTTCTAAGAGTTTCTTAGGGTTTCTTAGCGTTTAATAGGTTTTTCTAGTGTTTCTTACCAATTCTTAGGGTTTATTAGTGTTTCTTAGGATTTTATAAGGTTTTTTAGCGATTCTTAGCATTGTTTTAGCGTTTCTTGGGATTTCTTAGTATATTTATGGTTTTTTAGTTTTAGTTAGTATTTCTTATAGTTTTTTAGTATTTCTTATGGTTTCTTAGCTTTTCTTAGGGTTTCTTAGCATTTTTTTAGGGTTTTATAGGGTTTCTAGAGCTTCTTAGCGTTTCATAGTGTTCCTTAGGGTTTCTTTGGGTTTCTTAACGTTTCCTAGCATTTCTTAGTATTTCTTAGAGTTTTTAGTGTTTTTTAGGGTTTATTTGCATTTCTTAGGGTTTCTTAGGGCCTCTTGGTGCTTCTTAGCATTTCTTAGTGATTCTATGCATTACTTAGTGTTTGGTAGGGTTTCTAGCCATTTCTTACCATTTCTTAGGGTTTCTGTCGATTTATTAGCATTTTTTAGGGTTTCATTGGGTTTTTAAGCTTTTCTTAGGGTTTCATTGAGTTTTCAAGCGTTTCTTAGCAAATCTTAGCATTGTTTAGCGTTTCTTGTGGTTTTCTTAGTGTTTTTAGGGTTTCTTATAGTTTCTTAGCATTTCATAGGGTTCCTTTGTGTTTCTTAGGGTTTTATAAGGTTTCTTATGGTTTCTAAGGGTTTTATAGGGTTTCTTATAGTTTTTTAGCATTTCCAAGTGATTCTTAGTGTTTCTTAGCATTTTTTAGCCTTTCCTAGTGTTTTTAGGGTTTCTTAGGGTTTTTAAGGGGATTTTAGGGTATTTTAGGGTTTCTTTGTGTTTCTTAGGGTTTATTAGGGTTTTTTAGGGTTTCTCATGGTTACTTAGTGTTTTTTTTGGGTTTCTTAGCTTTACTTAGCGTTTCTTATAGTTTCTTAGCATTTTTTAGGGTTTCTCAGCTTTTCTTAGGGTTTTATAGGGGTTTCTTTGTATTTCTTTGGGTTTCCTAGAGTTTCTTATCCTTTCTTAGGGTTCCTTAAGGGTTCTTAGGAGTTTTTATCGTTTCTTATCATTTACTAGGGTTTCCTAAAGTTTCTTACAATTTCTTAGGGTTTTTTAGGATTTTTTTTATGTTTCTTAGCGTTTCTTAGGTTTGTTAATGTTTTTTTATGTTTTCCTATTGTTACATAGCAACTTTTTATAGATTCTTAGCATTTCTTAGTGTTTCTTAGCGATTCTTAGCATTGTTTTAGCATTTTTAGGGCTTTCTTATTGTTTTTTAGGGTTTTTGTAGCATTACTTAGCATTTCTTATAGTTTCTTAGCATTTCTTAGGGTTTCTTATTGTTTCTTAGGGTTATATAGGGTTTTCTTATGGTTTTATAGGATTTTATAGGTTTTTTTTAGAGTTTCTTAATGTTTCTCAGGGGTTCTTAGGGTTTTCCTAGCATTTTTAGGGTTTTCAAGGGGTTTTTTAAGGTTTCTTTGTATCTTTAGGGTTTCTTAGGTCTTCTTGGGTTTTTCTTAGCATTTCTTAGGGATTCTTAACATTTTTATCATTTGGTAGGGTTTCTTTAGCACTTTTTTAGTGTTTTTTAGGATTTCTTAGGGTTTCTTAGCATTTCTTAGGTTTTATAGGATTTCTTAGGGTTTTATAGGGTTTCTTAGAGTTTCTTAGTATTTCTTAGCATTTCTTAGGATTTCTTAGGGTTTTTTAGTGTTTCTTATTGTTTACTAGGGTTTCCTAGCATTTCTCATCGTTTTTTAGTTTTTCTTTGGGTTTTATAGAGTTTCTTAGCATTTACTAGTTTTTCCTAGCATTTCTTACCATTTCTTAGGGTTTCCTAGTGTTTATTAGCGTTTCTTAGGGTTTCTTAGCGTTTTGTAGGGCTTTTAGTGTTTCTTTGGGATTCTTAGGATTTCTCAGCGTTTCATAGCATTTACTAGGGTTTCCTAGTGTTTATTACCTTTTCTTAGGTTTTTCTAGTGTTTATTAGCGTTTCTTTGGGTTTCTTAGCAATTCTTAGAATTTTTTAGCGTTTCTTATGTTTTATTAGTGTTTTCTAGGGTTTCTTAGTGGTACATAGTATTTCTTAAGGTTTCTTAGGGCTTTGTAGTATTTCTTAGCGTTTTTTAGGGTTTTATTGGTTTTCTTAGAGTTTTTTAGGGTTTTATAGGGTTTCTTAAGGTTTATTAAGGTTTCTTAGTGTTTTATATGGTTTCTTAGCGTTTCTAAGAGTTTTATAGATTTTCTTAGGGTTTCTTAGGATTTTATAGGGTTTCTTTGCGTTTCTTAGTGTTTTATAGGGATTTTTAGTGTTTATAAGCATTTTTAGGCATTTTTAGCATTTCTTTGGGTTTCTTAGCATTTACTAGGGTTTCCTAGCGTTTCTTACCATTTCTTAGGGTTTATTAGCATTTTTTAGGGTTTCATTGGGTTTCTTAGTGATTCTTTAAAATTTTTTAGCGATTCTTGGGGTTTCTTAGCATTTATTAGGGTTTCTTATGGTTTTTAGCGTTTCTTAGGGTTTTATTGGATTTATTAGAGTGTCTTAGCGTTTGTTAGTTTTTCTTAGGGTTATTAGCATTTTTTTAGCATTACTTAGAACTTTTATGATTTCTTAGAGTTTCCAGGGGTTTTTTTTTTTTGCATCTCTTAGGGTTTCTTGGGGCTTCTTAGCATTTCTTAGGGATTCTTAGGGTTTCTTTGCGTTTTTTTAGCGAACAGTTGGTTTTCTTTGCAATTTTTTAGTGTTTTTTTTATCGTTTCTTAGGGTTTCATACGGTTTTCTTAGGGTTTCTTAGGCTTTCCTAGCGTTTCTTTAGGTTTCTATTGTTACTTAAGGGTTTTTAGCATTTCTTAGGGTTTGTTAAGAGTTTGTTATGGTTTCCTAGCATTTTTAACTATTTCTAAGGGTTTACTAGGGTTTATTAGCCTTTCTTAGGGTTTCTTAGCGTTTTTAGCATTTACTAGGGTTTCCTGGCGTTTCTTAGAGTTTTCTAATGTTTATTAGAGTTCATTAGCATTTCTTAGAGTTTCATAGGGTTTCTTAGCATTTCTTAGCAATTCTTAGAATTTTTTAGCGTTTCTTGTGGTTTATTAGTGTTTTTTATGGTTTCTTAGCATTACATAGTGTTTCTTAGCATTTATTAAGGTTTCTTAGGGTTTTGTAGCATTTCTTAGCATTTTTAGGGTTTTATCGGTTTTCTTAGCATTTCTTAGGGTCTTATCAGTTTTCTTAGCATTTCTTAGGGTTTTATAGAGTTTCTTAAGGTTTCTTAGTGTTTTATATGGTTTCTTTTTAGGGTTTTATAGAGTTTCTTAGTGTTTCTTAGGGTTTTACAGGGTTTCCTTAGGGTTTGATAGGGATTTTAAGGTTTATAAACATTTTTTGGCATTTTTAGCGTTTCTTAGGATTTCTTAGGGTTCCTTAAGCATTATTAGCATTTCTTTGGGTTTCTTAGGATTTCTTAGCGTTCCTTAGCATTTACTAGGGTTTCCTAGCATTTCTTAGGGTTTCTTTAGGTTTATTAGCGTTTTTTAGGGTTTCATAGGGTTTTTAAGCGATTCTTAGCATTGTTAAGAGTTTCTTAGGCTTTCTTAGAGTTTTCTTTGGGTTTCTTAAGGGTTCTTAGCGTTTCTCTGGGTTTTATAAGATTTCTTTGGGTTTCTTCGTGTTTCTTAGCATTTACTAGGGTTTCCTAGCTTTACTGCCATTTTTTTAGGGTTTTCAATGATTTATTAGCATTTCTTGGGGTTTAATAATGTTTTTTAGTGTTTCTTAGCATTTTTTAGCATTTGCTAGGGTTTCCTAGCGTTTCTTACCGTTTCTAAGGGTTTCCTAGCATTTATTAGCGTTTCTTAAGGTTTCATAGGGTTTCTTAGCGATTCTTAGAATTGTTTTAGCTTTTCTTGGGGTTTCTTAGTGTTTTTTAGGGTTTCTTAGCATTTCTTAGCATCTTTTAGCATTGGCTAGGGTTTCCTAGCATTTCTTACCATTTCTAAGGGTTTCCTAGTGTTTATTAGAATTTTCTTAGGGTTTCATAGGGTTTCCTAACGATTCTTAGAATTATTTTTGCGTTGTTTGGGGGTTTCTTAGTGTCCTTAAGCTTTCTTAGTGTTACTTAATGTTTGTTGTAGTTTCTTAGCATTTCTTAGGATTTCTCACCATTTATTAGGGATTTATAGGATTTCTTAGCGTTTCTTAGGTTTTATAGAGTTTCATAGAGTTTCTTAGGGTTCCTTAAGAGTTTTTAGCGTTTCTTATGATTCCTTAAAGGTTCTTAGGTTTTTTTAGCGTTTCTTATCGTTTACTAGAGTTTTCTAAAGTTTCTTACCATTTCTTAGGTTTTTTTTTGTGTTTCTTAGGGTTTCTTAGCTTTTCTTAAGTTTCTTAATGTTTTCTTATTGTTACATAGCGTTTCTTATAGTTTCATAACATTTCTTAGCATTTCTTTGGGTTTTATAGGGTTTCTTAGTGTATCTTAAGGTTTCTTAGCATTTGTTAGCGTTTCTTAGTGTTTTTAAGGTTTCTTAGGTTTTTAAGGCGTTTTTTAGGGTTTATTTGTATTTCTCATGGTTTCTTAGGGCTTCTTAGCATTTCTTAGGGATTCTTTGGGTTTATTAGTATTTCTTAGTGTTTGGTAAGATTTCTTAGCACTATTTAGTATTTTTTTACTGTTTCTTAGGGTTTCATAGGATTTTTTTAGAGTTTCTAAGCACTTTTAAGGCTTTCTTAGCATTTTTTTGGGTTTATTAGCATTTACGAGGGTTTCCAAGCGTTTCTTATCGTTTCATAGGGTTTTCTATGGTTTATTAGGGTTTATTAGTATTTCTTAGCGATTAATAGCATTTTTTAGCATTTCATGGGTTTCTTAAAGTTTTTTAGGGTTTCTAAGCATTTCTTATGGTTTCTTAGCGTTTAATAGGGTTTTATAGGGTTTCTTATATTTTATTAGCGTTTCTTAGTTTCTTAGAGTTTCTTAGCATTTTTAAGCGTTTCTTAGCATTTCCTAGAGTTTTTAGGGTTTCTTAGGGGTTTTAGGTTTTTTCTTAAGGGTTTTTAGGGTTTCTTTGTGTTTCTTAGGGCTTATTAGCATTTCTTAGGGATTCTTAGCATTTGGTTGGGTTTCTTAGCACTTTTTAGTGTTTTTTAACATTTCTTGGGGTTTCATAGGGCTTCTTAGTATTTATGTGGGTTTCTTAGGGTTCCATAACGGTTCTTAGCGTTAACTAGGGTTTCCTAGTGTTTCTTACCGTTTTCTAAGTATTTTATTAGCATTTCTTAGGGTTTCTTAGTAATTCATAGCATGGTTTTAGCGTTTCTTGGGGTTTCTTAGTGTTTTTTAGGGTTTCTTAGCATTACTTAGCATTTCTTATAGTTTCTTAGCATTTCTTAGGGTTTTTTTAGCGTTATATAGAGTTTCTTAGCGTTTTATAGGATTTCTTAGGGTTTTATCGGGTTTCTTAGAGTTTCTTAGGGTTTCCTAGCATTTTTAGGGTTTCCTAGATTCTTTAGGGTTTTTTAGGGCATTTTTTAAGGTTTCTTTGCATTTTTAGGATTTCTTAGGACTTCTTGGGTTTTCTTAACATTACTTAGGGATTCTTAGGGTTTCTTAACATTTTTTAGCGTTTGGTAGGGTTTTCTTAGCTCTTTTTAGTCTTTTTTAGCATTACTTAGGGTTTCTTAGCATTTCTTAGGTTTTATGGGGTTTCTTAGCATTTCTTAGGTTTTATGGGGTTTCTTAGCGTTTCTTAGGGTTTATAGGGTTTCTTAGAGTTTCTTAGCATTTTTTAGGGTTTCTTAGGATTTTTCAGCGTTTCTTATTGTTTACTAGGGTTTCCTAGCATTTCTTACCATTTCTTAGATTTTCTTAAGATTTCTAAGGGTTTATTAGCATTTCTTAGGGTTTCATAGGTTTCTTAACATTTTTTTAGCATTTCTTGGGTTTTTAAATATTTTTTAGAGTTTATAATCATTTCTTAGGCTTTCCTAGCATTTCTTACCGTTTCTTAGGGTTTTAAAGAGTTTTTTAGCGTTTCTTAGTGATTCATAGCAATGTCTTAGCATTTCTTGGGGTTTCTAGTGTTTTTTTTTTTTGTGTTCTTAGGGTTTTATAGAGTTTCTTAAGGTTTCTTAGGGTTTTATATGGTTTCTTATGGTTTTATAGGGTTTCTTAGAGTTTCTTAGCGTTACTTACGGTATTATAGGATTTCTTATGGTTTTATAGGGTTTCTTAGAGTTTCTTAGCGTTTCTTAGGGTTTCATAGGGATTTTTAGGGTTTATAAGCGTTTTAAGGCTTTTTTTAGCATTTCTTTGGGTTTCTTAGGGTTCCTTAAGGGTTCTTAGCATTTCTTTGGGTTTCTTAGGATTTCTTAGGGTTTCTTAGCATTTTCTTAGCATTTACTAGGGTTTCCTAGCGTTTCTTAGGGTTTCCTAAGGTTTATTAGGATGTATTAGTGTTTTTAGGGTTTCATAGAGTTTATTAGCAATTTTTAGCATTTTTTTAGCATTTATGGGTTTTTTTTTAGCGTTTCTTATAGTTTCTTAGTATTTTCTTAGGGTTTTGTAAGGTTTTTAGCATTTATTAGGGTTTTATTGGATTGATTAGAGTGTCTTAGCATTTCTTTGAGTTTTTAGGGTCTCTTACGGTTTTTTAAGTGGTTTTTAGGGTTTTTTTTTTTGCGTTTCTGAGGATTTCTTAGGGCTTCATGGGGTATCTTAGCATCTCTTAGGGTTTCGTAGCAGTTTTTTAGTGTTTGGTAGGTTTTCTTAGCACTTTTTAGTGTTTTTTTAGCATTTATTAGGGTTTCATAGGAGTTTTTACGGTTTCTTTGGCTTTCTTAGCATTTCTTTAGGATTTTAGGGTTACTTAAGGGTTCTTAGTCTTTCTTAGGGTTTATTAGAATTTTTTAGGGTTTTTTTTGTGGTTACTATGGTTTCCTAGCGTTTATTTCTGTTTCCAAGGGTTCACTAGGGTTTCTTAGCATTTTTTAGCATTTGCTAAGGTTTCCTAGCATTTCTTTCCATTTCTAAGGGTTTCTTAGTGTTTATTAGCGTTTCTTAGGGTTTCATAGCGATTCTTAGAATTTTTTTAATGTTTCTTGGGGTTTCTTAGCGTTACTTAATGTTTGTTGTAGTTTCTTAGCATTTCTTAGGGTTTCTCACTATTTATTAGGGTTTAAAAGGGTTTCTTAGCGTTTCTTAGGGTTTTATAGGGTTTCTTTGAGTTTCTTAGCATTTGGTAGGGTTTCTTAGAATGTTTTAGTGTTTTTTAGGGTTTCTAAGAGTTTCTTAAGGTTTCCTAGTGTTTCTTACCGATTCTTAGGGTTTATTAACGTTTCTTATGGTTTTATAGGGTTTCTTAGAGTTTCTTAGGGTTTCATAGGGATTTTTAGGTTTATAAGCGTTTTTAGGCTTTTTTAGCATTTCTTTGGGTTGCTTAAGGGTTCTTAGCATTTCTATGGGTTTCTTAGGATTTCTTAACGTTTCTTAGTGTTTCTTAGCATTTGCTAGGTTTCCTAGCGTTTCTTACCATTTCTTAGGGTTTATTAGGATATATTAGTGTTTTTTAGGTATTCTTTGCAATTCTTAGAGTTTACTATCGTTTCCTAGCATTTCTTTCTGTTTCTAAGGGTTTACTAGTGTTTATTAGCATTTATTAGGGTTGCCTAGCATTTCTTAGCATTTTTTTGCATTTACTAGGGTTTTCTAGTATTTCTTACAATTTCTAAGGGTTTCCTTATGTTTATTAGCGTTTCTTAGGGTTTCATAGCGACTCTTAGAATTTTTTAGCATTTCTCGGGGTTTCTTAGTGTTTTTTAGGATTTCTTAGCGTTACTTAATGTTTGTTATAGTTTCTTAGCATTTCTTAGGGTTTCTCACCATTTATTAGGGTTTTATAGAATTTCTTAGTGTTTCTTAGGGTTTTATAAGGTTTCTTTGAGTTTCTTAGCGTTTGGTAGGGTTTCTTAGAACTTTTTTTTTTTATGTTTTATAGGGTTTCTAAGAGCTTCTTAGGGTTTCTTTGTGTTTAATAGGGTTTTCTAGTGTTTCTTACCGAATCATAGTGTTTATTAGTGTTTCTTAGGGTTTCATAAGGTTTCTTAGCGTTTCCTAGCGATTCTTAGCATTGTTTTAGCGTTTCTTGGGATTCCTTAGTGTTTTTATTGTTTTTTAGTGTTAGTTAGTATTTCTTATATTTTTTTTAGCATTTCTTATGGTTTCTTAGCTTTTCTTAGGATTTCTTAGCATTTTTTAGGGTTTTATAGGGTTTCTTAGAGCTTTTTAGCGTTTCTTAGTGTTCCTTAGGTTTTCTTCAGGTTTCTTAATGTTTCTTAGCATTCTTACGTTTCCTAGAGTTTTTAGTGTTTTTATGGTGTCTTTGCGTTTCTTAGGGTATCTTTGGGCTTCTTGGTGCTTCTTAGCATTTCTTAGTGTTTGGTAGGGTTTATTAGCATTTTTAGTATTTTTTTAGCATTTGTTATAGTTTCATAGGGTTTTTTTAGTGTTTCTAAGGCTTTCTTAGCGTTTCTTTGGGTTTCTTAGGGTTGGGTTCTAAGCATTTCTTAAGATTTCTTAGTGTTTCTTTACGTTTACTTGAGTTTCCTTGCATTTCTTACTGTTTCTAAAGGTTTACTAGGGTTTATTAGCATTTCATAGAGTTTCTTAGCGATTCTTAGCATGCGTTTTGCATTTCTAGTGGTTTATTAGTGTTACTTAGCGTTTCTTATAGTTTCTTAGCATTTCTTCAGGTTTTATAGGGTTTCTTAGAGTTTCTTAGTGTTTCTTAGGGTTTCTTAAGGGTTCTTAGCATTTCTTAGGATTCCTTAAGGGTTATTTGGGTTTTTTAGCATTTCTTATCATTTACTTGGGTTTCCTAGCATTTCTTAGGGTTTCTTTCGGTTTATTGGCATTTCTTAGGGTTTCATAGGGTTTTTAAGCGTTTCTTAGCGATTCTTAGCATTGTTTTAGCATTTCTTGTGATTTTCTTAGTGTTTTTAGGGGTTAATAGCATTTCTTATAGTTTGTTAGCATTTAATAGGGTTTCTTAGTGTTTCTTAGGGTTTTATAGGGTTTCTTACGATTTCTAAGGGTTTTATAGGGTTTCTTAGAGTTTTTTAGCGTTTCCTAGTGATTCTTAGTATTTCTTTGCATTTTTAAAGTTTCCTAGAGTTTTTAGGGTTTCTTAAGGTTTTTAAAGGGTTTTTAGGGTTTTTTAGGGTTTCTTAGGGCTTCTTGGGTTTCTTAGCATTTCTTAAGGATTCTTAGGGTTTCCTAGCATTTTTTAGTGTTTCTTATGGGTTCTTTGCAGTTTTTAGTGTTTGTTAGCGTTTCTTAAGGTTTGATAGGATTTTTTATGGTTTCTAAGCATTTTTTTGGCTTTCTTAGCATTTCTTTGGGTTTCGTAGGGTTACCTAAGGATTCATAGAGTTTACTAGGGTTTCGTAGTGTTCCTTACCATTGCTAAGGGTTTACAAAGGTTTATTAGCATTTCTTAGGGTTTCATATGGTATCTTAACGATTCTTAGCATTTTTATAGAGTTTGTTGGGGTTTCTTAGTGTTAATTAGGGTTTCTTAGTGTTACTTATCATTTCTTATAGTTTCCTAGTATTTATTTGGTTTTCTCAGCATTTCTTTGGGTTTTAGAGGGTTTCTTAGGGTTTTATAGGGTTTCTTAGGGTTCCTTAAGGGTTCATAGAATTTCTTATGATTCCTTAAGTGTTCTTACGGTTTTTTACCATTTCTTATCGTTTACTAAGTTTTCCTAGCATTTCTTAGGATTTCTCGAGCTTTATTAGCATTTCTTAGGGTTTCATAGGATTTCTTAGCGCTTCTTAGAATTTTTTTAGCGTTTCTCGGGGTTACTTAGTGTTTTTAGGGTTTCTTAGCGTTTCTTATAGTTTCTTAGCATTTCTTAGGGTTTTATAGGGTTTCTTTGCATTTGTTAGAGTTTTATAGGGTTTCTTAGAGTTTCTTAGCGTTCCTTAAGGGTTCTTACGGTTTTTTAGCGTTTCTTATCGTTTACTAGGGTTTCCTAAAGTTTCTAACCATTTCATATGGTTTTTTAGGGTTTTTTTTTGTTTCTCTTAGGGTTTCTTAGCATTTCTTAGCTTTCTTAATATTTTTTATGTTTTCTTATTGTTACATAGCGTTTCTTAGTATTTCTTAGCGTTTCTTTGGGTTTTAGAGGGTTTCTTAAGGTTTTTTAGCATTACTTAGCGTT
>CM057768.1:12543880-12579394 GCA_030064435.1 Trapa incisa | reverse complement strand
CTAAAAAAATGCTACAAAACCCTAGGAATCCTTAAGAAATGCTAAGAAACCCTAAGAAACACAAAGAAACCCTAAAATACCCTAGGAAACCCTAAATACACTAGGAAAGGCTAAAAGATACTAAGAAACACTAAGAACCACTTGAAAACGCTAAGAAACTATAAGAAACCCTATAAAACCCTTAGAAACCTTATAAAACCCTAAGAAACACTAAGAAACCCTATGAAATGCTAAGAAACTATAAGAAATGCTAAGAAACCCTAAAAACATTAAGAAAACCACAAGAAACGCTAAAACAATGCTAAGAATCGCTTAAAAACCCTATGAAACCCTAAAAAACGCTAATAAACCGAAAGAAACCCTAAGAAATGCTAGGAAACCCTAGTAAATGCTAGGAAATGCTAAGGAACGCTAAGAAATCCTAAGAAACCCAAAGAAATGCTAATAATGCTTAAGGAACCCTAAGAAATCCTAAGAAACGCTAAAAATGCCAAAAAATGTTTATAAACCTTAAAATCCCTATCAAACCCTAAGAAACTCTAAGAAACCCTGTAAAACCCTAAGAAACACTAAGAAACTCTATAAAACCCTAAAAAGAAACCATATAAAACCCTAAGAAACCTTAAGAAACTCTATAAAACCCTAAGAAATGCTAAGAAAACTGATAAGACCCTAAGAAATGCTAAGAAAACCGATAAAACCCTAAAAATGCTAAGAAATGCTACAAAACCCTAAGAAACCTTAATAAATGCTAAGAAACACTATGTAACGCTAAGAAACCATAAAAAACACTAATAAACCACAAGAAACGCTAAAAAATTCTAAGAATTGCTAAGAAATGCTAAGAAACCTAAAGAAACCCTATGAAACTCTAAGAAATGCTAATGAACTCTAATAAACATTAGAAAACTCTAAGAAACACCAGGAAACCCTAGTAAATGCTAAAAACGCTAAGAAACCCTAAGAAAGGCTAATAAACCCTAGTAAACCCTTAGAAATAGTTAAAAATGCTAGGAAACCATAACAAACTCTAACAAACCCTAAGAAATCCTAATAAACCCTAAGAAATGCTAAAAACCCTTAAGTAATAATAGAAACCTAAAGAAACGCTAGGAAAGCCTAAGAAACCCTAAGAAACGATAAAAACAACACTAAAAAATGCAAAGAAAACCAACTGTTCGCTAAAAAACGCAAAGAAACCCTAAGAATCCCTAAGAAATGCTAAGAAGCCCCAAGAAACCCTAAGAGATGCAAAAAAAAAAAAAAACCCCTGGAAACTCTAAGAAATCATAAAAGTTCTACGTAATGCTAAAAAATGCTAATAACCCTAAGAAAAACTAACAAACGCTAAGACACTGTAATAAATCCAATAAAACCCTAAGAAACGCTAAAAACCATAAGAAACCCTAATAAATGCTAAGAAACCCCAAGAATCGCTAAAAATTTTTAAAGAATCACTAAGAAACCCAATGAAACCCTAAAAAATGCTAATAAACCCTAAGAAATGGTAAGAAACGCTAGGAAACCCTAGTAAATGCTAAGAAACCCAAAGAAATGCTAAAAATGCCTAAAAATGCTTATAAACACTAAAAATCCCTATAAAACACTAAGAAACGCAAAGAAACCCTATAAAATCCTAAGAAACCCTAAGAAAATCTATAAAACTCTTAGAAACGCTAAGAAACCATATAAAACACTAAGAAACCTTAATAAACCTTAAGAAACCCTATAAAACCCTAAAAAACTCTAAGAAAACCAATAAAACCCTAAAAAAATGCTAAGAAATACTACAAAGCCCTAAGAAACCTTAAGAAATGCTAAGAAATACTATGTACCACTAAGAAACCCTAGAAAACACTAATAAAACATAAGAAACGCTAAAAAATTCTAAGAATTGCTAAGAAACCCAAAGAAACGCTAATAAACACTAGAAAAACCTAAGAAAAGGTAATAAACACTAGCAAACCCTAGTAAATGCTATGAAACGCTGAGAAATCCTAAGAAACCCAAAGAAACGCTAAGAACCCTTAAGAAACCCATAGAAACTCTAAGAAAGTCTAAGAAATGCTTAGTAACCTTAAAAACTATATGAAACCCAAAGAAACACAAATAAATGCTAAGAACACTTAAGGAATCCTAAGAAACCATCCGAAAGCCTAAGAAATGCTTAGCAAAAAAACCCTAAGAATCCCTAAGAAATGCTAAGAAGCACAAAGAAACCCTATAAGAAAACATAAAAAAAACCCTAAAAACACTAGGAAATCCTAAAAACTCTAAGAAATGCTAAAAAATCCTAAAGACACTCTAATAAATCCAATAAAACCCAACGAAACTCAAAAAACCCTACAAAACCCTAAGAAATGCTAAGAAACTAAAAGAAACACTAAGAAATGCTAAGAAAGCCTAAAAACACTAAGGAACCCCAAGAAACGCTAGAAACATTTTAAGAATCACTCAGAAATCAAATGAAACCCTAAAAAATGCCAATCAACCCTAGGAAACCCTAAGAAACGGTAAGAAACACTAGGAAACCCTAGTAAATGTTGACAAATGCTAAGAAACCCTAAGAAATTCTAATAAACCCAAAGAAATGCTAAGAACGCTTAAGGAACCCTAAGAAACCATACGAAAGCCTAAGAAACGATAAGAAACTTTAGGAAACCCTTGTAAACGATAAGAAACGATAAAAACCCCTAAGAACCCTTAAGGAACCCTAAGAAAGGATAAGAAACTCTAGGAAACCCAAAGAAATAAAAGAAACCCTATAAAACCCTGAGAAAAGCTGAGAAACCCTAAGAAATGCTAAGAAACTATAAGAAACGCTAAAAAACCCAAAAATTCTACAAAAATTCTAAGAATCGTTAAGAAACCCTAAGAAACACAAATAAACCCTGAGAAATCCTAAGAAATGCTAGTAAACCCTAGTAAGCGATAAGAAACGCTAAAAAAACCTAAGAACCCTGAAGGAATCATAAGAAACACCAAGAACCCTTAAGGAACCATAAGAAACTCTAAGAAACCCTATAAAACCCTAAGAAATGCTAAGAAACCGTATAAGACCTTAAGAAATGCTGAGAAAACCAAATAAATGCTAGGAAACTATAAGAAACGCTAAGAAACTTTAAGAAACACTAATAAACCCTATAAAGCTATAAGAAACCCTCTAAAACCCAAATACACGCTAAGAAATGCTAAGAAACTTTAAGAAACGCTATGTAACAATAACAAAACATAAAAAATATTAAGAAACCTAAGAAATGCTAAGACAACCTAAGAAAAACAAAAAAAACCCTAAAAACCCTATGAAATAGTTAGAAACTTTAGGAAACCCTAATAAACGATAAGAAACACTAAAAAAAACCCTAAGAACCCTGAAGGAATCCTAAGAAACACTAAGAAACCAAAGAAACCCGATAAAACCCTAAGAAACTAAAAAAAATGCTAAGTAAAGCTAAGAAACCCTAAAAAACATTACGTAACTCCGAGAAAAACAAAAAAATTCTAAGAATCACAAAGAAACCCTAAGAAACGCTAATAAACCCTTAGAAAACCTAAGAAATGCTAAGAAACCCTAGTAAATGATAAAAAATGCTAAAAAACCGTAAGAACCCTTAAGGAATAATAAGAAATGCTAAGAACCCTTAAGAAAACCTATAAAACCCTAAGAAATGCTAAGAAACCCTATAAGACCCTAAGAAATGCTAAGAAAACCAAATAAATCCTAGAAAACTATAAGAAACGCTAAGTAATAAACGAAATAAACGAAACCCTAGTAAATGCTAAGAAACCCTTAAGAAACCCTAGTAAATGCTAAGAAACCCTTAAGGAACCCTAGTAAACTCTATGAATCCTTAGGTAACCCTACGAAACCCAAAGAAATGCTAAGAAAGCCAAAAAATGCTTAGAAACCATAAAAAATCCTATGAAACCTTAAGAAATGCTAACAAACACTAAAAATTGCTAATAACCCATAACAAACACTAAAAAAAGCTAGGAAACCCTAAGAATCCTTAAGAAATGCTAAGAAACCCAAGAAGCCCTAAGAAACCCTAAAAAACCCTAAGAAACCCTAAAAACCCCTAAAAACCCTTTAAAAACCTTAAGAAACCCTAAAAACTCTAGGAAACGCTAAAAAATGCTAAGAAATACTAAGAATCACTAGGAAACGCTAAGAAACTCTAAGAAACCCTAAAAAACCCTTAGAAATTGTGAGAAACCCTATAAAACCCTAAGAAACACTAAGAAACCCTATGAAATGCTAACAAACTATAAGAAATGCTATTAACCCCTAAAAACACTAAGAAAACCACAAGAAATGCTAAAACAATGCTAAGAATCGTATGAAACCCTAAGAAATGCTAATAAACCGAAAGAAACCCTAAGAAATTGTAAGAAACGTTAGGAAACCCTAGTAAATGATAAGAAATGCTAAAAAACCCAAATAACCCTTAAGGAATCCTAAGAAACGCTAAGAACCCTTAATGAATCCTAAGAAATGCTAAGAAACTCTAAGAAAACCTATAAAACCTGAAGAAATGCTAAGAAACTATAAGAAACGCTAAGTAACACTAATAAACCACTAGAAATGCAAAAAGCATGCTAAGAATCGCTAAGAAACTCTATGAAATGCTAATAAACCCTAGTAAACCTTTAGAAACGGTAAGAAATGCAAGGAAACCCAAGTAAACGTAAAGAAACACTAAGAAATTCTAAGAAATGCTTAGAACCCAACCCTAAGAAATCCAAAGAGACGCTAAGAAAGCCTAAGAAACATTTAAAAACACTAAAATAGCCTACCAAACACTAAGAAATGCTTAGAATCACTAAGAAATGCTAAGAAGCACCAAGAAGCCCAAAGATACCCTAAGAAACGCAAAGACACCATAAAAACACTAGAAACTCTAGGAAACGTAAGAATGCTAAGAAACATTAAGAAACCTGAAGAAACGCTAAGGAACACTAAGAAACGCTAAAAAGCTCTAAGAAACCTTATAAAACCCTAAAAAATGCTAAGAAATCCTAAGAAAAGCTAAGAAACCATAAGAAATGCTAAAAAAAATATAACAAATACTAACTAACACTAAAAAACAATAAAAACACTAAGAAATCCCAAGAAACGCTAAAACAATGCTAAGAATTGCTAGGAAACACTAAGAAACCTTATGAAACCCTAAGAAATGCTAATAAACACTAAGATTCAGTAAGAAACACTAGAAAACCCTATTAAACGCAAGGAAACAATAAGAAGCTCTTAGAAACCCTATAAAACCCTAAAAAACATTAAAAAAAAGTTCTAAGAAACCCTACCAAACGCTAAGAAACTCAAAGAAACCTTATAAAACCCTAAGAAACAGTAAGAAATTCTATAAAACCCTAATAAATGGTGAGAAACCCTAAGAAATGCTAAGAAACTACAACAAACATTAAGTAACGCTAAGAAACCCTAAAAAACACTAAGAAACCTCGAGAAACATTAAAAAATTCTAAGAGTCGCCATGAAACCCTAAGAAACGCTAATAAACACAAGGAAACCCTTAGAAATAGTAAGAAATACTATAAAACCCTAGTAAATGCAAAAAAATGCTAAGAAATGCTAAGCAACCCTAATAAATGCTAATAAACACTAGTAAACCCTTAGAAATAGAAGGAAATGCTAGGAAACCATAGTAAACTCTAAGAATTGCAAAGAATACCTAAAAAACACTAATATATCCTAATAAACCCTAAGAAATGGTAAGAAACGCTAGGAAACCTAGCAAATGCTAAGAAACACTAAGAAACGTTAAGAAATCCTAAGAAACCCATAGAAATGCTAAGAACCCTTAAGCAACCCAAAGAAATGCTAAAAAAGCCTAAAAACGCTTATAAACCTAAAAATCCCTATGAAACCCTAAGAAACTCTAAGAAACCCTATAAAACCATAAGAAACGCTAATAAACCCTAAGAATCAGTAAGAAACACTAGGAAACCTTAAGAAACTCTTAGAAACCCTATAAAACACTAAAAAACACTAAAACGTTCTAAGAAACCCTACCAAATGCTAAAAAACTTAAAGAAACCCTATAAAACGCTAAGAAACCCTATTAAACCCTAATAAATGGTGAGAAACCCTTAGAAATGCTAAGAAACTACAACAAACATTAAGTAATGCTAAGAAACCCCAAGAAACGTTAAAAAAATTCTAAGAATCGCTATGAAACCCTAAGAAACGCTAATAAACACTAGGAAACCCTTAGAAATGGTAAGAAATGCTAGAAAACCTTAGCAAACGCTAAAAAATGCTAAGAAATCCTAAGAAACCCTAATAAACGCTAATAAACCCTAATGAACCGTTGGAAATAGAAATAAACGCTAGGAAACCATAGTAAACACAAAAAAAACCCTAAAAACTCCTATGAAACCCTAATAAATGCTAAAAAAACACTAAAAAGTGCTAAGAAAACCTACCAAACACTAAAAAATGCTAAGAAACCCTAAGAGATGCTAAGATACCCCATGAAGCCCTAAGAAATCCTCAAAAACGCAAAAAAAAAAACCCAAAAAACCACTTAAAAAACCGTAAGAGACCCTAAAAACTCAAAGAAATGCTAAGACACTCTAATCAATCCAATAAAACCCTAAGAAATGCTAAAAACCTTACAAAACCCTAAGAAATACTAAGAAACTATAAGAAACGCTAAAAAAACCCCATAAATGCTAAAAAATGCTAAAAATCGCTAAGAAACTCTATGAAACCCTAAAAACACTAATAAATCCTAATAAACCTTAGGAAATCCTAAGAAATAGTAAGAAATGCTAGGAAACCCTAGTAAATGCTAAGAAACCCTAAGAAATACTAAGAAACCCAAAGAAATGCTAAGAACCCTTAACGAACCCTAAGAAACCCAAAGAAATGCTAAAAAAGCCTTAAAATGCTTATAAACCCTAAAAACCCTAAGAAACCTTAAAAAACTAAGAAACACTAACAAATGCTAAGAAACACTAAGAAACCCTATAAAACTCTAAGAAACACTATAAAACCCATAGAAACGCTAAGAAATTATAAGAAACGCTATGTAACAATAAGAAAATATTAAAAACATTAAGAAACCTAAGAAACGCTAAAAAAACCCTAAAAAACACAAAAAAAAAACCATAAAAACCTAAGAAATGACAAGAAAATTTAGGAAACCCTAAAAACCTAAGAAATCGTAAGAAAGTTTAGGAAACCCTAGTAAACGATAAGAAACGCTAAAAACCCTAAGAACCCTTAAGGAACCCTAAGAAACGATAAGAAACTTTAAGAAACCCTATAAAACCCTAAGAAATGCAAAGAAACTCTATAAAACCCTAAGAAATGCTAAGAAACTCTAAGAAACGCTAAGTAACGCTAAGAAAGCCTAAGAAATACAAAACAACCCAAAAACCCTAACAAATGGTAAGAAACTTTAAGAAACCCTAGTAAACGATAAGAAATGCTAAAAAATCCTAAGAGCCCTTAAGGAACCCTAAGAAAGGCTAAGAACTCTAAGAAACCCTATAAAACCCTAAGAAATGCAAAGAAACCCTATAAAACCCTAAGAAATGCTGAGAAACCTTAAGAAATAGTAAGAAACTATAAGAAACACTAAGTAACACTAAGAAACCCTAAAAAACACTAAGTAACCCCGAGAAACGCTACAAAAATTCTAAGAATCGCTAAGAAACACTAATAAACCCTGAGAAATCCTAAGAAATGCTAGGAAACCCTAGTAAACGATAAGAAATGCTAAAAAACCCTAAGAACCCTTAAGGAATCATAAGAAACGCTAAGAACCCTTAAGGAACCTTAAGAAACTCTAAGAAACCCTACAAAACCCTAAGAAATGCTAAGAAACCCTATAAAATCCTAAGAAATGTTGAGAAAACCAATTAAATGCTAGGAAACACAAAGTAATGCTAAGAAATCTTAAGAAACTCTAAGAAACCTGAACAAGCCCTAATAAACCCTAAGAAACACAAAGAAACCCTAAAATACCCTAAAATCCCCTTAAAAACCCTAAGAAACCCTAAAAACACTAGGAAAGGCTAAAAAATGCTAAGAAACACTAAGAATCACTTGGAAATGCTAAGAAACTATAAGAAACCCTATAAAACCCTTAGAAACTATAAGAAACGCTAAGTAACACAAAGAAACCCTAAAAAACCCTAAAAAACACTAAGTAACCCCGAGAAACGCTACAAAAATTCTAAGAATCGCTAAGAAACACTAATAAACCCTGAGAAATCCTAAGAAATGCTAGGAAACCCTAGTAAACGATAAGAAATGCTAAAAAAACCCTAAGAACCCTTAAGGAATCATAAGAAACGCTAAGAACCCTTAAGGAACCTTAAGAAACTCTAAGAAACCCTACAAAACCCTAAGAAATGCTAAGAAACCCTATTAAATCCTAAGAAATGTTGAGAAAACCAATTAAATGCTAGGAAACACAAAGTAATGCTAAGAAATCTTAAGAAACTCTAAGAAACCTGAACAAGCCCTAATAAACCCTAAGAAACACAAAGAAACCCTAAAATACCCTAAAATCCCCTTAAAAACCCTAAGAAACCCTAAAAACACTAGGAAAGGCTAAAAAATGCTAAGAAACACTAAGAATCACTTGGAAATGCAAAGAAACTATAAGAAACCCTATAAAACCCTTAGAAACCATAAGAAACCTTATAAAACCCTAAGAAACACAAAGGAACCCTATGAAATGCTAAGAAACCCTAAAAACACTAAGAAAACCACAAGAAACGCTAAAACAATGCTAAGATTTGCTAAGAAATGCTTAAAAACTCAATGAAACCCTAAGAAAAGCTTAAAAACCCAATGAAACCCTAAAAAATGCTAATAAACCAACAGAAACCCTAAGAAATGGTAAGAAATGCTAGAAACCCTACCAAACACTAAGTAATGCATAGAATCACTAAGAAATGCTAAGAAGCACCAAGAGGCCCTAAGAAACCCTAAGAAATGCAAATAAACCCTAAAAAACACTAAAAACTCTAAGAAATACTAAAAAATGCTAAGAAACGTTAAGAAACCCAAAGAAACCCTAAGGAACACTAAGAAACGCTAAGAAGCTCTAGAAACCCTATAAAACCCTAAAAAATGCTAAGAAACCCTAAGAAAAGCTAAGAAACCATAAGAAATACTAAAAAACTATAAGAAATACTAACTAAAACTAAAAAACCATAAATATACTAAGAAATCCCAAGAATCGCTAAAAAACCTTATGAAATCCTAAGAAACACTAATAAACCCTAAGAATAGGTAAGAAACACTAGAAAACCCTATTAAACGCTAAGAAACCCTAAGAAACTCTTAGAAACCCTATAAAAACTTAAAAAACACTAAAAAGTTCTAAGAGACCCTACCAAACGCTAAGAAACTCATAGAAAACCTATAAAACCCTAAGAAACGCTAAGAAACCCTATAAAACCCTAAGAAATGGTGAGAAACCCTAAGAAATGCTAAGAAACTACAACAAACATTAAGTATCGCTAAAAAACCCTAAAAAACACTAAGAAACCCCAAGAAACGCTAAAAAAATTCTAAGAATCGCTATGAAACCCTAAGAAACGCTAATAATAAATGCTAATAAACACTAGGAAACCCTTAGAAACGGTAAGAAATGCTAAGAAACCCTAGCAAATGCTAAAAAATGCTAAGAAACACTAAGAAATTCTAAGAAACCCTAATAAATGCTAATAAACCCTGATAAACCCTAGTAAACCCTAGAAATAGAAAGAAACGCTAGGAAACCATAGTAAACACTAAAAAATCCTAAGAAATCCTTATAAACGCTAAGAAACCTTAAGTAACCCTAAAAGACCTAAAGAAATGCTAAGAAAGCTTAAAAACTCTAAGAAACACTAATAAATGCTAAAAAACAGTAAAAAGTGCTAAGAAAACCTAAAAAACACTAAAAAAAGCTAAGAAACTCTAAGAAATGCTAAGAAGCCCTAATAAACCCTAAGAAACGCAAAAAAAAACCCTAAAAACCACTTAAAAAACCCTAAGAAATGCTAAAAACTCAAAGAAATGCTAAGACACTCTAATCAATCTAATAAAACCCTAAGAAACACTAAAAACCCTACAAAACGCTAAGAAATGCTAATAAACACTAGGAAACCCTAAGAAATGGTAAGAAATGCTAGGAAAAACTAGTAAATGCTAAGAAACACTAAGAAACCCTAAGAAATCCTAAGAAACCCAAAGAAATGCTAAAAAACCCTAAGAAACCCAAAGAAATGCTAAGAACCCTTAAGGAACCCTAAGAAACCCTAAGAAACCCAATGAAATGGTAAAAAAGCCTAAAAATGCTTATAAACCCTAAAAATCCCTATGAAACCCTAAGAAACTCAAATAAACCCTATAAAACCATACGACACTCTATAAAACTATAAGTAACGCTAAGAAACCTTAAGAAACTCTATAAAACTCAAAGAAATGCTAAGACACTCTAATCAATCTAATAAAACCCAAAGAAACACTAAAAACCCTACAAAACGCTAAGAAACCCTAAGAAACGCTAATAAACACTAGGAAACCCTAAGGAATGGTAAGAAATGCTAGGAAAAACTAGTAAATGCTAAGAAACTCTATAAAACCCAAAGAAAAACTAAAAAACGATGAGAAATGCTAGGAAACCCTAGTAAACAATAAGAAACACTAAAAAACCCTAAGAAATCCTAAGAAATACTAAGAAACTCTAAGAAACCCTATAAAACCCTAAGAAACGCTAAGAAATCCTATAAAACCTAAGAAATGCTAAGAAACCCTAAGAAATCCTAAAAAACACTAAAAAGTGCTAAGAAACCCTACCAAATGATAAAAATGTTAAGAATCCCTAAGAAATGCTAAGAAAACCCAAGAAGGCCTAAGAAACCCTAAAGATACAAAGAAACCTTAAAAAACCCCTTGAAAACCCTAAAAAAATCTAGGAAACCCTAAGAACCCCTGAGAAACATTAAGAAACTCTAAAAAAACCTATAAAATCCTATAAAACCATAAGAAACCATAAGAAACCCTATATAACCCTAAGAAACAATAAGAAACCCTAAGAAATGCTAAGAAACTATAAGAAATGCTAAGTAATGCTAAAAAAACCCTAAAAAACAATAAGAAAGCCCTAAAAATGCTAAAACAATGCTAAGAATCGCTAAGAAACACTAAGAAATGCTAAGAATCTATAAAAAGTGCTATGTAACAATAGGAAAACATAAAAAAAACATTAACAAACCTAAAAACGCTAAGAAACATAAAAAAAATCCTAAAAACCCTAAGAAATTGTAAGAAACTTTAGGAAACCCTAGTAAATGATAAGAAACGATAAAAACTCCTAAGAACCCTTAAGGAACCCTAAGAAAGGATAAGAAACTCTAGGAAACCCAAAGAAATACAAAGAAACCCTATAAAACCCTAAGAAAAGCTGAGAAACCCTAAGAAATGCTAAGAAACTATAAGAAACGCTAAGTAAAGCTAAGAAACCCAAAAAAACACTAAGTAACCATGAGAAACGCTACAAAAATTCTAAGAATCGCTAAAAAACCCTAAGAAACGCAAATAAACCTTGAGAAATCCTAAGAAATGCTAGTAAACCCTAGTAAACGATAAGAAAAGCTAAAAAAACCTAAGAACCCTTAAGGAATCATAAGAAACACTAAGAACCCTTAAGGAACCATAAGAAACTCTAAGAAACCCTATAAAACCCTAAGAAATGCTAAGAAACCCTATAAAATCCTAAGAAATGTTGAGAAAACCAATTAAATGCTAGGAAACACAAAGTAATGCTAAGAAATCTTAAGAAACTCTAAGAAACCTGAACAAGCCCTAGTAAACCCTAAGAAATGCTGAGAAAACCAAATAAATGCTAGGAAACTATAAGAAATGCTAAGTAACGCTAAGAAACTTTAAGAAACACTAAGAAACCCTATAAAGCCATAAGAAACCCTCTAAAACCCAAATAAACGCTAAGAAATGCTAAGAAACGTTAAGAAATGCTATATAACAATAACAAAACATAAAAAACATTAAGAAACCTAAGAAACGCTAAGACAACCTAAGAAAAACAAAAAAAAAACCCTAAAAACCCTATGAAATGGTTAGAAACTTTAGGAAACCCTAATAAACGATAAGAAACACTAAAAAAACCCTAAGAACCCTCAAGGAACCCTAAGAAACACTAAGAAACCCGATAAAACCCTAAGAAATGCTAAGAAACTAAAAAATGCTAAGTAAAGCTAAGAAACCCTAAAAAAAACATTAAGTAACTCCGAGAAAAACAAAAAAAATTCTAAGAATCACAAAGAAACCCTAAGAAACGCTAATAAACCCTTAGAAAACCTAAGAAATGCTAAGAAACCCTAGTAAATAATAAAAAACGCTAAAAAACCGTAAGAACCCTTAAGGAATCATAAGAAACGCTAAAAACCCTTAAGAAACTATAAGAAACCCTATAAAACCCTAAGAAATGCTAAGAAACCCTATAAGACCCTAAGAAATGCTAAGAAAACCAAATAAATGCTAGGAAACTATAAGAAACGCTAAGTAATGCTAAAAAACCTTAAGAAACCCTCTAAAACCCAAAGAAACGCTAAGAAATACTAAGAAACGCTATGTAACAATAAGAAAACATAAAAAATATTAAGAAAGCTAAGAAATGCTAAGAAACCCTAAGAGAAACAAAAAAAAACCCTAAAAAACCATATGAAATGGTTAGAAACTTTAGGAAACCCTAGTAAACGATAAGAAACGCTAAAAAACCGTAAGAACCCTTAAGGAACGCTAAGAAACTCTAAGAAACCCTATAAAACTCTAACAAATGCAAAGAAACCCTATAAAACCCTAAGAAATGCTAAGAAACTATAAGAAACGCTAAGAAACCCTAAAAACACTAAGTAACCCCGAGAAACGCTAAAAAAATTCTAAGAAGCGCTAAGAAATCCTATGAAACCCTAAGAAATGCTAATAAAGCTCGAGAAATCCTAAGAAATGCTAGGAAAACTTAGTAAACGATAAGAAATGGTAAAAAACCGTAAGAACACTTAAGGAATCATAAGAAATTCTATGAACCCTTAAGGAACCCTAAGAAACCCTATAAAACCCTAAGAAACCCTCTAAAACCCAAAGAAATGCTGAGAAAACCAAATAAATACTAGGAAACTATAAGAAATGATAAGTAACACTAAGAAACCCTAATTAACACTAAGAAACCCCAACAAACTCTATAAAAATGCTAAGAATCGTTAAGATACCATATGAAACCCTAAGAAATGCTAATAAACCTTTGTAAACCCTTAGCAATGGTAAGGAACACTACGAAACCCTAGTAAACTCTATGAATCCTTAGGTAACCCTACGAAACCCAAAGCAATGCTAAGAAAGCCAAAAAAATGCTTAGAAACCATAAAAAAATCCTATCAAACCTTAAGAAACGCTAACAAACACTAAAAATTGCAAAGAACCCATAAGAAACACTAAAAAATGCTAGGAAACCCTAAGAATCCTTAAGAAATGCTAAGAAACCCAAGAAGCCCTAAGAAACCCTAAAAAACCCTAAAAACCCTTTAAAAACCTTAAGAAACCATAAAAACTCTACGAAACTTTAAAAAATGCAAAGAAATACTAAGAATCACTAGGAAACGCTAAAAAAACTCTAAGAAACCCTATAAAACCCTTAGAAATCGTAAGAAACCCTATAAAACCCTAAGAAACACTAAGAAACCCTATTAAATGCTAACAAACTATAAGAAATGCTATTAACCCCTAAAAACACTAAGAAAATCACAAGAAATGCTAAAACAATGCTAAGAATCGCTAAGAAACGCTTAAAAACCCTATGAAACCCTAAGAAATGCCAATAAACCGAAAGAAACCCTAAGAAATGCTAGGAAACCCAAGTAAATGATAAGAAATGCTAAAAAACCCAAATAACCCTTAAGGAATCCTAAGAAATGCTAAGAACCCTTAAGAAACCCTAAGAAACACTAAGAAACTCTAAGAAACCCTATAAAACCTGAAGAAATGCTAAGAAACTATAAGAAACGCTAAGTAACACTAATAAACCACTAGAAATGCAAAACGCATGCTAAGAATCGCTAAGAAACTCTATGAAATGCTAATAAACCCTAGTAAACCTTTAGAAACAGTAAGAAATGCAAGGAAACTCAAGTAAACGTAAAGAAACACTAAGAAATCCTAAGAAATGCTTAGAACCCAACCCTAAGAAACCCAAAGAGACGCTAAGAAAGCCTTAGAAACACTAAAAAAACCCTATGAAACTATAACAAATGCTAAAAAAATACTAAAAATGCTAATAAACCCTACCAAACACTAAGAAATGCTAAGAAGCACCAAGAAGCCCAAAGATACCCTAAGAAACGCAAAGACACCATAAAAACACTAAAAACTCTAGGAAACGTAAGAATGCTAAGAAACATTAAGAAACCTGAAGAAAACCTAAGGAACACTAAGAAACGCTAAAAAGCTCTAAGAAACCCTATAAAACCCTCAAAAATGCTAAGAAATCCTAAGAAAAGCTAAGAAACCATAAGAAATGCTAAAAAAAATATAAGAAATACTAACTAACACTAAAAAACAATAAAAACACTAAGGAATCCCAAGAAACACTAAAACAATGCTAAGAATCGCTAGGAAACGCTAAGAAACCTTATGAAACCCTAAGAAACACTAATAAACACTATGATTCGGTAAGAAACACTAGAAAACCCTATTAAACACAAAGAAACCCTAAGAAGCTCTTAGAAACCCTATAAAACATAAAAAAAAAAAGTTCTAAGAAACCCTACCAAACGCTAAGAAACTCAAAGAAACCTTATAAAACCCTAAGAAACACTAAGAAATTCTATAAAACCCTAATAAATGGTGAGAAACCCTAAGAAATGCTAAGAAACTATAACAAACATTAAGTAACGCTAAGAAATCCTAAAAAACACGAAGAAACCCCGAGAAATGCTAAAAAATTCTAAGAGTCGCTATGAAACCCTAAGAAACGCTAATAAACATAAGGAAACCCTTAGAAATTGTAAGAAATACTAGAAAACCCTAGTAAATGCAAAAAAATGCTAAGAAATGCTAGGCAACCCTAATAAATGCTAATAAACACTAGTAAACCCTTAGAAACAGAAAGAAATGCTAGGAAACGATAGTAAACTCTAAGAATTGCAAAGAATACCTAAAAAACACTAATATATCCTAATAAACCCTAAGAAATGGTAAGAAACGCTAGGAAACCTAGCAAATGCTAAGAAACACTAAGAAACGTTAAGAAATCCTAAGAAACCCATAGAAATGCTAAGAACCCTTAAGCAACCCAAAGAAATGCTAAAAAAGCCTAAAAACGCTTATAAACCTAAAAATCCCTAAGAAACGCTAAGAAACTCTAAGAAACCCCATAAAACCATAAGAAACGCTAATAAACCCTAAGAATCGGTAAGAAACACTAGGAAACCTTAAGAAACTCTTAGAAACCCTAAAAAACACTAAAACATTCTAAGAAACCCTACCAAATGCTAAGAAACTCAAAGAAACCCTATAAAACCCTAAGAAATGCTAAGAAACCCTTTTAAACCCTAATAAATAGTGAGAAACCCTAAGAAATGCTAAGAAACTACAACAAACATTAAGTAACGCTAAGAAACCCCAAGAAACGTTAAAAAAATTCTAAGAATCGCTATGAAACCCTAAGAAACGCTAATAAACACTAAGAAACCCTTAGAAATGGAAAGAAATGCTAGGAAACCTTAGCAAATGCTAAAAAATGCTAAGAAACCCTAATAAACCCTAGTGAACCCTTGGAAACAGAAATAAACGCTAGGAAACCATAGTAACCACAAAAAAACCCTAAAAAATTCTAATAAACACTAAGAAAGACTAAGAACCCTTAAGTAACCCTAAAATCCTAAAGAAATGCTAAGAAAGCCAAAGAAACCGTAAAAACTCCTATGAAACCCTAATAAATGCTAAAAAACACTAAAAAGTGCTAAGAAAACCTACCAAACACTAAAAAAATGCTACGAAACCCTAAGAGATGCTAAGATACCCCATGAAGCCCTAAGAAATCCTCAGAAACGCAAAAAAAACCCTAAAAACCACTTAAAAAACCGTAAGAGACCCTAAAAACTCAAAGAAATGCTAAGACACTCTAATCAATCCAATAAAACCCTAATAAATGCTAAAAACCTTACAAAACCCTAAGAAATACTAAGAAACTATAAGAAACGCTAAAAAAACCCCATAAATGCTAAAAAAATGCTAAAAATCGCTAATAAACTCTATGAAACCCTAAAAACACTAATACATCCTAATAAACCTTAGGAAACCCTAAGAAACGCTAGGAAACCCTAGTAAATGCTAAGAAATGCTAAGAAACCCTAAGAAATCCTAAGAAACCCAAAGAAATGCTAAGAACCCTTAAGGAACCCTAAGAAACCCAAAGAAATGCTAAAAAAGCCTTAAAACGCTTATAAACCCTAAAAATCCCTATGAAACCCTAAGAAACGCTAAGAAACTCTAAGAAACCCTATAAAACCATAAGAAATCCTATAATACCATAAGTAACGCTAAGAAACTCTAAGAAACCCTATAAAACCATAAGAAACCATATAAAACCCTAAGAAACCTTAAGAAACTCTATAAAACCCTAAGAAACCCTAAAAACACAAAAAAAAAAACACTAGAAAACCCCAAGAAATGCTAAGACATTGCTATGAATCACTAAGAAACGCTAAAAAACTCTTTAAAACCCTAAGAAACGGTAAGAAATGCTAGAAAAGCCTAAGAAATGATTATAAACTCTAAAAAATATTTAAAAACCCAAGAAATGCTAAAAAAATGTTAAGAAACCCTATGAAACCCTAAGAAATGCTAATAAACCCTTAGAAATCTTAAGAAAATCTAAGAAACGGTAAGAAATGCTAGGAAACCCTAGTAAACAATAAGAAACGCTGAAAAATCCTAAGAAACCCTAAAAAATGCTAAGAAACTCTAAGAAACCCTATAAACCCTAAGAAACGCTAAGAAACCCCATAAAACCTAAGAAATGCTAAGAAACCCTAAGTAATGCTAAAAAAGACTAAAAAGAGCTAAGAAACCCTACCAAACGCTAAAAAATGTTAAGAATCCCTAAGTAATGTTAAGAAAACCCAAGAAGTCCTAAGAAATCCTAAAAATGCAAAGAAACCTTAAAAAATGCCCTAAAAACCCTAAAGAATCTAGGAAACCCTAAAAATGCTAGGAAACCCTAAGAAACTCTAAGAAACCTGATAAAACCCTAAGAAATCCTATAAAACGCTAAGAAACTCTATATAACGCTAAAAAAAACCCTAAGAAATGCTAAGTAATGCTAAGAAACCCTAAAAAACACTAAGAAACCCAAGAAACGCTAAAACCATGCTATGAATTACTAAGAAACCCTAAGAAATGCTAATAAAATACTTAGAAACGGTAAGAAAACACTAGGAAACCCTAGTCAACGCTAAGAACCCCTTATGGAACCCTAAGAAACCCACATAAATACTAAGAAGCCCTATGAAACCCCAAGAAATGTTAAAAAACACTAAAAGTGCTAAGAAACCCAACCAAATGCTAAGAATCCCTAAGAAATGCTAATAAGCCCTAAGAAACACAAAGAAACCCTAAAAACCGTTAAGAAAAACCTAAAACCCTAAGAAACCCTAAAAACTCTAGGAAATGCTAAGAAACGCTTAAAAATGTTAAGAAACTCTAAGAAACTAAGAAACGCTAATAAAATATAAGAAACCCTATAAAACCCTATTAAACGCTAAGAAACCATAAGAAATGCTTAGAAACCCTAAAAAACTTTAAGAAACCCATGAAATGCTAAAAAATGCTATTAATCGCTAAGAAATACTAATAAACCCTAATAAACCATAAGAAAACCCTATGAAACGATAAGAAACACTTGGAAACCCTCGTAAATGCTAATAAACCCAAAAAAAATGCTAAGAAAGCCTTAAAAGTGCTTAGAAACTCTAAAAAATCCTATGAAACCCTAAGAAACAGTAAAAAAATACTAAATAGTGCTAAGAAATCTTACCACAAACGCTAAGAAATACTAATAAACCCAAGAATCCCCTAAGAAATGCTAAGAAGCCCTAAGAAACCATGAGAAATACAAATAACCCTAAAAAACGCCTTAAAACCCTAAGAAACCTTAAAACACTAAGAAACGCTAACAAATGCTAAGAAACCTTAAGATACACTAAGAAACCTATAAAACCCAAAGAAACGCTAAGAAATGTTATGAAACTATAAGAAACGCTATGTAACAATAAGAAAACATTAAGAAACTTAAGAAAAGCTAAGAAACCCTAAGAAACACAAAAAAAAAAACCTAAGAAATGGTAAGAAACTTTAGAAAACTCTAGTAAACGATAAGAAACGCTAAAAAAAACCTAAGAACCCTTAAGGAATCATAAAGAAACGCTAAAAACTCTTAAGGAACCCTAAGAAACTCTATGAAACTCTATAAAACCTAAGAAACGCTAAGAAATCCTATAAATCCCTAATAAATGGTGAGAAATCCTAAGAAATGCTAAGAAACTACAACAAACATTAAGTAACACTAAGAAAGCTTAAGGACACTAAGAAACCCCAAACAACGCAAAAATAATTCTAAGAATCGTTAGGAAACCCTAAGAAATTCTAATAAACACTAGGAAACCCTTAGAAACGGTAAGAAACGCTAGGAAACCCTAGCCAATGCTAAAAAGATGCTAAGAAATGCTAAGAAACCCTAAAAACACTAAGAAACCCCAAGAAAAGCTAAAACAATTCTAAGAATCGCTAAGAAACCCTATGAAACCTTAAGAAACGCTAATAAATCTTAGGAAACCCTTAGAAATAGTAAGAAACGCTAGGAAACCCTAGCAAACGCTAAAAAATGCCAAGAAACCCTAAAAAACATTATTAAACCCCAAGAAACGCTAATAAACCATTGAAAACCCTAGTAAATGCTAAAAAACACGAAGAAACCCAAAGAAATCTTATAAAACCCAGAGAAACGCTAAGAACCCTTAAGAAACCCAAAGAAACTCTAAGAAACCCTATAAAACCCAAAGAAACGTTATGTAACAATAAGAAAACATAAAAAAAAAACATTAAAGAAACTTAAGAAACCCTAAGAAACACAAAAAAAACCCTAAGAAATGTTAAGAAACTTTAGGAAACTCTAGTAAACGATAAGAAACGCTAAAAAAACCTAAGAACCCTTAGGGAACCCTAAGAAACCCTATCAAACTTTAAGAAATATTGAGAAATCCTAAGAAATGCTAATAAACTATAAGAAACACTAAGTAACGCTAACAAACCCTAGAAAACACTAAGTAACCCCGAGAAAAGCTACAAAAATTCTAAGAATCACTAAGAAACCCTATGAAACCCTAAGAAATGCTAATAGAAGCCTGAGAAATCTAGGAAATGCTAGGAAACCCTAGTAAACGATAAGAAACGCTAAAAAAACCTAAGAACCCTTAAGGAATCATAAGAAACGCTAAAAACTCTTAAGGAACCCTAAGAAATTCTAGGAAACTCTATAAAACCCCTAAGAAAACACTAAGAAACCCTATAAATCCCTAATAAATGGTGAGAAATCCTAAGAAATGCTAAGAAACTACAAAAAACATTAAGTAACACTAAGAAAGCTTAAGGACACTAAGAAACCCCAAAAAAACGCAAAAATAATTCTAAGAATCGTTAGGAAACCCTATAAAACCCTAAGAAATTCTAATAAACACTAGGAAACCCTTAGAAACGGTAAGAATGCTAGGAAACCCTAGCCAATGCTAAAAGATGCTAAGAAATGCTAAGAAACCCTAAAAAACACTAAGAAACCCCAAGAAAAGCTAAAACAATTCTAAGAATCGCTAAGAAACCCTATGAAACCTTAAGAAATGCTAATAAATGCTAGGAAACCCTTAGAAACGGTAAGAAACGCTAGGAAACCCTAGCAAATGCTAAAAAATGCTAAGAAACACTAAAAAAGCATTATTAAACCCCAAGAAACGCTAATAAACCATTGAAAACCCTAAAAAACGGGCAAGTAAAGCTAGGAAACCCTAGTAAATGCTAAGAAACACGAAGAAACCCAAAGAAATCTTATAAAACCCAGAGAAACGCTAAGAACCCTTAAG
Source organism: Trapa incisa (assembly GCA_030064435.1). Lineage (NCBI taxonomy): Eukaryota > Viridiplantae > Streptophyta > Magnoliopsida > Myrtales > Lythraceae > Trapa > Trapa incisa. The sequence goes on along the minus strand of CM057768.1, from coordinate 12,559,216 downwards.
AAACCAAAGAAACTCTAAGAAAGCCTAAGAAACTCTTAGAAACCCTATGAAACCCTAAGAAATGCTAAAAACACAAAAAAGTGCTAAGAAACATTGAGAAACCCTAAAAAAAGCTAAGTAATGCCAAGAATCCCTAAGAAACACAAAAAAAAACCCTAAAACACTAAAAAAAATCAAGTAAATGCTAAGAAATCCAAAGAATCACAAAAAACGCTAACAAACTCTAAGAAACCCTATAAAAGCATAAGAAACGTTAAGAAACCCTAAGAAATGTAAGAAACTATAAGAAATGCTAAGTAACACTAAGAAACCATAAAAACACTATGAAACCCCAAGAAACGCTAAAAAAATTCTAACAATCGCTACGAAACCCTTTGAAACCCTCAGAAATTGCTAATAAACTTTAATAAAAACTAGGAAACCCTTATAAACGGTAAGAAACGCTAGGAAACCCTAGTAAACCCTAAAATGCTAATAAACCCTAATAAAACCCTTAGAAACAGTGAAAAATGCTAGGAAACCAAAGTAAACTCTAAGAAATCCTAATAAATACTAAGAAATGCTAAGAACCCTTAAGTAACCCTAAGAAACCTAAAGAGACGCTAGCAAAGCCTAGGAAACCCTAAGAAAACCTTATGAAACCATAAGAAATGCTAAAAAACACTAAAGAGTACAAAGAAAACCTACCAAACACTAAAAAATGCAAAGAAACCCTAAGAATCCCCTAAAAAATGCTAAGAAGCCCTAAGAAACCCTAAGAAATGCAAAAATACCCTAAAAACTCTAAGAAATCCTAAAAGCTCTAAGAAACGCTAAAAAATGCTAATAACCCTAAGAAAAACTAAGAAACACTAAGACACTCCAATAAATCCAATAAAACCCTAAGAAACACAAAAAAACCCTACAAAACCCTAAGAAATGCTAAGAAACTATAAGAAACACTAAGTAACGATAAGAAACCCTAAAAACACTAAGGAACCCCAAGAAACGCTAAAAATTTTTTAAGAAACACAATGAAACCCTAAAAAACACTAATAAACCTAGGAAACCCTAAGAAATGCTAAGGAACGCTAAGAAATCCTAAGAAACCCCAAAGAAATGCTAATAATGCTTAAGGAACCCTAAGAAATCCCTAAGAAACGCTAAAAACGCCAAAAAAATGTTTATAAACCCTAAAAAATCCCTATCAAACCCTAAGAAACTCTAAGAAACCCTATAAAACCCTAAGAAACACTAAGAAACTCTATAAAACCCTAAAAAGAAACCATATAAAACACTAAGAAACCTTAAGAAACTCTATAAAACCCTAAGAAATGCTAAGAAAACTGATAAGACCCTAAGAAATGCTAAGAAAACCGATAAAACCCTAAAAATGCTAAGAAATGCTACAAAACCCTAAGAAACCTTAATAAATGCTAAGAAACACTATGTAACGCTAAGAAACCCTAAAAAACACTAATAAACCACAAGAAACGCTAAAAAATTCTAAGAATTGCTAAGAAACCCTATGAAACTCTAAGAAATGCTAATGAACTCTAATAAACATTAGAAAAACCTAAGAAATGATAATAAATGCTAGGAAACCCTAGTAAATGCTATGAAACGCTAAGAAATCCTAAGAAACTCAAAGAAACCCAAAGAAATGCTAAAAACCCTTAAGAAACCCATAGAAACTCTAAGAAAGCCTAAGAAATGCTTAGTAACCCTAAAAAACTCTATGAAACCCTAAGAAACGCAAATAAACACAAATAAATGCTATGAATCCTTAAGGAATCCTAGGAAACCCAAAGAAACCCTAAAAAATGCTCACTAACCCTAAAAAACCCTAAGAAACGCTCAGTAACCCTAATAAACCCTATAAAACCCAAAGAAATGATAAAAACACTAAAAAGTGCAAAGCAACCCCACCAAACGCTAAGAAATGCTAAGAAATGTTATTATGCCCCAAGAAGCCCTTAGAAACACAAAGAAACCCTAAAACCCCTAAAAACCCTAAGAAACCCAAAGAAATGCCAAGATGACCCAAGAATCCGTAAGAAACGCAAATAAACCCTAAAACACACATAAAAAATCCCTAAGAAACCCAAAAAGCTCTAGGAAATGCTAAAACTACTAAGAAACACTAAGAAACGCTAACAAACACTATAAAACCCTAAGAAATCGAATAAAACCAAAAGACTCGCTAAGAAACCCTAAGTAATGCTAAGAAACTATAAAAAAACACTAAGTAACGCTAAGAAACCAAAAAAAATACTATGAAACCCTAATAAACTCTAAAACAAAGCTAAGAAACGCTAAAAAACCTATGAAACCCTAAGAAACACTAATAAACCCTAAGAAACGATAAAAAACTCTAAGAAACCCTAAAAAACCCTAAGAAATGCTAATAAACCAAATAAAATCTTAAGAAATGCTGAGAAACACTAAGAAATGCTAGGAAACTATAAGAAACACTAAGTAACACTAAGAAACCCCAACAAACGCTAAGAAAGCTAAGAACGCTAAGAAACCCTATGAAACCTAACAAAATGTTAATAAACCCTAGTAAACACTTAGAAACGGTAATAAACGCTAAGAAACTCTAAGAAACCCTATAAAACCCTAAGAAAACCAATAAAACCTAAGGAAATGCTATGAAACCCTAAGAAATGCTAAGAAACTATAAGATACACTAAATAACGCTAAGAAACAATAAAAAATACTAAGAAACCCTAGAAATGCTAAAATAATGCTAAGAAATGATAAGAAACCCTATGAAACGCTAATAAACACTAATAAACCCTAGGAAACCCTAAGGAATGCTAAGAAACTCTAAGCAACAATATAAAACACTAAGAAATGCAAAGAAAACCTATAAAACCCTAAGAAATGCTGAGAAACCCTAAGAAATGCTACGAAACTATAAGAAATGCTAAATAATTCTAAGAAACCCTAAAAAACACTAAGAAACCTCAATAAACACTAAAAAAATGCCAAGAATCGCTAAGAAACACTAAGTAATGCTAATAAACCCTGAGAAATCCTAAGAAATGCTAGAAAACCCTAGTAAATGATAAGAAACGCTAAAAAACCCTAAGAACCCTTAAAGAATCATAAGAAATTCTAAAAACCCTTTAGGCACCCTGAGAAACTCTAAGAAACCCTATAAAACCCTAAGAAATGCTAAGAAAACCAAATAAATGCTTGAAAACTATAAGAAATGCAAAGTAACACTATGAAACCCTAAAAAACACTAATAAACCCCAAGAAACTATACAAAAATGCTAAGAATCGTTAAGAAACCCTAAGAAATGCTCATAAACCTTAATAAACCCTAGTAAACCCTTAGAAATGGTAGGAAATGCTAGGAAACCCTAGTAAATGCTATGAAACCTTAAGTAACCCTACGAAACCCAAACAAACGCTAAGAAAGCCAAAGAAACGCTTAGAAACAATAAAAAAAACCTTATGAAACCCTAAGAAATGCTAAAAAAACACTAAAAAGTGCTAAGAAACCATAACAAACACTAAAAAAATGCTACAAAACCCTAGGAATCCTTAAGAAATGCTAAGAAACCCTAAGAAACACAAAGAAACCCTAAAATACCCTAGGAAACCCTAAATACACTAGGAAAGGCTAAAAGATACTAAGAAACACTAAGAATCACTTGAAAACGCTAAGAAACTATAAGAAACCCTATAAAACCCTTAGAAACCTTATAAAACCCTAAGAAACACTAAGAAACCCTATGAAATGCTAAGAAACTATAAGAAATGCTAAGAAACCCTAAAAACATTAAGAAAACCACAAGAAACGCTAAAACAATGCTAAGAATCGCTCCCTAAAAAACGCTAATAAACCGAAAGAAACCCTAAGAAATGCTAGGAAACCGAAAGAAACCCTAAGAAATGCTAGGAAACCCTAGTAAATGCTAGGAAATGCTAAGGAACGCAAAGAAATCCTAAGAAACCCAAAGAAATGCTAATAATGCTTAAGGAACCCTAAGAAATCCTAAGAAACGCTAAAAATGCCAAAAAATGTTTATAAACCTTAAAATCCCTATCAAACCCTAAGAAACTCTAAGAAACCCTGTAAAACCCTAAGAAACACTAAGAAACTCTATAAAACCCTAAAAAGAAACCATATAAAACACTAAGAAACCTTAAGAAACTCTATAAAACCCTAAGAAATGCTAAGAAAACTGATAAGACCCTAAGAAATGCTAAGAAAACCGATAAAACCCTAAAAATGCTAAGAAATGCTACAAAACCCTAAGAAACCTTAATAAATGCTAAGAAACACTATGTAATGCTAAGAAACCATAAAAAACACTAATAAACCACAAGAAACGCTAAAAAATTCTAAGAATTGCTAAGAAATGCTAAGAAACCTAAAGAAACCCTATGAATCTCTAAGAAATGCTAATGAACTCTAATAAACATTAGAAAACTCTAAGAAACACCAGGAAACCCTAGTAAATGCTAAAAACGCTAAGAAACCCTAAGAAAGGCTAATAAACCCTAGTAAACCCTTAGAAATAGTTAAAAATGCTAGGAAACCATAACAAACTCTAACAAACCCTAAGAAATCCTAATAAACCCTAAGAAATGCTAAAAACCCTTAAGTAACAATAGAAACCTAAAGAAACGCTAGGAAAGCCTAAGAAACCCTAAGAAAACCGTATGAAACCCTAAGAAACGATAAAAAAACATTAAAAAATGCAAAGAAAACCAACTGTTCGCTAAAAAACGCAAAGAAACCCTAAGAATCCCTAAGAAATGCTAAGAAGCCCCAAGAAACCCTAAGAGATGCAAAAAAAAAAAAACCCCTGGAAACTCTAAGAAATCATTAAAGTTCTAAGTAATGCTAAAAAATGCTAATAACCCTAAGAAAAACTAACAAACGCTAAGACACTCTAATAAATCCAATAAAACCCTAAGAAACGCTAAAAACCATAAGAAACCCTAATAAATGCTAAGAAACCCCAAGAATCGCTAAAAATTTTTAAAGAATCACTAAGAAACCCAATGAAACCCTAAAAAATGCTAATAAACCCTAAGAAATGGTAAGAAACGCTAGGAAACCCTAGTAAATGCTAAGAAACCCAAAGAAATGCTAAAAATGCCTAAAAATGCTTATAAACACTAAAAATCCCTATAAAACACTAAGAAACGCAAAGAAACCCTATAAAATCCTAAGAAACCCTAAGAAAATCTATAAAACTCTTAGAAACGCTAAGAAACCATATAAAACACTAAGAAACCTTAATAAACCTTAAGAAACCCTATAAAACCCTAAAAAACTCTAAGAAAACCAATAAAACCCTAAAAAACGCTAAGAAATACTACAAAGCCCTAAGAAACCTTAAGAAATGCTAAGAAATACTATGTACCACTAAGAAACCCTAGAAAACACTAATAAAACATAAGAAACGCTAAAAAATTCTAAGAATTGCTAAGAAACCCAAAGAAACGCTAATAAACACTAGAAAAACCTAAGAAAAGGTAATAAACACTAGGAAACCCTAGTAAATGCTATGAAACGTTGAGAAATCCTAAAAAACCCAAAGAAACGCTAAGAACCCTTAAGAAACCCATAGAAACTCTAAGAAAGTCTAAGAAATGCTTAGTAACCTTAAAAACTATATGAAACCCAAAGAAACACAAATAAATGCTAAGAACACTTAAGGAATCCTAAGAAACCATCCGAAAGCCTAAGAAATGCTTAGCAAAAAAACCCTAAGAATCCCTAAGAAATGCTAAGAAGCACAAAGAAACCCTAAGAAACATAAAAAAAACCCTAAAAACACTAGGAAATCCTAAAAACTCTAAGAAATGCTAAAAAATCCTAATAACCCTAAGAAACCCTAAAAAAACTAAGACACTCTAATAAATCCAATAAAACCCAAGGAAACTCAAAAAACCCTACAAAACCCTAAGAAATGCTAAGAAACTAAAAGAAACACTAAGAAATGCTAAGAAAGCCTAAAAACACTAAGGAACCCCAAGAAACGCTAGAAACATTTTAAGAATCACTCAGAAATCAAATGAAACCCTAAAAAATGCCAATAAACCCTAGGAAACCCTAAGAAACGGTAAGAAACACTAGGAAACCCTAGTAAATGTTGACAAATGCTAAGAAACCCTAAGAAATTCTAATAAACCCAAAGAAATGCTAAGAACGCTTAAGGAACCCTAAGAAACCATATGAAAGCCTAAGAAACGCTTAGCAAAGAAACCCTAAGAATCCCTAAGAAATGCTAATAAGCCCAAAAAAACCCTAAGAAACACAAAAAAAAACTCTAAGAAATCCTAAAAACTCTTAGAAATGCTAAAAAAATCCTAATAACCCTAAGAAATCCTAAGACACTCTAATAAATCCAATAAAACCCTAAGAATCTAAAAAAACCCTACAAAACCCTAAGAAATGCTAAGAAACTAAAAGAAACACTAAAAAATGCTAAGAAAACCTAAAAACACTAAGGAACCCCAAGAAACGCTAGAAACATTTTAAGAATCACTCAGAAATCAAATGAAACCCTAAAAAATGCCAATAAACCCTAGGAAACCCTAAGAAACGGTAAGAAACACTAGGAAACCCTAGTAAATGTTGACAAATGCTAAGAAACCCTAAGAAATTCTAATAAACCCAAAGAAATGCTAAGAACACTTAAGGAACCCTAAGAAACCATACGAAAGCCTAAGAAACGCTTAGTAAAGAATCCCTAAGAAATGCTAAGAAGCCCAAAGAAACCCTAAGAAATACAAAAAAAACCCTAAAAACTCTAAGAAATGCTAAAAAATTCTAATAACCCTAAGAAACCCTAAGAAAAACTAAGAAACTCTAAGACACTCTAATAAATCCAATAAAACCCTAAGAAACTTAAAAAACCCAACAAAACCCTCAGAAATGATAAGAAACTAAAAGAAACACTAAGAAACCCTAAAAACACTAACCCAAGAAACGCTAAAAAATTTTAAGAATCACTCAGAAATCCAATGAAACCCTAAAAAACGCTAATAAACCCTAAGAAATGTTAAGAAACACTAGGAAACCCTAGTAAATGCTGAGAAATGCTAAGAAACCCTAAGAAATTCTAATAAACCCAAAGAAATGCTAAGAACGCTTAAAGAACCCTAAGAAACCCAAAGAAATGCTAAAAACGCCAAAAAATGCTTATAAACCCTAAAAATCCCTATCAAACCCTAAGAAACTCTAAGAAACCCTATAAAACCCTAAGAAGCCCTAAGAAACTCTATAAAACCCTAAATGCTAAGAAACGCTAGGAAACCTAGTAAATGCTAAGAAACGCTAAGAAACTCTAAGAAACCCTATAAAACCCTAAGAAAACCAATAAAACCTAAGGAAATGTTAAGAAACTATAAGATACACTAAATAACGCTAAGAAACAATAAAAAAACACTAACAAACCCAAAGAAACGCTAAAACAATGCTAAGAATCGCTAAGAAACGATAAGAAACCCTATGAGACGTTAATAAACACTAATAAACCCTAGGAAATCCTAAGAAACGCTAAGAAACTCTAAGCAACACTATAAAACCCTAAGAAATGCTAAGAAACTGTATAAAACCCTAAGAAAAACAAAGAAACTATAAGAAACGCTAAGAAACCCTAAAAAACACTAAGAAACCCCAAGAAACGCTAAACAAATGCCAAGAATCATTAAGAAACCCTATCAAATGCTAATAAACCCTAGGAAACCCTTAGAAATGGTAAGAAATGCTAAGAAAGCCTAAAAAACCCTAAAAAACCATATGAAACCCTAGGAAATGCTAAAAAACACTAAAAAGTGCAAATAAAACCTACCAAATGCTAAGAAGTACTAAGAAACCCTAAAAAACACTAATAAACCCCAAGAAACTGTTCAAAAATGCTAAGAATCATTAAGAAACTATATGAAACCCTAAGAAATGCTGATAAACCTTAATAAACCCTAGTAAACCCTTAGAAACAGTAAGAAATGCTAGGAAACCCTAGTAAATACTATGAAACCTTAAGTAACCCTACAAAACCCAAATAAACGCTAAGAAAGCCAAAGAAACGCTTAGAAACCATAAAAAACCCTATGAAACCCTAAGAAATTCTAAAAAACACTAAAAAGTGCTAAGAAACCATAACAAACACTAAAAAATGCTAGGAAACCCTAAGAATCCTAAAGAAATGCTAACAAACCCCAAGAAGCCCTAAGAAACACAAAGAAACCCTAAAATCCCCTTAAAAACCCTAAAAACACAAGGAAACACTAAAAAATACTAAGAAACACCAAGAATCACTTGGAAATGCTAAGAAACTATAAGAAACCCTATAAAACCCTTAGAAACCGTAAGAAACCCTATAAAACCCTATGAAATGCTAAGAAACTATAAGAAACACTAAGAAACCCTAAAAACACTAAGAAAACCACAAGAAACGCTAAAAAAATGCTAAGAAATGCTTAAAAACCCTATGAAACACTAAGAAACGATAATAAACCGAAAGAAACCCTAAGAAATGGTAAGAAATGCTAGAAACCCTACCAAATGCTAAGTAATGTATAAAATAACTAAGAAATGCTAAGAAGCGCCAAGAGGCCCTAAGAAACCCTAAGAAATGCAAATAAACCCTAAAAAACACTAAAAACTCTAGGAAATGCTAAGAAACGTTAAGAAACCCTAAGGAACACTAAGAAACGCTAAGAAGCTCTAAGAAACCTTATAAAACTCTAAAAAATGCTAACAAACCCTAATAAAAGCTAAGAAACCATAAGAAATGCTAAAAAACTATAAGAAATACTAACTAACACTAAGAAACCATTAATATACTAAGAAATCCCAAGAAATGCTAAAACAATGCTAAAAATCGCTAAGAAACCTTATGAAACGCTAATAAACCCTAAGAATCGGTAAGAAACACTTGAAAACCCTATTAAACGCTAAGAAACTCTTAGAAACCCTATAAAACCCTAAAAAACACTAAAAAGTTCTAAGAAACCCTACCGAACGCTTAGAAACTCAAAGAAACCCTATAAAACCCTAAGAAACGTTAAGAAACCCTATAAAACCCTAAGAAATGGTGAGAAACCCTAAGAAATGCTAAGAAACTACAACAAACATTAAGTATTGCTAAGAAACCCCAAGAAAGGCTAAAAAAATTCTAAGAATCGCTATGAAACCCTAAGAAACGCTAATAATAAATGCTAATAAACACTAGGAAACCCTTAGAAACAGTAAGAAATGCTAAGAAACCCTATCAAATGCTAAAAAATGCTAATAAACACTAAGAAATTCTAAGAAACCCTAATAAATGCTAATAAACCCTGATAAACCCTAGTAAACCCCAGAAATAGAAAGAAACGCTAGGAAACCATAGTAAACACTAAAAAACCCTAAGAAACATTAAGAAACCCTATAAAACCCTAAGAAATGGTGAGAAACCCTAAGAAATGCTAAGAAACTACAACAAACATTAAGTATTGCTAAGAAACCCTAAAAACACTAAGAAACCCCAAGAAAGGCTAAAAAAATTCTAAGAATCGCTATGAAACCCTAAGAAACGCTAATAATAAATGCTAATAAACACTAGGAAACCCTTAGAAACAGTAAGAAATGCTAAGACACCCTATCAAATGCTAAAAAATGCTAATAAACACTAAGAAATTCTAAGAAACCCTAATAAATGCTAATAAACCCTGATAAACCCTAGTAAACCCCAGAAATAGAAAGAAACGCTAGGAAACCATAGTAAACACTAAAAAACCCTAAGAAATCCTAATAAACGCTAAGAAACCTTAAGTAACCCTAAAAAACCTAAAGAAATGCTAAGAAAGCTTAAAAACTCTAAGAAACCCTAATAAATGCTAAAAATCAGTCAAAAGTGCTAAGAAAACCTAAAAAACACTAAAAAAAGCTAAGAAACTCTAAGAAATGCTAAGAAGCCCTAATAAACCCTAAGAAACGCAAAAAAAAACCCTAAAAACCACTTAAAAAACCCTAAGAAATGCTAAGACACTCTAATCAATCTAATAAAACCCTACAAAACACTATGATACCCTAAGAAACGCTAATAAACACTAGGAAACCCTAAGAAATGGTAAGAAATGCTAGGAAAAACTAGTAAATGCTAAGAAACGCTAAGAAACCCTAAGAAATCCTAAGAACCCCAAAGAAATGCTAAGAAACCCTAAGAAATCCTAAGAGACCCAAAGAAATGATAAGAACCCTTAAGGAACCCTAAGAAACCCAATGAAATGGTAAAAAAGCCTAAAAATGCTTATAAACCCTAAAAATCCCTATGAAACCTTAAGAAACTCAAATAAACCCTATAAAACCATACAAAACTCTATGAAACTATAAGTAACGCTAAGAAACCTTAAGAAACTCTATAAAACAGAAAGAAATGCTAAGACACTCTAATCAATCTAATAAAACCCTAAGAAACACTAAAAACCCTACAAAACGCTATGAAACCCTAAGAAACGCTAATAAACACTAGAAAACCCTAAGAAATGGTAAGAAATGCTAGGAAAAACTTGTAAATGTTAAGAAACTCTATAAAACCCTAAGAAAACCTAAGAAACGATGAGAAATGCTAGGAAACCCTAGTAAACGATAAGAAACACTAAAAAACCCTAAGAAATCCTAAGAAATGCTAAGAAATACTAAGAAACTCTAAGAAACCCTATAAAACCCTAAGAAACGCTAAGAAATCCTATAAAACCTAAGAAATGCTAAGAAACCCTAAGAAATCCTAAAAAACACTAAAAAGTGCTAAGAAACCCTACCAAACGATAAAAATGTTAAGAAATCCTAAGAATCCCTAAGAAATGCTAAGAAACCCCAAGAAGACCTAAGAAACCCTAAAGATACAAAGAAACCTTAAAAAAACCCCTTGAAAACCCTAAAAAAATCTAGGAAACCCTAAGAACCCCTAAGAAACATTAAGAAACTTTAAAAAAACCTATAAAATCCTATAAAACCGTAAGAAACCCTATATAACCCTAAGAAACAATAAGAAACCCTAAGAAATGCTAAGAAACTATAAGAAATGCTAAGTAATGCTAAAAAAACCTAAAAAACACTAAGAAAGCCCTAAAATGCTAAAACAATGCTAAGAAACACTAAGAAATGCTATGTAACAATAGGAAAACATAAAAAACATTAACAAACCTAAGAAACGTAAAAAACACAAAAAATCCTAAAAACCCTAAGAAATCGTAAGAAACTTTAGGAAACCCTTGTAAACGATAAGAAACGATAAAAACCCCTAAGAACCCTTAAGGAACCCTAAGAAAGGATAAGAAACTCTAGGAAACCCAAAGAAATAAAAAGAAACCCTATAAAACCCTAAGAGAAGCTGAGAAACCCTAAGAAATGCTAAGAAACTATAAGAAACGCTAAGAAACCCAAAAAAACACCAAGTAACCATGAGAAACACTACAAAAATTCTAAGAATCGCTAAGAAACCCTATGAAACCCTAAGAAACACAAATAAACCCTGAGAAATCCTAAGAAATGCTAGTAAACCCTAGTAAGCGATAAGAAACGCTAAAAAAACCTAAGAACCCTGAAGGAATCATAAGAAACACCAAGAACCCTTAAGGAACCATAAAAAACTCTAAGAAACCCTATAAAACCCTAAGAAATGCTAAGAAACCGTATAAGACCTTAAGAAATGCTGAGAAAACCAAATAAATGCTAGGAAACTATAAGAAACGCTAAGAAACTTTAAGAAACACTAATAAACCCTATAAAGCTATAAGAAACCCTCTAAAACCCAAATACACGCTAAGAAATGCGAAGAAACTTTAAGAAACCCTATGTAAGAATAACAAAACATAAAAAATATTAAGAAACCTAAGAAATGCTAAGACAACCTAAGAAAAACAAAAAAAACCCTAAAAACCCTATGAAATGGTTAGAAACTTTAGGAAACCCTAATAAACGATAAGAAACACTAAAAAAACCCTAAGAACCCTGAAGGAATCCTAAGAAACACTAAGAAACCAAAGAAACCTGATAAAACCCAAAGAAACTAAAAAAATGCTAAGTAAAGCTAAGAAACCCTAAAAAACATTACGTAACTCCGAGAAAAACAAAAAAATTCTAAGAATCACAAAGAAACCCTAAGAAACGCTAATAAACCCTTAGAAAACCTAAGAAATGCTAAAAAAACCCTAGTAAATGATAAAAAATGCTAAAAAACCGTAAGAACCCTTAAGGAATAATAGGAAACGCTAAGAACCCTTAAGAAAGCCTATAAAACCCTAAGAAATGCTAAGAAACCCTATAAGACCCTAAGAAATGCTAAGAAAACCAAATAAATGCTAGAAAACTATAAGAAACGCTAAGTAATGCTAAAAAACCTTAAGAAACCCTCTAAAACCCAAAGAAATGCTAAGAAACCCTAAGAAAAACAAAAAAAAACCCTAAAAACCATATGAAATGGTTAGAAACTTTAGGAAACCCTAGTAAACGATAAGAAACGCTAAAAAACCCTAAGAACCCTTAAGGAACCCTAAGAAACTCTAAGAAACCCTATAAAACCCTATAAAACTCTAAGAATTGCAAAGAAACCCTATAAAACCCTAAGAAATGCTAAGAAACTATAAGAAACACTAAGTTACGCTAAGAAACCCTAAAAAACACTAAGTAACCCCGAGAAATGCTACAAAAATTCTAAGAAGCGCTAAGAAACCCTAAGAAACGCTAATAAACCCCGAGAAATCCTAAGAAATGCTAGGAAACCTTAGTAAACCATAAGAAATGGTAAAAAACCGTAAGAACCCTTAAGGAATCATAAGAAATGCTATGAACCCTTAAGGAACCCTAAGAAACTCTAAGAAACCCTATAAAACCCTAAGAAATGCTAAGAAACCCTCTAAAACCCAAAGAAATGCTGAGAAAACCAAATAAATACTAGGAAACTATAAGAAATGATAAGTAACACTAAGAAACCCTAATTAACACTAAGAAACCCCAAGAAACTGTATAAAAATGCTAAGAATCGTTAAGATACCATATGAAACCCTAAGAAATGCTAATAAACCTTTGTAAACCCTTAGAAATGGTAAGAAACACTACGAAACCCTAGTAAATGCTAAGGAACCCTAGTAAATGCTAAGAAACCCTTAAGGAACCCTAGTAAATGCTAAGAAACCCTTAAGGAACCCTAGTAAACTCTATGAATCCTTAGGTAACCCTACGAAACCCAAAGAAATGCTAAGAAAGCCAAAAAATGCTTAGAAACCATAAAAAATCCTATGAAACCTTAAGAAATGCTAACAAACACTAAAAATTGCTAATAACCCATAACAAACACTAAAAAAAGCTAGGAAACCCTAAGAATCCTTAAGAAATGCTAAGAAACCCAAGAAGCCCTAAGAAACCCTAAAAAATCCTAAGAAACCCTAAAAACCCTTTAAAAACCTTAAGAAACCCTAAAAACTCTAGGAAACGCTAAAAAATGCTAAGAAATACTAAGAATCACTAGGAAACGCTAAGAAACTCTAAGAAACCCTAAAAAACCCTTAGAAATCGTGAGAAACCCTATAAAACCCTAAGAAACACTAAGAAACCCTATGAAATGCTAACAAACTATAAGAAATGCTATTAACCCCTAAAAACACTAAGAAAACCACAAGAAATGCTAAAACAATGCTAAGAATCGTATGAAACCCTAAGAAATGCTAATAAACCGAAAGAAACCCTAAGAAATTGTAAGAAACGCTAGGAAACCCTTAAGGAATCCTTAAGGAATCCTAAGAAACGCTAAGAACCCTTAATGAATCCTAAGAAATGCTAAGAAACTCTAAGAAAACCTATAAAACCTGAAGAAATGCTAAGAAACTATAAGAAACGCTAAGTAACACTAATAAACCACTAGAAATGCAAAAAGCATGCTAAGAATCGCTAAGAAACTCTATGAAATGCTAATAAACCCTAGTAAACCTTTAGAAACGGTAAGAAATGCAAGGAAACCCAAGTAAACGTAAAGAAACACTAAGAAATTCTAAGAAATGCTTAGAACCCAACCCTAAGAAATCCAAAGAGACGCTAAGAAAGCCTAAGAAACATTTAAAAACACTAAAATAGCCTACCAAACACTAAGAAATGCTTAGAATCACTAAGAAATGCTAAGAAGCACCAAGAAGCCCAAAGATACCCTAAGAAACGCAAAGACACCATAAAAACACTAGAAACTCTAGGAAACGTAAGAATGCTAAGAAACATTAAGAAACCTGAAGAAACCCTAAGGAACACTAAGAAACGCTAAAAAGCTCTAAGAAACCCTATAAAACCCTAAAAAATGCTACGAAATCCTAAGAAAAGCTAAGAAACCATAAGAAATGCTAAAAAAAATATAAGAAATACTAACTAACACTAAAAAATAATAAAAACACTAAGAAATCCCAAGAAACACTAAAACAATGCTAAGAATCGCTAGGAAACACTAAGAAACCTTATGAAACCCTAAGAAATGCTAATAAACACTAAGATTCAATAAGAAACACTAGAAAACCCTATTAAACGCAAAGAAACCCTAAGAAGCTCTTAGAAACCCTATAAAACCCAAAAAAACATTAAAAAAAAGTTCTAAGAAACCCTACCAAACGCTAAGAAACTCAAAGAAACCTTATAAAACCCTAAGAAACAGTAAGAAATTCTATAAAACCCTAATAAATGGTGAGAAACCCTAAGAAATGCTAAGAAACTACAACAAACATTAAGTAACGCTAAGAAACCCTAAAAAACACTAAGAAACCCCGAGAAACACTAAAAAAATTCTAAGAGTCGCCATGAAACCCTAAGAAACGCTAATAAACACAAGGAAACCCTTAGAAATAGTAAGAAATACTATAAAACCCTAGTAACTGCAAAAAAATGCTAAGAAATGCTAAGCAACCCTAATAAATGCTAATAAACACTAGTAAACCCTTAGAAATAGAAAGAAATGCTAGGAAACCATAGTAAACTCTAAGAATTGCAAAGAATACCTAAAAAACACTAATATATCCTAATAAACCCTAAGAAATGGTAAGAAACGCTAGGAAACCTAGCAAATGCTAAGAAACACTAAGAAACGTTAAGAAATCCTAAGAAACCCATAGAAATGCTAAGAACCCTTAAGCAACCCAAAGAAATGCTAAAAAAGCCTAAAAACGCTTATAAACCTAAAAATCCCTATGAAACCCTAAGAAACTCTAAGAAACCCTATAAAACCATAAGAAACGCTAATAAACCCTAAGAATCAGTAAGAAACACTAGGAAACCTTATGAAACTCTTAGAAACCCCATAAAACACTAAAAAACACTAAAACGTTCTAAGAAACCCTACCAAATGCTAAAAAACTTAAAGA
>CM057768.1:12503399-12543380 GCA_030064435.1 Trapa incisa | reverse complement strand
CTAAAAAAACACAAAAAAGTGCTAAGAAACATTGAGAAACCCTAAGAAATACTAAGAAACGCTAAGAATCCCTAAAAATCACTAAAAATGCTAAGAAACCCTATAAAACAATAAGAAACATTAAAAAAAACCCTAAGAAATGTAAGAAACTATAAGAAATGCTAAGTAATACTAAGAAACCCCAAGAAACGCTAAAAAAATTCTAAGAATCACTACGAAACCCTAAGAAATGCTAATAAACACTAGGAAACCCTTATAAATGGTAAGAAACACCAGGAAACCCTTATAAATGGTAAGAAACGAAGAAACCCAAAGAAATCTTATAAAACCCAGAGAAACGCTAAGAACCCTTAAGAAACCCAAAGAAACTCTAAGAAAGCCTAAGAAACTCTTAGAAACCCTATGAAACCCTAAGAAACGCTAAAAAAAACACAAAAAAAATGCTAAGAAACATTGAGAAACCCTAAAAAAAGCTAAGAAATGCCAAGAATCCCTAAGAAATGCTAAGAAGCCCTAAGAAACTCTAAGAAACACAAAAAAAACCCTAAAAACACTAAAAAATATCAAGTAAATGCTAAGAAATCCAAAGAATCACTAAAAACGCTAACAAACTCTAAGAAACCCTATAAAACCATAAGAAACATAAATAAACCCTAAGAAATATAAGAAACTATAAGAAACGCTAAGTAACACTAAGAAACCATAAAAACACTATGAAACCCCAAGAAACGCTAAAAAAATTCTAAGAATCGCTACGAAATCCTTTGAAACCCTCAGAAATACTAATAAACGTTAATAAAAACTAGGAAACCCTTATAAACGGTAAGAAACGCTAGGAAACCCTAATAAACGCTAAAAATACTAATAAACCCTAGTAAACCCTTAGAAATAGTGAAAAATGCTAGGAAACCAAAGTAAACTCTAAGAAATCCTAATAAATACTAAGAAACGCTAAGAACCCTTAAGTAACCCTAAGAAACATAAAGAGACGCTAGGAAAGCCTAGGAAACCCTAAGAAAACCTTATGAAACCATAAGAAATGCTAAAAAACACTAAAGAGTACAAAGAAAACCTACCAAACACTAAAAAATGCAAAGAAACCCTAAGAATCCCTAAAAAATGCTAAGAAACCTTAAGAAATGCAAAGACACTCTAATAAATCCAATAAAACCCTTAGAAACTCAAAAAACCCTACAAAAACCTAAGAAACCCTAAGAAATGCTAAGAAACTATAAGAAACACTAAGTAACGATAAGAAACTATAAGAAACACTAAGTAACGATAAGAAACCCTAAAAACACTAAGGAACCCCAAGAAACGCTAAAAATTTTTTAAGAAACACAATGAAACCCTAAAAAACACTAATAAACCCTAGGAAACCCTAAGAAATGCTAGGAAACCCTAGTAAATGCTAAGAAATGCTAAGGAACGCTAAGAAATCCTAAGAAACCCAAAGAAATGCTAATAATGCTTAAGGAACCCTAAGAAATCCTAAGAAACGCTAAAAATGACAAAAAATGTTTATAAACCCTAAAAATCCCTATCAAACCCTAAGAAACTCTAAGAAACCTTGTAAAACCCTAAGAAACACTAAGAAACTCTATAAAACCCTAAAAAGAAACCATATAAAACACTAAGAAACCTTAAGAAACTCTATAAAACCCTAAGAAATGCTAAGAAAACTGATAAGACCCTAAGAAATGCTAAGAAAACCGATAAAACCCTAAAAATGCTAAGAAATGCTACAAAACCCTAAGAAACCTTAATAAATGCTAAGAAACACGATGTAACGCTAAGAAACCCTAAAAACACTAATAAACCACAAGAAACGCTAAAAAATTCTAAGAATTGCTAAGAAATGCTAAGAAACCTAAAGAAACCCTATGAAACTCTAAGAAATGCTAATGAACTCTAATAAACATTAGAAAACTCTAAGAAACACCAGGAAACCCTAGTAAATGCTAAAAACGCTAAGAAACCCTAAGAAAGGCTAATAAACCCTAGTAAACCCTTAGAAATAGTTAAAAATGCTAGGAAACCATAACAAACTCTAACAAACCCTAAGAAATCCTAATAAACCCTAAGAAATGCTAAAAACCCTTAAGTAACAATAGAAACCTAAAGAAACGCTAGGAAAGCCTAAGAAACCCTAAGAAAACCGTATGAAACCCTAAGAAACGATAAAAAAAACACTAAAAAATGCAAAGAAAACCAACTGTTCGCTAAAAAACGCAAAGAAACCCTAAGAATCCCTAAGAAATGCTAAGAAGCCCCAAGAAACCCTAAGAGATGCAAAAAAAAAACCCCTAGAAACTCTAAGAAATCATAAAAGTTCTAAGTAATGCTAAAAAAATGCTAATAACCCTAAGAAAAACTAACAAATGCTAAGACACTGTAATAAATCCAATAAAACCCTAAGAAACGCTAAAAACCATAAGAAACCCTAATAAATGCTAAGAAACCCCAAGAATCGCTAAAAATTTTTAAAGAATCACTAAGAAACCCAATGAAACCCTAAAAAATGCTAATAAACCCTAAGAAATGGTAAGAAACGCTAGGAAACCCTAGTAAATGCTAAGAAACCCAAAGAAATGCTAAAAATGCCTAAAAATGCTTATAAACACTAAAAATCCCTATAAAACACTAAGAAACGCAAAGAAACCCTATAAAATCCTAAGAAACCCTAAGAAAATCTATAAAACTCTTAGAAACGCTAAGAAACCATATAAAACACTAAGAAACCTTAATAAACCTTAAGAAACCCTATAAAACCCTAAAAAACTCTAAGAAAACCAATAAAACCCTAAAAAACGCTAAGAAATACTACAAAGCCCTAAGAAACCTTAAGAAATGCTAAGAAATACTATGTACCACTAAGAAACCCTAGAAAACACTAATAAAACATAAGAAACGCTAAAAAATTCTAAGAATTGCTAAGAAACCCAAAGAAACGCTAATAAACACTAGAAAAACCTAAGAAAAGGTAATAAACACTAGGAAACCCTAGTAAATGCTATGAAACGCTGAGAAATCCTAAGAAACCCAAAGAAACGCTAAGAACCCTTAAGAAACCCATAGAAACTCTAAGAAAGTCTAAGAAATGCTTAGTAACCTTAAAAACTATATGAAACCCAAAGAAACACAAATAAATGCTAAGAACACTTAAGGAATCCTAAGAAACCATCCGAAAGCCTAAGAAATGCTTAGCAAAAAAACCCTAAGAATCCCTAAGAAATGCTAAGAAGCACAAAGAAACCCTAAGAAACATAAAAAAAAAACCCTAAAAACACTAGGAAATCCTAAAAACTCTAAGAAATGCTAAAAAATCCTAAAGACACTCTAATAAATCCAATAAAACCCAAGGAAACTCAAAAAACCCTACAAAACCCTAAGAAATGCTAAGAAACTAAAAGAAACACTAAGAAATGCTAAGAAAGCCTAAAAACACTAAGGAACCCCAAGAAACGCTAGAAACATTTTAAGAATCACTCAGAAATCAAATGAAACCCTAAAAAATGCCAATAAACCCTAGGAAACCCTAAGAAACGGTAAGAAACACTAGGAAACCCTAGTAAATGTTGACAAATGCTAAGAAACCCTAAGAAATTCTAATAAACCCAAAGAAATGCTAAGAACGCTTAAGGAACCCTAAGAAACCATATGAAAGCCTAAGAAACGCTTAGCAAAGAAACCCTAAGAATCCCTAAGAAATGCTAATAAGCCCAAAAAAACCCTAAGAAACACAAAAAAAAAAACTCTAAGAAATCCTAAAAACTCTTAGAAATGCTAAAAAAATCCTAATAACCCTAAGAAATCCTAAGACACTCTAATAAATCCAATAAAACCCTAAGAATCTAAAAAAACCCTACAAAACCCTAAGAAATGCTAAGAAACTAAAAGAAACACTAAAAAATGCTAAGAAAACCTAAAAACACTAAGGAACCCCAAGAAACGCTAGAAACATTTTAAGAATCACTCAGAAATCAAATGAAACCCTAAAAAATGCCAATAAACCCTAGGAAACCCTAAGAAACGGTAAGAAACACTAGGAAACCCTAGTAAATGTTGACAAATGCTAAGAAACCCTAAGAAATTCTAATAAACCCAAAGAAATGCTAAGAACACTTAAGGAACCCTAAGAAACCATACGAAAGCCTAAGAAACGCTTAGTAAAGAATCCCTAAGAAATGCTAAGAAGCCCAAAGAAACCCTAAGAAATACAAAAAAAAACCCTAAAAACTCTAAGAAATGCTAAAAAATTCTAATAACCCTAAGAAAAACTAAGACACTCTAAGACACTCTAATAAATCCAATAAACCCCTAAGAAACTCAAAAAACCCAACAAAACCCTCAGAAATGATAAGAAACTAAAAGAAACACTAAGAAACCCTAAAAACACTAACCCAAGAAACGCTAAAAAATTTTAAGAATCACTCAGAAATCCAATGAAACCCTAAAAAACGCTAATAAACCCTAAGAAATGTTAAGAAACACTAGGAAACCCTAGTAAATGCTGAGAAATGCTAAGAAACCCTAAGAAATTCTAATAAACCCAAAGAAATGCTAAGAACGCTTAAAGAACCCTAAGAAACCCAAAGAAATGCTAAAAATGCCAAAAAATGCTTATAAACCCTAAAAATCCCTATCAAACCCTAAGAAACTCTAAGAAACCCTATAAAAACCTAAGAAGCCCTAAGAAACTCTATAAAACCCTAAAAATGCTAAGAAACCTTAAGAAACTCTATAAAACCTTAAGAAACACTAATAAAACAATTAAAACCCTAAAAAAATGCTAAGAAATGCTACAAAACCCTAGGAAACATTAAGAAATGCTAAAAACACTATATAATGCTAGGAAACCCTAAAAAACACTAATAAACCACAAGAAACGCTAAAAAAATTCTAAGAATTGCTAAGAAACCCATAGAAACACTAATAAACACTAGAAAAACCTAAGAAACAGTAATAAACGGTAGGAAACACTAGTAAATGCTATGAAATTCTAAGAAATCCTAAGAAACCCAAAGAAATGCTAAGAACCCTTAAGAAACCCATAGAAACTCTAAGAAAGCCTAAGAAATGCTTAGTAACCCTAAAAAAGTATATGAAACCCTAAGAAATGCAAATAAACTCTAGGAAACTTTAAAAAATGCAAAGAAATACTAAGAATCACTAGGAAACGCTAAAAAACTCTAAGAAACCCTATAAAACCCTTAGAAATCGTAAGAAACCCTATAAAACCCTAAGAAACACTAAGAAACCCTATTAAATGCTAACAAACTATAAGAAATGTTATTAACCCCTAAAAACACTAAGAAAATCACAAGAAATGCTAAAACAATGCTAAGAATCGCTAAGAAATGCTTAAAAACCCTATGAAACCCTAAGAAATGCCAATAAACCGAAAGAAACCCTAAGAAATGCTAGGAAACCCAAGTAAATGATAAGAAATGCTAAAAAACCCAAATAACCCTTAAGGAATCCTAAGAAATGCTAAGAACCCTTAAGAAACCCTAAGAAACACTAAGAAACTCTAAGAAACCCTATAAAACCTGAAGAAATGCTAAGAAACTATAAGAAACGCTAAGTAACACTAATAAACCACTAGAAATGCAAAACGCATGCTAAGAATCGCTAAGAAACTCTATGAAATGCTAATAAACCCTAGTAAACCTTTAGAAACAGTAAGAAATGCAAGGAAACTCAAGTAAACGTAAAGAAACACTAAGAAATCTTAAGAAATGCTTAGAACCCAACCCTAAGAAACCCAAAGAGACGCTAAGAAAGCCTTAGAAACACTAAAAAAACCCTATGAAACTATAACAAATGCTAAAAAAATACTAAAAATGCTAATAAACCCTACCAAACACTAAGAAATGCTAAGAAGCACCAAGAAGCCCAAAGATACCCTAAGAAACGCAAAGACACCATAAAAACACTAAAAACTCTAGGAAACGTAAGAATGCTAAGAAACATTAAGAAACCTGAAGAAAACCTAAGGAACACTAAGAAACGCTAAAAAGCTCTAAGAAACCCTATAAAACCCTCAAAAATGCTAAGAAATCCTAAGAAAAGCTAAGAAACCATAAGAAATGCTAAAAAAAATATAAGAAATACTAACTAACACTAAAAAACAATAAAAACACTAAGGAATCCCAAGAAACGCTAAAACAATGCTAAGAATCGCTAGGAAACGCTAAGAAACCTTATGAAACCCTAAGAAATACTAATAAACACTATGATTCGGTAAGAAACACTAGAAAACCCTATTAAACACAAAGAAACCCTAAGAAGCTCTTAGAAACCCTATAAAACATAAAAAAAAAAGTTCTAAGAAACCCTACCAAACGCTAAGAAACCTTATAAAACCCTAAGAAACACTAAGAAATTCTATAAAACCCTAATAAATGGTGAGAAACCCTAAGAAATGCTAAGAAACTATAACAAACATTAAGTAACGCTAAGATATCCTAAAAAACACTATGAAACCCTAAGAAACGCTAATAAACATAAGGAAACCCTTAGAAATTGTAAGAAATACTAGAAAACCCTAGTAAATGCAAAAAAATGCTAAGAAATGCTAGGCAACCCTAATAAATGCTAATAAACACTAGTAAACCCTTAGAAACAGAAAGAAATGCTAGGAAACGATAGTAAACTCTAAGAATTGCAAAGAATACCTAAAAAACACTAATATATCCTAATAAACCCTAAGAAATGGTAAGAAATGCTAGGAAACCTAGCAAATGCTAAGAAACACTAAGAAACGTTAAGAAATCCTAAGAAACCCATAGAAATGCTAAGAACCCTTAAGCAACCCAAAGAAATGCTAAAAAAGCCTAAAAACGCTTATAAACCTAAAAATCCCTAAGAAACGCTAAGAAACTCTAAGAAACCCTATAAAACCATAAGAAACGCTAATAAACCCTAAGAATCGGTAAGAAACACTAGGAAACCTTAAGAAACTCTTAGAAACCCTAAAAAACACTAAAACATTCTAAGAAACCCTACCAAATGCTAAGAAACTCAAAGAAACCCTATAAAACCCTAAGAAACGCTAAGAAACCCTTTTAAACCCTAATAAATAGTGAGAAACCCTAAGAAATGCTAAGAAACTACAACAAACATTAAGTAACGCTAAGAAACCCCAAGAAACGTTAAAAAAATTCTAAGAATCGCTATGAAACCCTAAGAAACGCTAATAAACACTAAGAAACCCTTAAAAATGGAAAGAAATGCTAGGAAACCTTAGCAAATGCTAAGAAACCCTAATAAACCCTAGTGAACCCTTGGAAACAGAAATAAACGCTAGGAAACCATAGTAACCACAAAAAAACCCTAAAAAATTCTAATAAACCCTAAGAAAGACTAAGAACCCTTAAGTAACCCTAAAATCCTAAAGAAATGCTAAGAAAGCCAAAGAAACCGTAAAAACTCCTATGAAACCCTAATAAATGCTAAAAAAACACTAAAAAGTGCTAAGAAAACCTACCAAACACTAAAAAAATGCTATGAAACCCTAAGAGATGCTAAGATACCCCATGAAGCCCTAAGAAATCCTCAGAAACGCAAAAAAAAACCCTAAAAACCACTTAAAAAACCGTAAGAGACCCTAAAAACTCAAAGAAATGCTAAGACACTCTAATCAATCCAATAAAACCCTAATAAATGCTAAAAACCTTACAAAACCCTAAGAAATACTAAGAAACTATAAGAAACGCTAAAAAAACCCCATAAATGCTAAAAAAATGCTAAAAATCGCTAAGAAACTCTATGAAACCCTAAAAACACTAATACATCCTAATAAACCTTAGGAAACCCTAAGAAACACTAGGAAACCCTAGTAAATGCTAAGAAATGCTAAGAAACCCTAAGAAATCCTAAGAAACCCAAAGAAATGCTAAGAACCCTTAAGGAACCCTAAGAAACCCAAAGAAATGCTAAAAAGCCTTAAAACGCTTATAAACCCTAAAAATCCCTATGAAACCCTAAGAAACGCTAAGAAACTCTAAGAAACCCTATAAAACCATAAGAAATCCTATAATACCGTAAGTAACGCTAAGAAACTCTAAGAAACCCTATAAAACCATAAGAAACCATATAAAACCCTAAGAAACCTTAAGAAACTCTATAAAACCCTAAGAACACAAAAAAACACTAGAAAACCCCAAGAAATGCTAAGACATTGCTATGAATCACTAAGAAACGCTAAAAAACTCTTTAAAACCCTAAGAAACGGTAAGAAATGCTAGGAAAGCCTAAGAAATGATTATAAACTCTAAAAAATATTTAAAAACCCAAGAAATGCTAAAAAAATGTTAAGAAACCCTATGAAACCCTAAGAAATGCTAATAAACCCTTAGAAATCTTAAGAAAATCTAAGAAACAGTAAGAAATGCTAGGAAACCCTAGTAAACAATAAGAAACGCTGAAAAATCCTAAGAAACCCTAAAAAATGCTAAGAAACTCTAAGAAACCCTATAAACCCTAAGAAACGCTAAGAAACCCCATAAAACCTAAGAAATGCTAAGAAACCCTAAGTAATGCTAAAAAAGACTAAAAAGAGCTAAGAAACCCTACCAAACGCTAAAAAATGTTAAGAAACCCTAAGAATCCCTAAGTAATGTTAAGAAAACCCAAGAAGTCCTAAGAAATCCTAAAAATGCAAAGAAACCTTAAAAAATGCCCTAAAAACCCTAAAGAATCTAGGAAACCCTAAAAATGCTAGGAAACCCTAAGAAACTCTAAGAAACCCGATAAAATCCTAAGAAATCCTATAAAACGCTAAGAAACTCTATATAACGCTAAAAAAACCCTAAGAAATGCTAAGAAACTATAAGAAATGCTAAGTAAGGCTAAGAAACCCTAAAAAACACTAAGAAACCCCAAGAAACGCTAAAACCATGCTATGAATTACTAAGAAACCCTAAGAAATGCTAATAAAATACTTAGAAACGGTAAGAAACACTAGGAAACCCTAGTCAACGCTAAGAACCCTTATGGAACCCTAAGAAACCCACATAAATACTAAGAAGCCCTATGAAACCCCAAGAAATGTTAAAAAACACTAAAAAGTGCTAAGAAACCCAACCAAATGCTAAGAATCCCTAAGAAATGCTAATAAGCCCTAAGAAACACAAAGAAACCCTAAAAAACCCTTAAGAAAAACCTAAAACCCCTAAGAAACCCTAAAAACTCTAGGAAATGCTAAGAAACGCTTAAAAATGCTAAGAAACTCTAAGAAACTAAGAAACGCTAATAAAATATAAGAAACCCTATAAAACCCTATTAAACGCTAAGAAACCATAAGAAATGCTTAGAAACCCTAAAAAACTTTAAGAAACCCATGAAATGCTAAAAAATGCTATTAATCGCTAAGAAATACTAATAAACCCTAATAAACCATAGAAAACCCTATGAAACGATAAGAAACGCTTGGAAACCCTCGTAAATGCTAATAAACCCAAAAAAATGCTAAGAAAGCCTTAAAAGTGCTTAGAAACTCTAAAAAATCCTATGAAACCCTAAGAAACAGTAAAAAAATACTAAATAGTGCTAAGAAATCTTACCAAACACTAAGAAATACTAATAAACCCAAAGAATCCCTAAGAAATGCTAAGAAGCCCTAAGAAACCATGAGAAATACAAATAAACCCTAAAAAACGCCTTAAAACCCTAAGAAACCTTAAAAACACTAAGAAACGCTAACAAATGCTAAGAAACCTTAAGATACACTAAGAAACCCTATAAAACCCAAAGAAACGCTAAGAAATGTTATGAAACTATAAGAAACGCTATGTAACAATAAGAAAACATTAAGAAACTTAAGAAAAGCTAAGAAACCCTAAGAAACACAAAAAAAACCTAAGAAATGGTAAGAAACTTTAGAAAACTCTAGTAAACGATAAGAAACGCTAAAAAAACCTAAGAACCCTTAAGGAATCATAAGAAACGCTAAAAACTCTTAAGGAACCCTAAGAAACTCTATGAAACTCTATAAAACCTAAGAAACGCTAAGAAATCCTATAAATCCCTAATAAATGGTGAGAAATCCTAAGAAATGCTAAGAAACTACAACAAACATTAAGTAACACTAAGAAAGCTTAAGGACACTAAGAAACCCAAAACAACGCAAAAATAATTCTAAGAATCGTTAGGAAACCCTAAGAAATTCTAATAAACACTAGGAAACCCTTAGAAACGGTAAGAAACGCTAGGAAACCCTAGCCAATGCTAAAAGATGCTAAGAAATGCTAAGAAACCCTAAAAACACTAAGAAACCCCAAGAAAAGCTAAAACAATTCTAAGAATCGCTAAGAAACCCTATGAAACCTTAAGAAACGCTAATAAATCTTAGGAAACCCTTAGAAATAGTAAGAAACGCTAGGAAACCCTAGCAAACGCTAAAAAATGCCAAGAAACCCTAAAAAACATTATTAAACCCCAAGAAACGCTAATAAACCATTGAAAACCCTAGTAAATGCTAAAAAACACGAAGAAACCCAAAGAAATCTTATAAAACCCAGAGAAACGCTAAGAACCCTTAAGAAACCCAAAGAAACTCTAAGAAACCCTATAAAACCCAAAGAAACGCTATGTAACAATAAGAAAACTTAAAAAAAACATTAAGAAACTTAAGAAACCCTAAGAAACACAAAAAAACCCTAAGAAATGTTAAGAAACTTTAGGAAACTCTAGTAAACGATAAGAAACGCTAAAAAAACCTAAGAACCCTTAGGGAACCCTAAGAAACCCTAAGAAATGCAAAGAAACCCTATCAAACTTTAAGAAATATTGAGAAATCCTAAGAAATGCTAAGAAACTATAAGAAACACTAAGTAACGCTAACAAACCCTAGAAAACACTAAGTAACCCCGAGAAAAGCTACAAAAATTCTAAGAATCACTAAGAAACCCTAAGAAATGCTAATAAAGCCTGAGAAATCCTAGGAAATGCTAGGAAACCCTAGTAAACGATAAGAAACGCTAAAAAAACCTAAGAACCCTTAAGGAATCATAAGAAACGCTAAAAACTCTTAAGGAACCCTAAGAAACTCTATGAAACTCTATAAAACCCTAAGAAACACTAAGAAACCCTATAAATCCCTAATAAATGGTGAGAAATCCTAAGAAATGCTAAGAAACTACAACAAACATTAAGTAACACTAAGAAAGCTTAAGGACACTAAGAAACCCCAAAAAACGCAAAAATAATTCTAAGAATCGTTAGGAAACCCTATGAAACCCTAAGAAATTCTAATAAACACTAGGAAACCCTTAGAAATGGTAAGAAATGCTAGGAAACCCTAGCCAATGCTAAAAGATGCTAAGAAATGCTAAGAAACCCTAAAAAACACTAAGAAACCCCAAGAAAAGCTAAAACAATTCTAAGAATCGCTAAGAAACCCTATGAAACCTTAAGAAACGCTAATAAATGCTAGGAAACCTTAGAAACGGTAAGAAACGCTAGGAAACCCTAGCAAATGCTAAAAAATGCTAAGAAACACTAAAAAACATTATTAAACCCCAAGAAACGCTAATAAACCATTGAAAACCCTAAAAAATGGCAGTAAAGCTAGGAAACCCTAGTAAATGCTAAGAAACACGAAGAAACCCAAAGAAATCTTATAAAACCCAGAGAAACACTAAGAACCCTTAAGAAACCCAAAGAAACTCTAAGAAAGCCTAAGAAACTCTTAACAATGCTAAGAATCGCTTAAAAACCCTATGAAACCCTAAAAAACGCTAATAAACCTAAAGAAACCCTAAGAAATGCTAGGAAACCCTAGTAAATGCTAGGAAATGCTAAGGAACGCTAAGAAATCCTAAGAAACCCAAAGAAATGCTAATAATGCTTAAGGAACCCTAAGAAATCCTAAGAAACGCTAAAATGCCAAAAAATGTTTATAAACCTTAAAATCCCTATCAAACCCTAAGAAACTCTAAGAAACCCTGTAAAACCCTAAGAAACACTAAGAAACTCTATAAAACCCTAAAAAGAAACCATATAAAACACTAAGAAACCTTAAGAAACTCTATAAAACCCTAAGAAATGCTAAGAAAACTGATAAGACCCTAAGAAATGCTAAGAAAACCGATAAAACCCTAAAAATGCTAAGAAATGCTACAAAACCCTAAGAAACCTTAATAAATGCTAAGAAACACTATGTAACGCTAAGAAACCATAAAAAACACTAATAAACCACAAGAAACGCTAAAAAATTCTAAGAATTGCTAAGAAATGCTAAGAAACCTAAAGAAACCCTATGAAACTCTAAGAAATGCTAATGAACTCTAATAAACATTAGAAAACTCTAAGAAACGCCAGGAAACCCTAGTAAATGCTAAAAACGCTAAGAAACCCTAAGAAAGGCTAATAAACCCTAGTAAACCCTTAGAAATAGTTAAAAATGCTAGGAAACCATAACAAACTCTAACAAACCCTAAGAAATCCTAATAAACCCTAAGAAATGCTAAAAACCCTTAAGTAACAATAGAAACCTAAAGAAACGCTAGGAAAGCCTAAGAAACCCTAAGAAAACCGTATGAAACCCTAAGAAACGATAAAAAAACACTAAAAAATGCAAAGAAAACCAACTGTTCGCTAAAAAACGCAAAGAAACCCTAAGAATCCCTAAGAAATGCTAAGAAGCCCCAAGAAACCCTAAGAGATGCAAAAAAAAAACCCCTAGAAACGCCAAGAAACCCTAATAAATGCTAATAAATCCTTAGAAACCTTAAGAAAAACTAAGAAACGGTAAAAAAAATGCTAGGAAACCCTAGTAAACAATAAGAAATGCTAACAAACCCTAAGAAACCTTAAGAAACCCTAAGAAATGCTAACAAACCCTAAGAAACCTTAAGAAACCCTAAGAAATGCTAAGAAACCCTATAAAACCCTAACAAACGCTAAGAAACCCTATAAAACCCTAACAAACGCTAAGAAACCCTATAAAACCTAAGAAATGCTAGAAAACACTAAAAAGTGCTAAGAAACCCTACCAAATGCTAAAAAATGTTAAGAAACGCTAAGAAAACCCAAGAAGCCCTAAGAAACCCTAAAAATGCAAAGAAACCTTAAAAAACCCCTTGAAAACCCTAAAAAAATCTAGGAAACCCTAAAAATGCTAGGAAACCCTAAGAACCCTTGAGAAACATTAAGAAACGCTAAGAAACTCTAAGAAACCCTATAAAACACTAAGAAACCCAATAAAACACTAAGAAACCCTATA
Source organism: Trapa incisa (assembly GCA_030064435.1). Taxonomy (NCBI): domain Eukaryota; kingdom Viridiplantae; phylum Streptophyta; class Magnoliopsida; order Myrtales; family Lythraceae; genus Trapa; species Trapa incisa. Next base: position 12,530,149 of record CM057768.1, on the reverse strand, counting down.
TAACCCTAAGAAACCCTAAGAAATGCTAAGAAGCTATAAGAAACACTAAGTAATGCTAATAAACCCTAAAAAACACTAAGAAACCCCCAAAATGCTAAAAAAACGCTAAGAAACCCTTAGAAATACTAAGAAACTATAAGAAACGCTATGTAACAATAGGAACACATAAAAAACATTAAAAAATCTAAGAAATGCTAAGAAACCCTAAGAAACAGAAAAAAAACCCTCAAAACTCTAAGAAATGGTAAGAAACTTTAGGAAACCCTAGTAAACGATAAAAAATGCTAAAAAAACCCTAACTACCCTTAAGGAACCCTAAGAAAGGATAAGAAACCCTAGGAAACCCTATAAAACCCTAAGAAATGCAAAGAAACCCTATAAAACCCTAAGAAAAGCTGAGAAACCCTAAGAAATGCTAATAAACCCTGAGAAATCCTAAGAAATGCTAGGAAACCCTAGTAAATGATAAGAAATGCTAAAAAAATTCTAAGAACCATTAAGGAATGATAAGAAACGCTAATAACCCTTAAGGAACCATAAGAAACTCTAAGAATCCTTATAAAACACTAAGAAATGCTAAGAAACCCTATAAGACCCTAAGAAATGCTGAGAAAACCAAATAAATGCTAGGAAACTACAAGAAACCTTAAGAAACACTAAGAAACCCTATAAAGCCATAAGAAACCCTATAAAACCCAAAGAAACGCTCAGGAATGCTAAGAAACTATAAGAAACGCTATGTAACAATAAGAAAACATAAAATACATTAAGAAACCTTGGAAATGCTAAGAAACCCTAAGAAACACAAAAAAAACCCTAAAAACCCTAAGAAATAGTAAGAAACTTTAGGAAACCCAAGTAAACGATAAGAAACGCTAAAAACTCCTAACAACCCTTAAGGAACCCTAAGAAATGCTAAGAAACTCTAAGAAACCCTATAAAACCCTAAGAAATGCAAAGAAACCCTATAAAACCCTAAGAAATGTTAAGAAACCCTAAGAAATGCTAAGAAACTATAAGAAACGCTAAGTAAAGCTAAGAAACCCTAAAAACACTAAGTAACCCCGAGAAACCCTACAAAAATTCTAAGAATCGCTAAGAAACCCTAAGAAACGCTAATAAACCCTAAGAAATCCTAAGAAACCCTAGTAAATGATAAGAAACGCTAAAAAAATCTTAAGAACCCTAAGAAGCATTTCTTATGATTCCTTAAGGGTTCTTACAGTTTTTTAGCGTTTTTTTATCATTTACTAGGGTTTCTTAGCATTTCTTAGGTTTTCTAAGGGTTTATTAGCGTTTCTTAGGGTTTCTTTGTGATTCTTAGAATTTTTTTTGTTTTTCTCGGAGTTACTTAATGTTTTTTAGGGTTTCTTAGCTTTACTTAGCATTTTTTTAGTTTCTTAGGGTTTTATCGGGTTTATTTGAGTTTCTTAGGATTCCTTCAGGGTTCTTAGGGTTTTTTTAGTGTTTCTTATCGTTTATTAGGGTTTCCTAAAGTTTCTAACCATTTCATAGGGTTTTTAGGGTTTTTTTTGTTTTTCTTAGGTTGTCTTAGCATTTCTTAGGTTTCTTAATATTTTTTATGTTTTGTTATTGTTACATAGCGTTTCTTAAAGTTTCTTAGCATTTCTTAGCGTGTATTTGGGTTTTAGAGGGTTTCTTATAACTTTATAGGGTTTATTAGTGTTTCTTAAAGCTTCTTAGCATTTCTTATAGTTTCCTAGCATTTATTTGGTTTTCTCAGCATTTCTTAAGGTCTTATACGGTTTCTTAGCATTTCTTAGGGTTTTATAGGGTTTCTTAGAGTTTCTTATGGTTCCTTAAGTGTTCTTGGTGTTTCTTATGATTCCTTCAGGGTTCTTAGGTTTTTTTAGCATTTCTTATCGCTTACTAGGGTTTACTAGCATTTCTTAGGGTTTCTCAGGGTTTATTTGCGTTTCTTAGGGGTTTCATAGGGTTTCTTAGCGATTCTTAGAATTTTTGTAGTGTTTCTCATGGTTACTTAGTGTTTTTTTGGGTTTCTTAGCGTTTCTTATAGTTTCTTAGCATTTCTTAGGGTTTTATAGGGTTTCTTAGAGTTTCTTATTCTTTCTTAGGGTTCCTTAAGGGTTCTTAGGGGTTTTTATTGTTTCTTATCGTTTACTAGGGTTTCCTAAAGTTTCTTACGATTTCTTAGGGTTTTTAGGATTTTTTGTGTTTCTTAGCGTTTCTTAGGTTTGTTAATGTTTTTTATGTTTTCCTATTGTTACATAGCATTTTTTATATTTTCTTAGCATTGTTTTAGCATTTTAGGGCTTTCTTTGTGTTTTTTAGGGTTTTTTTAGCATTACTTAGCATTTCTTAGGGTTTCTTATTGTTTCTTAGAGTTATATAGGGTTTCTTACGGTTTTATAGGATTTTATAGGTTTTTTTTAGAGTTTCTTAATGTTTCTTAGGGGTTCTTAGGGTTTCCTAGCATTTTTAGGGTTTCCTAGATTTTTTTAGGGTTTTCAAGGGGTTTTTTAAGGTTTCTTTGTATCTTTAGGGTTTCTTAGGTCTTCTTGGGTTTTCTTAGCATTTCTTAGGGATTCTTAGGGTTTCTTAACATTTTTATCGTTTGGGAGGGTTTCTTAGCACTTTTTAGTGTTTTTTAGGATTTCTTAGGGTTTTTTTAGCATTTCTTAGGTTTTATAGGATTTCTTAGCGTTTCTTAGGGTTTTATAGGGTTTCTTAGAGTTTCTTAGTATTTCTTAGCATTTCTTAACATTTCTTAGGGTTCTTTAGTGTTTTTTATCGTTTACTAGGGTTTCCTAGCATTTCTCATCGTTTCTTAGGGTTTTATAGAGTTTCTTAGCATTTACTAGTTTTTCCTAGGATTTCTTACCATTTCTTAGGGTTTCCTAGTGTTTATTAGCGTTTCATAGCGTTTTGTAGGGTTTTTAGTGTTTCTTAGGGTTTTATTAGATTGATTAGAGTGTCTTAGCATTTCTTTCAATTTTATAGAGTTTCATAAGGTTTCTTAGCGTTACTTATAGTTTTATAGAGTTTTGTATGGGTTTATTTGAGTTTCTTAGGGTTTCATAGGGATTTTTAGGGTTTACAAGCCTTTTTAGGCTTTTTTTACCATTTCCTTGGGTTTCTTAGGGTTCCTTAAGGGTTCTTATCATTTCTTTGGGTCTCTTAGGATTTCTTAGGGTTTCTTAGGATTTCTTAGGGTTTCTTAGCATTTACTAGTTTTTCCTAGCATTTTTTACCATTTCTTAGGGTTTCCTAGTGTTTATTAGCGTTTCTTAGGGTATCATAGTTGAGAAATCCTAAGAAATGCTAGGAAACCCTAGTAAACAATAAAAAATGCTAAAAAACCCTAAGAACCATTAAGAAATCATAAGAAACTCTAAGAACCCTTAAGGAAACATAAGAAACTCTAAGAAACCCTACAAAACCCTAAGAAATGCTAAAAAAAACCCTATAAAACCCTAAGAAATGCTGAGAAAATCAAATAAATGCTAGGAAACACAAAGTAACACTAAGAAACCTTAAGAAACCCTAAGAAACACAATAAAACCCAAAGAAATGCTAATAAATGCTAATAAACTATAAGAAATGCTATGTAACAATAAGAAAACATAAAAAAACATTAAGAAACCTAACAAACTCTAAGAAACCCTAAGAAACACAAAAAAAAACCCTAAAAACCCTAAGAAATGATAATAAACTTTAGAAAACCCTAGTAAACGATAAGAAACGCTAAAAAATCCTAAGAACCCTTAAGGAATCCTAAGATACACTAAGAAACTCTAAGAAACCCTATAAAACACCAAGAAATGCTGAGAAACCCTAAGAAACTATAAGAAACGCTAAGTAATGCTAAGAAACCCTAAAAAACACTAAGTAACCCTGAGAAACGCTACAAAAATTCTAAGAATCGCTAAAAAACCCTATGAAACCCTATGAAACGTTTATTAGCGTTTCTTAGGGTTTCTTAGAGATTCTTAGAATTTTTGTAGCGTTTCTCGGGGTTACTTAGTGTTTTTTAGGGTTTCTTGGCGTTTCTTATATTTTCTTACTATTTCTTTCGGTTTTATAGGGTTTCTTTGCATTTTTAGGGTTTTATAGGATTTCTTAGAGTTTCTTAGTGTTTCTTAGTGTTTCTTAGGGTTTCTTAAGGGTTCTTAGTGTTTTTTTAGCATTTCTTATCATTTACTAGGGTGTCCTAAATTTTCTTACCATTTCTTAGGGTTTTTTTACATTTTTTTTGTAGTTCTTAGGCTTTCTTAGCGTTACTTAGCGTTTCTTATAGTTTCTTAGCATTTCTTAGGGTTTCTTAGAGTTTCTGAGCATTTCTTAGGGTTTTATAGGGTTCTTAGGGTTTTTAGCGTTTCTTATCATTTACTAGGGTTTCCTAAACTTTCTTACCATTTATTAGGTTTTTAGTATTTTTTTTGTGTTTATTAGGGTTTCTTAGCGTTTCTTAGGTTTCTTAATGTTTTTTATATTTTCTTATTGTTACATAGCGTTTCTTATAGTTTCTTAGCATTTCTTAGCGTTTCTTTGGGTTTTATAGGGTTTCTTAGTGTATCTTTGCATTTCTTAGAGTTTATTAGTATTTGTAAGGTTTCTTAGTGTTTTAAGGGGTTTTTTTTTAGGGTTTATTTGTGTTTCTCATAGTTTCTTAGGGCTTCTTGGGGCTTCTTAGCATTTTTTTTGGGATTCTTTTGGTTTATTAGCATTTCTTAACGTTTTGTAGGATTTCTTAGCACTATTTAGTATTTTTTTACCGTTTCATAGGTTTTCATAGGGTTTTTTTTAAGGTTTCTAAGCATTTTTAAGGCTTTCTTAGTGTTTTTTGGGTTTCTTAGCATTTACGAGGGTTTTCTAGCATTTCATAGGGTTTCCTATGGTTTATTAGTGTTTTTTTAGCAATTAATAGGATTTTTAGCACTTTATGGGTTTCGTAATGTTTTTTAGGGTTTCTAAGCATTACTTAGCATTTCTTATAGTTTCTAGGTATTTTTAGGGTTTCTTAGCGTTTATTAGGGTTTTATAGGGTTTCTTAGATTTTATTCATGTTTCTTAGTGTTTTTAAGCGTTTCTTAGCATTTCTTAGCGTTTCCTAGAGTTTTAGGTTTTTTTAGGGATTTTAGGGTTTTTTTAAGGGTTTTTAGGGTTCCTTTGTGTTTCTTAGGGTTTCTTAGGATTTCTTAGGTCTTCTTGGGGCTTATTAGCATTTCTTAGGGATACTTAGCATTTCTTAGCGTTTGGTAGGGTTTCTTAGCACTTTTTAGTGTTTTTTTAGCATTTCTTAGAGTTTCATAGGGTTTCTTAGTGTTTCTTTGGGTTTCTTAGGGTTCCTTAAGGGTTCTTAGCGTATCTTAGGATTTCGTAGCGTTTACTAGGGTTTCCTAGTGTTTCTTACCATTTCTAAGTGTTTACTACGGTTTATTAGCATTTCTTAGGGTTTCTTAGCCATTCTTGGCAATGTTTTAGCGTTTCTTAGGGTTTCTTAGTGTTTTTACGGTTTCTCAGCATTATTTAGCATTTCTTATAGTTTCTTAGCATTTCTTAGGGTTTCTTAGCGTTTCTTGGGGTTATATAGGGTTTCTTACGTTTTCTTAGGGTTTTATAGGGTTTCTTAGAGATTCATAGCGTTTCTTATTGTTTCTCAAGGCTTCTTAGGGTTTGCTAGCATTTTTAGGGTTTCCTAGATTTTTTTGGGTTTATTAGGTTTTTCAAGGGGTTTTTAGGGATTTTTTAGGTTTCTTTGCATTTTTAGGCTTTCTTAGGGCTTCTTGGGGTTTCTGAGCATTTATTAGAGATTCTTCGGGTTTCTTAGTATTTTTTAGCGTTTGGTAGGATTTCTTAGCACTTTTTAGGTTTTTTTTAGTATTTATTAGGGTTTCTTAGCGTTTCTTTGGTTTTATAGGGTTTCTTAGCATTTCTTAGCGTTTCTTAGGGTCTCTTAGCATTTCTTAGGGTTTCTTAAGGTTTCTTAGGATTTTTTAGCGTTTCTTATTGTTTACTATGGTTTCCTAGTATTTCTTACCATTTCTTAGGGTTTCTAAGGGTGTTTTAGCATTTCTTAGGGTTTCATAGGGTTTCTTGGCGTTTCTTAGCGATTCTTTGCATTTTTTTAGCGTTTCTTGGGTTTTTTTAATGTTTTTTAGGGTTTCTTATAGTTTCTTAGCATTACTCAAGGTTTCCTAGCATTTCTTAGGGTTTTATAAGGTTTCTTAGAGCTTTTTAGCGTTTCTTTGGGTTTCTTAGCATTTGTTAGCGTTTCTTGGAGTTTTTAAGGTTTCTTAGTGTCTTTTTAATGGGTTTTTAGGGCTTCTTGGGGCTTCTTAGCATTTCTTAGGGATTCTTACATTTTATTAGCATTTGGTAGTGTTTCTTAGCATTTTTTAGTGGTTTTTAGTGTTTCTTAGGATTTCATTGGGTTTTTAGGGTTGCTAAGCATTTCTAAGCGTTTCTAAGGCTTTCCTAGCGTTTCTTTGGGTTTTCTATGGTTTTTTATGGGTTCTTAGTATTTGTTTGGATTTCTTAGTATTTTTTAGTGTTTGTTTTGTTTTATTTGTTTTTCTTAGCATTTCTGAGCATTTTTTGCATTTACAAGGGTTTTGTCACGCCCCGACCCGGTTTGGTCAGATCCCCGTGATTAACCCGCCACTCTCCCAATTTACTAAACGGTTTCCCCTTATATTATAAATCGTAAAAAGTAAGGCGTTCTTTAGACCTGCACCTTTTTTCAAGAATATCATAAATCAAAACTGCATAGTAATTTAAATTAATCATACCTATCTTGCATGCGTTTAATTGCACAAGTCTTTTAATGTTTGACTTTCTAAGACTTCCTGAAAGGGGTAAAAGGGAGGGGGTGAGTACAACTACTCAGTGAATAGGATTCAAATCTTTTGAATTTTAAGAAAAACATTTATATGGGTGTGTCAGACTCCTTTCTTTTCAAAAATCCCTTCATTAAAAGAAATTCAAGTTTTTCCATTATTTCTTAATTATCGGTGTGTCATCACCCAACACATATCCTTCATCATGAAGGTTACACACATTCGCAAGTCAGTATCACTACTGAACCCGCTAGTGGCTTCAGAGCAACTTTTCCTGCCACTCGGATAGAAGTACGACCACTTCTACCCTAGGAATGAGTGGATGTACGCGACATCCGACCCACAATCCCGAAATCACTTCTTCGTGTCCGTATGAAGACAGAGACCTCATCTTGTCCCCACCCCGGTCTCATGCGCTTGGTGCTACTCCAGATTTCGCACATACACCTGGAACGACGAACTACCCTTATAGCCACCAGGTCGTCCAGTGCCCTTAGGACGCATCACTACCCCTCATGGGCGTCTTGATGATCCCGTACTCATAGTGCATGCACAAACAATGTTTTCTCATATTGCCATGTAATATGTGGTGCCACTAGTCCAACGGCCCCGACTCTCAACTCAACCCGCAGTTGTTTGTCTTGACTAGTCCGTCGACCTGTCATGTCGCACTGCCGCTAGTTGACTGAGCATGTCGGTCCTATCTTGGTACCATAGCCAAATAATTCACTTATTAAGTTTTATGGCACATATATCATGTTTGTTTACGAGCTCCTACTCATGCCAACTAGCCTTGGGCCCACTGTATGAGATTTTCAAAATCGGGCATTTAGCCCTCAAGTTCCAAAACCGAGGTCCTCAGCCTATCAGAGCTATTCGAGCTCCCGTTGAGAAGGTCTCCCAAATTGTTTAAGCATTGGCACACAGTCAGGGGAGAGCACTTCCGACAAAATATATGTTTTCTCTATCCATTATACCGCCTGTATAAGGACACCTCCGTTCATAATCGATGAATGGGTTTTCAACTTCCTTCGAGGAAGTCTCATCATACCAATTGGGTATGATCTACTTACAACCGGTAAGTAGTTTTTCCGCATGATTTTCACATCACTTCCTCTAAGTAGTGATGTCTAAAATACCACTAAATAGTGAGTTTTTATACCGAGGTACTTATCATTCCCAACCGGGTATGATATAAAATTTTCACTCACAACCGGTAAGTGGTTTTAAAAGTTTAAGTTGTGCTCATCATCCCAACCGGGTATGATGTTAGTAAACCCACTCACAACCGGTAAGTGGTTTTTAACTTTAAGTTGTGCTCATCATCCCAAACGGGTATGATGTTAGTAAACCCACTCGCAACCGGTAAGTGGTTTTTAACTTTAAGTTGTGCTCATCATCCCAATCGAGTATGATGTTAGTAAACCCACTCACCCGTTAATGACGTGAATTCCACTATACCGGTTCTTGGTATTCACGCGAGCTTGTCCTTGCTGACGTTCCCGGTACTTCGTGTTCCTACACGATATGAACATCTTCATTACCCTTCTGCCTAATCGCCTTCATTCATTCCAAATGAATGAGAAAGTCAAACTTTCATTTATTTGCAATTAGGTCCCTAAAATTATTTCTCTTTAACTTTGAGTCCCAAATGCCGGTTTTTCTTCAAATTGAATCTTGAAACTTCTAAAATTTATCATAGGACCTCAATTTATTCCATTTCACAAAAAGGGGTTTAATTTCCCAAATTTCCAATTTGGTTCCCCAACTTTTCCAAAATTACCATTTTGCCCTTCCTTTACAAAAATGGTAAATTTTGCCCCAAAAATTTCAATATTCCTCAATTGGTCCTCCAACATTAATTTCATGCCTAATTGACCCTCACTTTCATAAAATTTCATTTTAAATTTCGAAAATCCCCAATTTTCCCTCAATTCTAACTTCTTAATACATTCAAATTTGATTTTATCAAATTGACCCATCAAACGTTTCCAATTATTGAAATTGAAGTTGAAATTAAGTTTCTACATGTTCATATGATTCTTTAGAAATGTGAATCGCAAGTTTTAATGTCGGGACGAGCTCAAACAGAGCTTCGCCGGAAAATGAACTATAGAGAGAGAAAGCTTCGATTACTCACTGGTGAAGGCACGACGGTCCGAGCTTTCGATCTAGGTAGATAGCTCTCATTCTGAGGTTCATCCTAGAATCAAGAATCACATCAATTAATGCCGAATTGAGTTAGAATTTCATTATTGAAATTCTACTAGTTCTCTCTCTAGCACCGACCGAAAATTGCAGAGGGGAGCCGAATTGGTTTACCTTTCAGTCGTAATTCGGCCGTGGGAGGGATGGGGAATTGTTGGGAAGGCTTGGTTTGGCCTGAGGAGGGCTTGAAATGGCCGATTTTAGCTTGGCCGAAATAGGGCAGCTTCGGTCCGCTGGAGTAGCTTCACTATTCCATCATGCCGGCGCTTCTCCAACGATTCTCGGATTGACTGGAGTTTGCTACCAGATAGCTATCTTCTCCCCGGTTCTAAAGAGCCCGACCTTTGTTCAAGTCGAAGCTCTAGTTCGAGCTTCACCGGGAAATGGAGCAGTAGAGAGAGAGAGAGAAGTGTTCGGGTGTGAGGAGAATGAAAGGGGATGACCTCTTTATATATGTATAAAACCGTGGAAAATATTTATTACTATTATTAATATTTCCATAAATTATTGGTATTAATTCTAATAATTTAATATATATTAATTTATGGCTATTTATGATAAGTCGTACGTTCGCATAAAAATTTTTTACCGAAATTTTGGATTATAAAAAAATTCATACTTCCCAAGAGGTCACCCATCCTCACACTACTCTCGAGCAAGCACACTTAACTTTAAAGTTCTTATAAAATCCAGTTCACCTGAACCAATTTGGTTTTTGTCTTCTAATTTATCTCAAGTTTCTTTTCCAAGATTTAATGAACCCTTTGGATCACCCGAAAGTTGTAAATTTTCATATTGCTTGTTCCCAAATGTAAATCGGCTCGGTTTTCTTATTCGGTTTGATCGGTTCTTTTCCCAGTTTTCCTTAACTCAAAAGTGTAGGGTTTACAGGTTTCCTAGCATTTCTTACTATTTCTTAGGGTTTCCTATGGTTTGTTACAGTTTATTAGCGTTTCGTAGGGTTTCATAGGGTTTCTTAGCAATTCTTAGTATTTTTTTAGCGTTTCTTGCGGTTTCTTAGTGTTACTTAGCGTTTCTTATAGTTTCTTACATTTTTTTGTTCTTAAAGTTTCTTATGGTTTTATAGGGTTTCTTCAGGTTTGTTAGCATTTTTTTAGAGTTTTATAGGGTTTCTTAGAGTTTGTTAGCGTTTTTAGTGATTCTTTGGGTTTCTTAGCGTATCTTAGCATTTCATAGCGTTTCGTTGAGTTTTTAGTGTTTTTAGGAGTTTTTTAGGTTTTTAAGATTTTTTGTGTTTCTTAGGGTTTCTTAGGGCTTCTTGGGGATTCTTAGAATTTCTTAGTGTTTCTCAGTCTTTCTTAGCACTTTTTTTTTGTGTTTTTTTAGCATTTCTTAAGGTTTTATAGGGTTTTTTTTAGGGTTTCTAAGCGTTTCTTAGGCTTTCTTAGAGTTTCTTTGGGTTTCTTAAGGGTTCTTAGCGTTTCTTTGGGTTTCTTAGGGTTTCGTGGCATTTCTTTGCATTTACTAGCGTTTACAGATGTTTCATAAGGTTTTCAAGGGTTTATTAGCATTTCTTAGGGTTTCATAAGGTTTCTTAGCAATTCTTAGAATTTTTTTAGCGTTTCTTATGTTTCTTAGTGTTTTTTAGGGTTTTAATTGTTACTTAGCATTTATTATCATTTCTTAGAGTTTCTTAGTGTTTTGTAGGTTTTTTTAGCATTGTTTAGGGTTTTATTGGGTTCCTTAAAGTTATTAGCATTTCTTAGAGTTTTCAGGGTTTTAAGAGGTTTTTTTTAGCGTTTTTAGAGTTTCTTTGTGTTTCTTAGGGCTTCTTTAGGATTCCTAGCATTTGTTAGAGGTTTTTAGGGTTTCTTAGTATTTTTTAGCATTTGGCAGGGTTTCGTAGCACTTTTTAGTGTTTTTAGCATTTCTCAGGGTTTTTTAGGGTTTATAATCATTTCTTAGGCTTTCCTGTCGTTTCTTACTGTTTCTTAGGGTTTCATAGGATTTTTTAGTGTTTCTTATTGATTCATAGCATTGTTTCAGCATTTCTTGGGGTTTTGTTAGTGTTTTTGTTAGTGTTTTTTTTAGTGTTTTTAGTGTTACTTAGTGTTTCTTATAGTTTCTTAGCATTTTTTAGGGTTTCTTAGGTTTTTATAGAGTTTCTTAAGGTTTATTAGGGTTTTATATGGTTTATTAGTGTTCCTTAGGGTTTTATAGAGTTTCTTAGGGTTTTATAGGGTTTCTTAGAGTTTCTTAGTATTTCTTAGGGTTTCAAAGGGATTTTTAGGGTTTATAAGCGTTTTTGGGCTTTTTTTAGCATTTCTTTGGGTTTCTTAGGATTACTTAAGGGTTCTTAGCATTTCTTTGGGTTTCTTAGGATTTCTTAGGGTTTCCTAGCGTTTATTTCCATTTCTTAGGGTTTTATAGGGTTTATTAGCGTTTTTTAGGGTTTCTCAGCGATTCTTAGCATTTTTTAGAGTTTCTTGGGTTTTCTTAGTGTTTTTTAGGGTTTCTTAGTGTTTCTTATAGTTTCTTAGCATTTCTTAAGGTTTCTTAGGGTTCTGTAGGGTTTTTAGTGTTTCTTAGGGTTTTATTGGATTTATTAGAGTATCTTAGCATTTCTTAGAGTTATTAGCATTTTTTTGCATTTGTTTGAGTTTTTAGGGTTTCTTAGGATTTCTAAGGGTTTTTAGGGTTTCTAAATGTTTTTTTTTGCATTTCTTAGGGTTTCTTAGGGCTTCTTGGGGCTTATTAGCATTTCTTAGGGATTCTTAGCATTTTTTTACCTTATGGTCGGTTTTCTTAGCATTGTTTAGTGTTTTTTTTAGCATTTTTTAAGCTTTCAGAGGATTTTTTAGGTTTTCTTAGGCTTTCGTAGCGCTTCTTTAGGTTTCTTAGCGTAACTTAAGGGTTCTTAGTATTTCTTAGTGTTGATTAGGATTTGTTAGGGTTTCTTAGAGTTTACCATGGTTTCTTAGCGTTTCTTACCGTTTCTAAGGGTTTACAAGGGTTTATTTTTGTTTATTAGCGTTTCTTAGGGTTTCTTAGTGTTTATAAGCATTTTTTAATGTTTACTAGGGTTTCATAGCATTTCTTACCATTTTCTAAGGGTTTCCTAGGGTTTATTAGACTTTATTAGGATTTCATAGGGTTTCTTAGCAATTCTTAAATTTTTTTAGCATTTCTTGGGGTTTCTTATTGTTTTTTTAGAGTTTCTTAGCGTTACTTAGCGTTTGTTGTAGTTTCTTAGCATTTCTTAGGGTTTCTCACCATTTCTTAGGGTTTTATAAGGTTTCTTAGCGTTTCTTAGTGTTTTATATGGTTGCTTAGCATTTCTTAGGGTTTTATAGGGTTTATGAGAGTTTCTTGGCATTTGGTAGGGTCTCTTAGAACGTTTTAGTGTTTTTTAGGGTTTTTAAGAGTTTCTTAAGGTTTTTTAGCATTTACTAGGGTTTCCTAGCATTTGATACCGTTTCTTAGGGTTTCATAAGGTTTCTTAGCGTTTCTCAGCGATTCTTAGGGTTTCTTAGTGTGTTTATGGTTTCTTAATGTTAGTTAGCATTTCTTAGGGTTTCTTAGCTTTTCATAGGGTTTCTTAGCCATTTTTTAGGGTTTTATAGGTTTTCTTAGAGCTTCTTAGCGTTTCTTAGTGTTCCTTAGGGTTTCTTAGCATTTCTTAGCGTTTTCTAGAGTTTTTTAGGGTTTCTTAGGGCTTCTTGGTGCTTCTTAGCATTTCTTAGTGATTGTTATCATTTCTTAGCATTTGGTAGGATTTCTTAACACTTTTTAGTGTTTTTTAGCTCTTCTTAGGGTTTCACAGGGTTTCTAAGTGTTTTTTAGGCTTTATTAGTGTTTCTTTCGGTTTCTTAGGGTTTCTTAAGGGTTCTCAGCGTTTCTTAGGATTTCTTAGGGTTTCTTAGTGTTTACTAGGGTTTCCTAGCGTTTCTTACCGTTTCATAGGGTTTCTTAGCGTTTCTTTGGGTTCCATAAGTTTTCTTAGTATTTTTTAACGATTCTTAGCATTATTTCAGCGTTTCTTGGGGTTTCTTAGTGTTTTTATGGTTTCTTAGTGTTAGTTAGCATTTCTTATAGTTTTTTAGCATTTCTTATGGTTTCTTAGCTTTTCTTAGAGTTTCTTAGCATTTTTTAATGTTTTATAGGGTTTCTTGGAGCTTCTTAGCATTTCTTAGTGTTCCTTAGGGTTTCTTAACGTTTTTTTTTAGCATTTCCTAGAGTTTTTAGTGTTTTTTAAGGTTTCTTTGCATTTCTTAGGGTTTCTTAGAGCTTCTTGGTGCTTCTTAGCATTTCTTAGCGTTTTGTAGCGTTTTTTTAGCACTTTTTAGTGTTTTTTAGCGTTTCTTAGGGTTTCATAGGTTTTTTAGGGTCTAAGCGTTTCTTAGGCTTTCTTAGTGTTTCTTTAGTTTTCTTAGCGTTTCTTAAGGGTTCTTAGCGTTTCTTAGGGTTTCTTAGCTTTTCTTAGCATTTACTAGGGTTTCCTAGTGTTTCTTACCGTATCTAAGGGTTAATGAGCATTTATTAGCATTTCATAGAGTTTCTTAGCGATTCTTACCATACTTTTTGTGTTTCTTGGGGTTTATTAATGTTTTTTTAGGGTTTTATTAGTGTTGCTTAGCGTTTCTTGTAGTTTCTAAGTATTTCTTAGGGTTTTATAGGGTTTCTTAGCGTTTCTTTGGGTTTTATTGGGTTTCTTAAGGGTTCTTAGCGTTTCTTAGGATTCCTTAAGGGTTCTTATGGTTTTTTAGCATTTTTTATCATTTACTAAGGTTTCCTAGCATTTCTTAGCGATTCTTAGCATTTCTTAGTGTTTCTTATAGTTTCTTGGCATTTCATAGGGTTTCTTAGTGTTTCTTAGGGTTTTATAGGTTACTTACGTTTTGTAAGGGTTTTATAGGTTTTCTTAGAGTTTCTTAGTGTTTCTTAGCGTTTTTTAGCGTTTCCAAGAGTTTTTATGGTTTCTTAGGGTTTTTAAGGGGTTTTTAGGGTTTTTTAGGGTTTCTTTGCGTTTCTTAGGTTTTCTTAAGGCTTCTTGGGGTTTCTTAGCATTTCTTAAGTATCCTTAGGGTTTCCTAGCATTCTTTAGCATTTGGTATGGTTTCTTAGCAATTTTAACTGTTTTTAGCATTTCTTAGGCTTTAATAGAGTTTTCTTACAATTTCTAAGCGTTTCTTAGGCTTTCTTAGCGTTTCTTTGAGTTTTTTAGGGTTATTTAAAGGTTCTTAGCGTTTACTAGGGTTTCTTAGGATTTCTAAGGGTTTCTTAACATTTACTAGGGTTTCCTATTGTTTCTAACCATTTCTAAGGGTTTTCTACGGTTTATTAAGATTTATTAGCATTTCTTAAGGTTTCATATGGTTTCTTAACGATTCTTAGCATTTTTGTAGAGTTTCTTGGGGTTTCTTAGTGTTTTTTAGGGTTTCTTAGCATTACTTAGCGTTTCTTATACTTTCTTAGCATTTATTAGGTTTTCTCAGCATTTCTTTATAGGGTTTCTTAGCGTTTCTTAGAGTTTCTTAGGGTTCCTTAAGGGTTCTTAGTGTTTCTTAGGGTTCCTTAAGGGTTCTTAGTGTTTCTTATGGTTCCTTAAGGGTTCTTAGGGTTTTTTAGCATTTTTTTTATCATTTATTAGGGTTTCCTGGCATTTCTTATGATTTCTTAGGGTTTATTAGTGTTTCTTAGGGTTTATTAGTGATTCTTAGAATTTTTATAGCATTTCTTGGGGTTCCTTAGTGTTTTTTTAGGGTTTCTTAAAAAAACTAAGAAACACTAACAAATGCGAAGAAACAATAAAAAAACCCTAAGAAACACTATAAAACCCATAGAAATGCTAAGAAATGCTAAGAAATTATAAGAAACGCTATGTAACAATAAGAGAATATTAAAAATATTAAAAAACCTAAGAAACGCTAAGAAACCCTAAAAAACACAAAAAAATCATAAAAACCTAAGAAATGACAAGAAAATTTAGGAAACCCTAAAAACCTAAGAAATCGTAAGAAAGTTTAGGAAACCCTAGTAAACGATAAGAAACGCTAAAAACCCTAATAACCCTTAAGGAACCCTAAGAAACGCTAAGAAACTTTAAAAAACCCTATAAAACCCTAAGAAATGCAAAGAAACTCTATAAAACCCTAATAAATGCTAAGAAACTCTAAGAAACGCTAAGTAACGCTAAGAAAGCCTAAGAAATACAAAACAACCCAAAAAACCCTAACAAATGGTAAGAAACTTTAAGAAACCCTAGTAAACGATAAGAAATGCTAAAAAATCCTAAGAGCCCTTAAGGAACCCTAAGAAAGGCTAAGAACTCTAAGAAACCCTCTAAAACCCTAAGAAATGCAAAGAAACCCTATAAAACCCTAAGAAATGCTGAGAAACCTTAAGAAATAGTAAGAAACTATAAGAAACGCTAAGTAACACTAAGAAACCCTAAAAAACACTAAGTAACCCCGAGAAACGCTACAAAAATTCTAAGAATCGCTAAGAAACACTAATAAACCCTGAGAAATCCTAAGAAATGCTAGGAAACCCTAGTAAACGATAAGAAATGCTAAAAAACCCTAAGAACCCTTAAGGAATCATAAGAAACGCTAAGAACCCTTAAGGAACCTTAAGAAACTCTAAGAAACCCTACAAAACCCTAAGAAATGCTAAGAAACCCTATAAAATCCTAAGAAATGTTGAGAAAACCAATTAAATGCTAGGAAACACAAAGTAATGCTAAGAAATCTTAAGAAACCCTAAGAAACCTGAACAAGCCCTAATAAACCCTAAGAAACACAAAGAAACCCTAAAATACCCTAAAATCCCCTTAAAAACCCTAACAAACCCTAAAAACACTAGAAAAGGCTAAAAAATGCTAAGAAACACTAAGAATCACTTGGAAATGCTAAGAAACTATAAGAAACCCTATAAAACCCTTAGAAACCATAAGAAACCTTATAAAACCCTAAGAAACACAAAGGAACCCTATGAAATGCTAAGAAACTATAAGAAACGCTAAGAAACCCTAAAAACACTAAGAAAACCACAAGAAACGCTAAAACAATGGTAAGATTTGCTAAGAAACGCTTAAAAACTCAATGAAACCCTACGAAAAGCTTAAAAACCTAATGAAACCCTAAAAAATGCTAATAAACCAACAGAAACCCTAAGAAATGGTAAGAAATGCTAGAAACCCTACCAAACACTAAGTAATGCATAGAATCACTAAGAAATGCTAAGAAGCACCAAGAGGCCCTAAGAAACCCTAAGAAATGCAAATAAACCCTAAAAAACACTAAAAACTCTAAGAAATACTAAGAAATGCTAAGAAACGTTAAGAAACCCTAAGGAACACTAAGAAACGCTAAGAAGCTCTAGAAACCCTATAAAACCCTAAAAAATGCTAAGAAACCCTAAGAAAAGCTAAGAAACCATAAGAAATACTAAAAAACTATAAGAAATACTAACTAAAACTAAAAAACCATAAATATACTAAGAAATCCCAAGAAACGCTAAAACAATGCTAAGAATCGCTAAAAAACCTTATGAAATCCTAAGAAACACTAATAAACCCTAAGAATTGGTAAGAAACACTAGAAAACCCTATTAAACGCTAAGAAACCCTAAGAAACTCTTAGAAACCCTATAAAACCCTAAAAAACACTAAAAAGTTCTAAGAGACCCTACCAAACGCTAAGAAACTCATAGAAAACCTATAAAACCCTAAGAAACGCTAAGAAACCCTATAAAACCCTAAGAAATGGTGAGAAATCCTAAGAAATGCTAAGAAACTACAACAAACATTAAGTATCGCTAAGAAACCCTAAAAAACACTAAGAAACCCCAAGAAACGCTAAAAAAATTCTAAGAATCGCTATGAAACCCTAAGAAACGCTAATAATAAATGCTAATAAACACTAGGAAACCCTTAGCAACGGTAAGAAATGCTAAGAAACCCTAGCAAATGCTAAAAAATGCTAAGAAACACTAAGAAATTCTAAGAAACCCTAATAAATGCTAATAAACCCTAGTAAACCCTAGAAATAGAAAGAAACACTAGGAAACCATAGTAAACACTAAAAAATCCTAAGAAATCCTTATAAACGCTAAGAAATCTTAAGTAACCCTAAAAGACCTAAGGAAATGCTAAGAAAGCTTAAAAACTCTAAGAAACCCTAATAAATGCTAAAAAACAGTAAAAAGTGCTAAGAAAACCTAAAAAACACTAAAAAAAGCTAAGAAACTCTAAGAAATGCTAAGAAGCCCTAATAAACCCTAATAAACGCAAAAAAAAACCCTAAAAACCACTTAAAAAACCCTAAGAAATGCTAAAAACTCAAAGAAATGCTAAGACACTCTAATCAATCTAATAAAACCCAAAGAAACACTAAAAACCCTACAAAACGCTAAGAAATGCTAGGAAACCCTAAGAAATGGTAAGAAATGCTAGGAAAAACTAGTAAATGCTAAGAAACACTAAGAAACCCTAAGAAACCCAAAGAAATGCTAAGAAACCCTATGAAATCCTAAGAAACCCAAAGAAATGCTAAGAAACCCTATGAAATCCTAAGAAACCCAATGAATTGCTAAGAACCCTTAAGGAACCCTAAGAAACCCAATGAAATGGTAAAAAAAGCCTAAAAACGCTTATAAACCCTAAAAATCCCTATGAAACCCTAAGAAACTCAAATAAACCCTATAAAACCATACGACACTCTATAAAACTATAAGTAACGCTAAGAAACCTTAAGAAACTCTATAAAACTCAAAGAAATGCTAAGGCACTCTAATCAATCTAATAAAACCCAAAGAAACACTAAAAACCCTACAAAACGCTAAGAAACCCTAAGAAACGCTAATAAACACTAGGAAACCCTAAGAAATGGTAAGAAATGCTAGGAAAAACTAGTAAATGCTAAGAAACTCTATAAAACCCTAAGAAAACCTAAAAAACGATGAGAAATGCTAGGAAACCCTAGTAAACAATAAGAAACACTAAAAAACCCTAAGAAATGCTAAGAAATACTAAGAAACCCTATAAAACCCTAAGAAACGCTAAGAAATCCTATAAAACCTAAGAAATGCTAAGAAACCCTAAGAAATCCTAAAAAACACTAAAAAATGCTAAGAAACCCTACCAAACAATAAAAATGTTAAGAATCCCTAAGAAATGCTAAGAAAACCCAAGAAGGCCTAAGAAACCCTAAAGATATAAAGAAACCTTAAAAAACCCCTTGAAAACCCTAAAAAAATCTAGGAAACCCTAAAAATGCTAGGAAACCCTAAGAACCCCTGAGAAACATTAAGAAACTCTAAAAAAAACCTATAAAATCCTATAAAACCATAAGAAACAATAAGAAACCCTATATAACCCTAAGAAACAATAAGAAACCCTAAGAAATGCTAAGAAACTATAAGAAATGCTAAGTAATGCTAAAAAAACCCTAAAAAACAATAAGAAAGCCCTAAAAATGCTAAAACAATGCTAAGAATCGCTAAGAAACACTAACAAATGCTAAGAATCTATAAAAAGTGCTATGTAACAATAGGAAAACATAAAAAAACATTAACAAACCTAAGAAACGTTAAGAAACATAAAAAAAATCCTAAAAACCCTAAGAAATCGTAAGAAACTTTAGGAAACCCTAGTAAATGATAAGAAACGATAAAAACTCCTAAGAACCCTTAAGGAACCCTAAGAAAGGATAAGAAACTCTAGGAAACCCAAAGAAATACAAAGAAACCCTATACAACCCTAAGAAAAGCTGAGAAACCCTAAGAAATGCTAAGAAACTATAAGAAACGCTAAGTAAAGCTAAGAAACCCAAAAAAACACTAAGTAACCATGAGAAACGCTACAAAAATTCTAAGAATCGCTAAGAAACCCTAAGAAATGCAAATAAACCTTGAGAAATCCTAAGAAATGCTAGTAAACCCTAGTAAACGATAAGAAAAGCTAAAAAAACCTAAGAACCCTTAAGGAATCATAAGAAATACTAAGAACCCTTAAGGAACAATAAGAAACTCTAAGAAACCCTAAGAAATGCTAAGAAACCGTATAAGACCTTAAGAAATGCTGAGAAAACCAAATAAATGCTAGGAAACTATAAGAAACGCTAAGTAACGCTAAGAAACTTTAAGAAACACTAAGAAACCCTATAAAGCCATAAGAAACCCTCTAAAACCCAAATAAACGCTAAGAAATGCTAAGAAACTTTAAGAAACACTATGTAACAATAACAAAACATAAAAAACATTAAGAAACCTAAGAAACGCTAAGACAACCTAAGAAAAACAAAAAAACCCTAAAAACTCTATGAAATGGTTAGAAACTTTAGGAAACCCTAATAAACGATAAGAAACACTAAAAAAACCCTAAGAACCCTCAAGGAACCCTAAGAAATGCTAAGAAACTCAAAGAAACCCGATAAAACCCTAAGAAATGCTAAGAAACTAAAAAATGCTAAGTAAAGCTAAGAAACCCTAAAAAAACATTAAGTAACTCCGAGAAAAACAAAAAAAAATTCTAAGAATCACAAAGAAACCCTAAGAAACGCTAATAAACCCTTAGAAAACCTAAGAAATGCTAAGAAACCCTAGTAAATGATAAAAAACGCTAAAAAACCGTAAGAACCCTTAAGGAATCATAAGAAACGCTAAGAACCCTTAAGAAACTATAAGAAACCCTATAAAACCCTAAGAAATGCTAAGAAACCCTATAAGACCCTAAGAAATGCTAAGAAAACCAAATAAATGCTAGGAAACTATAAGAAACGCTAAGAAATACTAAGAACCTATAAGAAACGCTATGTAACAATAAGAAAACAAAAAAAAACATATTAAGAAAGCTAAGAAATGCTAAGAAACCCTAAGAGAAACAAAAAAAACCCTAAAAACCATATGAAATGGTTGGAAACTTTAGGAAACCCTAGTAAACGATAAGAAACACTAAAAAACCCTAAGAACCCTTAAGGAACGCTAAGAAACTCTAAGAAACCCTATAAAACTCTAACAAATGCAAAGAAACCCTATAAAACCCTAAGAAATGCTAAGAAACCCTAAAAACACTAAGTAACCCCGAGACACGCTACAAAAATTCTAAGAAGCGCTAAGAAATCCTATGAAACCCTAAGAAATGCTAATAAACCTTGAGAAATCCTAAGAAATGCTAGGAAACCTTAGTAAACGATAAGAAATGGTAAAAAACCGTAAGAACACTTAAGGAATCATAAGAAATGCTATGAACCCTTAAGGAACCCTAAGAAACTCTAAGAAACCCTATAAAACCCTAAGAAATGCTAAGAAACCCTCTAAAACCCAAAGAAATGCTGAGAAAACCAAATAAATACTAGGAAACTATAAGAAATGATAAGTAACACTAAGAAACCCTAATTAACACTAAGAAACCCCAACAAACTCTATAAAAATGCTAAGAATCGTTAAGATACCATATGAAACCCTAAGAAATGCTAATAAACCTTTGTAAACCCTTAGCAATGGTAAGGAACACTACGAAACCCTAGTAAACTCTATGAATCCTTAGGTAACCCTACGAAACCCAAAGAAATGCTAAGAAAGCCAAAAAAAAATGCTTAGAAACCATAAAAAATCCTATCAAACCTTAAGAAACGCTAACAAACACTAAAAACTGCTAAGAACCCATAACAAACACTAAAAAATGCTAGGAAACCCTAAGAATCCTTAAGAAATGCTAAGAAACCCAAGAAGCCCTAAGAAACCCTAAAAAACCCTTTAAAAACCTTAAGAAACCCTAAAAACTCTAGGAAACGCTAAAAATGCTAAGAAATACTAAGAATCACTAGGAAACGCTAAAAAACTCTAAGAAACCCTATAAAACCCTTAGAAATTGTAAGAAACCCTATAAAACCCTAAGAAACACTAAGAAACCCTATTAAATGCTAACAAACTATAAGAAATGCTATTAACCCCTAAAAACACTAAGAAAATCACAAGAAATGCTAAAACAATGCTAAGAATTGCTAAGAAACGCTTAAAAACCCTATGAAACCCTAAGAAATGCTAATAAACCGAAAGAAACCCTAAGAAATGCTAGGAAACCCAAGTAAATGATAAGAAATGCTAAAAAACCCAAATAACCCTTAAGGAATCCTAAGAAATGCTAAGAACCCTTAAGGAACCCTAAGAAACGCTAAGAAACTCTAAGAAACCCTATAAAACCTGAAGAAATGCTAAGAAACTATAAGAAACGCTAAGTAACACTAATAAACCACTAGAAATGCAAAAAGCATGCTAAGAATCGCTAAGAAACTCTATGAAATGCTAATAAACCCTAGTAAACCTTTAGAAACAATAAGAAATACAAGGAAACCCAAGTAAACGTAAAGAAACACTAAGAAATCCTAAGAAATGCTTAGAACCCAACCCTAAGAAACCCAAAGAGATGCTAAGAAAGCCTTAGAAACACTAAAAAAACCCTATGACACTATAAGAAATGCTAAAAAATACTAAAAATGCTAATAAACCCTACCAAACACTAAGAAATGCTAAGAAGCACCAAGAAGCCCAAAGATACCCTAAGAAACGCAAAGACACCATAAAAACACTAAAAACTCTAGGAAACATAAGAATGCTAAGAAACCTGAAGAAACCCTAAGGAACACTAAGAAACGCTAAAAAGCTCTAAGAAACCCTATAAAACCCTAAAAAATGCTAAGAAATCCTAAGAAAAGCTAAGAAACCATAAGAAATGCTAAAAAAAATATAAGAAATACTAACTAACACTAAAAAACAATAAAAACACTAAGGAATCCCAAGAAACGCTAAAACAATGCTAAGAATCGCTAGGAAACGCTAAGAAACCTTATGAAACCCTAAGAAACACTAATAAACACTATGATTCGGTAAGAAACACTAGAAAACCCTATTAAATGCAAAGAAACCCTAAGAAGCTCTTAGAAACCCTATAAAACATAAAAGTTCTAAGAAAACCCTACCAAACGCTAAGATACTCAAAGAAACCTTATAAAACCCTAAGAAACACTAAGAAATTCTATAAAACCCTAATAAATGGTGAGAAACCCTAAGAAATGCTAAGAAACTATAACAAACATTAAGTAACGCTAAGAAATCCTAAAAAACACTAAGAAACCCCGAGAAATGCTAAAAACAGTCTAAGAGTCGCTATGAAACCCTAAGAAACGCTAATAAACACAAGGAAACCCTAAGAAATAGTAAGAAATACTAGAAAACCCTAGTAAATGCAAAAAAAATGCTAAGAAACGCTAAGAAACCCTAATAAATTCTAATAAACCCTAGTAAGCCCTTAGAAATAGAAAGAAATGCTAGGAAACTATAGTAAACTCTAAGAATTGCAAAGAATACCTAAAAAACACTAATATATCCTAATAAACCCTAAGAAATGGTAAGAAACGCTAGGAAACCTAGCAAATGCTAAGAAACACTAAGAAACGTTAAGAAATCCTAAGAAACCCATAGAAATGCTAAGAACCCTTAAGCAACCCAAAGAAATGCTAAAAAAAGCCTAAAAACGCTTATAAACCTAAAAATCCCTATGAAACCCTAAGAAACTCTAAGAAACCCTATAAAACCATAAGAAACGCTAATAAACCCTAAGAATCGGTAAGAAACACTAGGAAACCTTAAGAAACTCTTAGAAACCCTATAAAACCCTAATAAACACTAAAACATTCTAAGAAACCCTACCAAACGCTAAGAAACTCAAAGAAACCTTATAAAACCCTAAGAAACACTAAGAAATTCTATAAAACCCTAATAAATGGTGAGAAACCCTAAGAAATGCTAAGAAACTACAACAAACATTAAGTAACGCTAAGAAACCCCAAGAAACGTTAAAAAAATTCTAAGAATCGCTATGAAACCCTAAGAAACACTAATAAACACTAGGAAACCCTTAGAAATGGTAAGAAATGCTAGGAAACCTTAACAAACGCTAAAAAATGCTAAGAAATGCTAAGAAACCCTAATAAACCCTAGTGAACCCTTGGAAACAGAAATAAACGCTAGGAAACCATAGTAACCACAAAAAAACCCTAAAAAATTCTAATAAACCCTAAGAAAGACTAAGAACCCTTAAGTATTCCTAAAATCCTAAAGAAATGCTAAGAAAGCCAAAGAAACCCTAAAAACTCCTATGAAACCCTAATAAATGCTAAAAAACACTAAAAAGTGCTAAGAAAACCTACCAAACACTAAAAAAATGCTACGAAACCCTAAGAGATGCTAAGATACCCCATGAAGCCCTAAGAAATCCTCAGAAACGCAAAAAAATCCCTAAAAACCACTTAAAAAACCGTAAGAGACCCTAAAAACTCAAAGAAATGCTAAGACACTCTAATCAATCCAATAAAATCGTAATAAATGCTAAAAACCTTACAAAACCCTAAGAAATACTGAGAAACTATAAGAAACGCTAAAAAACCCCATAAATGCTAAAAAAATGCTAAAAATCGCTAATAAACTCTATGAAACCCTAAAAACACTAATACATCCTAATAAACCTTAGGAAACCCTAAGAAACGGTAAGAAACGCTAGGAAACCCTAGTAAATGCTAAGAAATGCTAAGAAACCCTAAGAAACCCAAAGAAATGCTAAGAACCCTTAAGGAACCCTAAGAAACCCAAAGAAATGCTAAAAAAGCCTTAAAACGCTTATAAACCCTAAAAATCCCTATGAAACCCTAACAAATGCTAAAAAACTCTAAGAAACCCTATAAAACCATAAGAAATCCTATAATACTGTAAGTAATGCTAAGAAACCATATAAAACCCTAAGAAACCTTAAGAAACTCTATAAAACCCTAAAAACACAAAAAAAACACTAAGAAAACCCCAAGAAATGCTAAGACATTGCTATGAATCACTAAGAAACGCTAAAAAACTCTTTAAAACCCTAAGAAACGGTAAGAAATGCTAGGAAAGCCTAAGAAATGATTATAAACCCTAAAAAATATTTAAAAACCCAAGAAATGCTAAAAAAATGTTAAGAAACACCAAGAAACCCTATGAAACCCTATGAAATGTTAATAAACCCTTAGAAATCTTAAGAAAATCTAAGAAACGGTAAGAAATGCTAGGAAACCCTAGTAAACAATAAGAAACGCTGAAAAATCCTAAGAAACCCTAAAAAATGCTAAGAAACTCTAAGAAACCCTATAAACCCTAAGAAATGCTAAGAAACCCCATAAAACCTAAGAAATGCTAAGAAACCCTAAGTAATGCTAAAAAAGACTAAAAAGAGCTAAGAAACCCTACCAAACGCTAAAAAATGTTAAGAAACCCTAAGAATCCCTAAGTAATGTTAAGAAAACCCAAGAAGTCCTAAGAAATCCTAAAAATGCAAAGAAACCTTAAAAAATGCCCTAAAAACCCTAAAGAATCTAGGAAACCCTAAAAATGCTAGGAAACCCTAAGAAACACTAAGAAACTCTAAGAAATCCGATAAAACCCTAAGAAATCCTATAAAACGCTAAGAAACTCTAAGAAATCCGATAAAACCCTAAGAAATCCTATAAAACGCTAAGAAACTCTATATAACGCTAAAAAAACCCTAAGAAATGCTAAGTAATGCTAAGAAACCCTAAAAAACACTAAGAAACCCCAAGAAACGCTAAAACCATGCTATGAATTACTAAGAAACCCTAAGAAATGCTAATAAAATATTTAGAAACGATAAGAAACACTAGGAAACCCTAGTCAACGCTAAGAACCCTTAAGGAACCCTAAGAAACCCACATAAATACTAAGAAGCCCTATGAAACAACAAGAAACGCTAAAAAACACTAAAAAGCGCTAAGAAACCCAACCAAATGCTAAGAATCCCTAAGAAATGCTAATAAGCCCTAAGAAACACAAAGAAACCCTAAAAACCCTTAAGAAAAACCTAAAACCCCTAAGAAACCCTAAAAACTCTAGGAAATGCTAAGAAACGCTTAAAAATGCTAAGAAACTCTAAGAAACTAAGAAACGCTAATAAAATATAAGAAACCCTATAAAACCCTATTAAACGCTAAGAAACCATAAGAAATGCTTAGAAACCCTAAAAAACTTTAAGAAACCCATGAAATGCTAAAAAAAATGCTATTAATCGCTAAGAAATACTAATAAACCCTAATAAACCATAGAAAACCCTATGAAACGATAAGAAACGCTTGGAAACCCTCGTAAATGCTAATAAACCCAAAAAAAATGCTAAGAAAGCCTTAAAAGTGCTTAGAAACTCTAAAAAATTCTATGAAACCCTAAGAAACAGTAAAAAAATACTAAATAGTGCTAAGAAATCTTACCAAACGCTAAGAAATACTAATAAACCCAAAGAATCCCTAAGAAATGCTAAGAAGCCCTAAGAAACCGTGAGAAATGCAAATAAACCCTAAAAAACCCCTCAAAACCCTAAGAAACCTTAAAAACACTAAGAAATGCTAACAAATGCTAAGAAACCTTAAGATACACTAAGAAACCCTATAAAACCCAAAGAAACGCTAAGAAATGTTATGAAACTATAAGAAACGCTATGTAACAATAAGAAAACATAAAAAACATTAAGAAACTTAAGAAAAGCTAAGAAACACAAAAAAAACCTAAGAAATGGTAAGAAACTTTAGAAAACTCTAGTAAACGATAAGAAACGCTAAAAAAACCTATGAACCCTTAAGGAATCATAAGAAACGCTAAAAACTCTTAAGGAACCCTAAGAAACTCTATGAAACTCTATAAAACCTAAGAAACGCTAAGAAATCCTATAAATCCCTAATAAATGGTGAGAAATCCTAAGAAATGCTAAGAAACTACAACAAACATTAAGTAACACTAAGAAAGCTTAAGGACACTAAGAAACCCCAAACAACAAAAAACAATTCTAAGAATCGTTAGGAAACCCTATGAAACCCTAAGAAATTCTAATAAACACTAGGAAACCCTTAGAAACGGTAAGAAACGCTAGGAAACCCTAGCCAATGCTAAAAGATGCTAAGAAATGCTAAGAAACCCTAAAAACACTAAGAAACCCCAAGAAAAGCTAAAACAATTCTAAGAATCGCTAAGAAACCCTATGAAACCTTAAGAAACGCTAATAAATGCTAGGAAACCCTTAGAAACGGTAAGAAACGCTAGGAAACCCTAGCAAACGCTACAAAATGCTAAGAAACACTAAAAAAAACATTATTAAACCCCAAGAAACGCTAATAAACCATTGAAAACCCTAAAAAAATGGTAGTAAAGCTAGGAAACCCTAGTAAATGCTAAGAAACACGAAGAAACCCAAAGAAATCTTATAAAACCCAGAGAAACGCTAAGAACCCTTAAGAAACCCAAAGAAACTCTAAGAAAGCCTAAGAAACTCTTAGAAACCCTATGAAACCCTAAGAAACGCTAAAAACACCAAAAAAGTGCTAAGAAACATTGAGAAACCCTAAAAAAAGCTAAGTAATGCCAAGAATCCCTAAGAAACACAAAAAAAACCCTAAAAACACTAAAAAAAATCAAGTAAATGCTAAGAAATCCAAAGAATCACAAAAAACGCTAACAAACTCTAAGAAACCCTATAAAAGCATAAGAAACGTTAAGAAACCCTAAGAAATGTAAGAAACTATAAGAAATGCTAAGTAACACTAAGAAACCATAAAAACACTATGAAACCCCAAGAAACGCTAAAAAAATTCTAACAATCGCTACGAAACCCTTTGAAACCCTCAGAAATGCTAATAAACGTTAATAAAAACTAGGAAACCCTTATAA
>CM057768.1:12457170-12502899 GCA_030064435.1 Trapa incisa | reverse complement strand
TAGCGTGTATTTGGGTTTTAGAGGGTTTCTTATAGCTTTATAGGGTTTATTAGTGTTTCTTAAAGTTTCTTAGCGTTTCTTATAGTTTCCTAGCATTTATTTGGTTTTCTCAGCATTTCTTAAGGTCTTATACGGTTTCTTAGCATTTCTTAGGGTTTTATAGGGTTTCTTAGAGTTTTTTATGGTTCCTTAAGGGTTCTTGGTGTTTCTTATGATTCCTTCAGGGTTCTTAGGTTTTTTTAGCGTTTCTTATCGCTTACTAGGGTTTACTAGCATTTCTTAGGATTTCTCAGGGTTTATTTGTGTTTCTTAGGGTTTCACAGGGTTTCTTAGCGATTCTTAGAATTTTTGTAGTGTTTCTCATGGTTACTTGGTGTTTTTTTGGGTTTCTTAGCGTTTCTTATAGTTTCTTAGCATTTCTTAGGGTTTCTCAGCTTTTCTTAGGGTTTTATAGGGTTTCTTTTTATTTCTTTGGGTTTCCTAGAGTTTCTTATCCTTTCTTAGGGTTCCTTAAGGGTTCTTAGGGGTTTTTATCGTTTCTTATCGTTTACAAGGGTTTCCTAAAGTTTCTTACGATTTCTTAGGGTTTTTAGGATTTTTTGTGTTTTTTTACGTTTCTTAGGTTTGTTAATGTTTTTTATGTTTTCCTATTGTTACATAGCATTTCTTAGTGTTTCTTAGCATTGTTTTAGCATTTTAGGGCTTTCTTAGTGTTTTTTAGGTTTTTTTAGCATTACTTAGCATTTCTTATAGTTTCTTAGCATTTCTTAGGGTTTCTTATTGTTTCTTAGGGTTATATAGGGTTTCTTATGGTTTCTTACGGTTTTATAGGATTTTATAGGTTTTTTTAGAGTTTCTTAATGTTTCTTAGGGGTTCTTAGGGTTTCCTAGATTTTTTTAGGGTTTTCAAGGGGTTTTTTTAAGGTTTCTTTGTATCTTTAGGGTTTCTTAGGTCTTCTTGGGGTTTCTTAGCATTTCTTAGGGATTCTTAGGGTTTCTTAACATTTTTATCGTTTGGTAGGGTTTCTTAGCACTTTTTAGTGTTTTTTAGGATTTCTTAGGGTTTCTTAGCATTTCTTAGGTTTTATAGGATTTCTTAGCGTTTCTTAGGGTTTTATAGGGTTTCTTAGAGTTTCTTAGTATTTCTTAGCATTTCTTAGGATTTCTTAGGGTTTTTTAGTGTTTCTTATCGTTTACTAGGGTTTCCTAGCATTTCTCATCGTTTCTTAGGTTTTTTTAGGGTTTTATAGAGTTTCTTAACATTTACAAGTTTTTCCTAGCATTTCTTACCATTTCTTAGGGTTTTCTAGTGTTTATTAGCGTTTCTTAGGGTTTCATAGCGTTTTGTAGGGTTTTTAGTGTTTCTTAGGGTTTTATTAGATTGATTAGAGTGTCTTAGCATTTCTTTCTGTTTTATAGAGTTTCTTAAGGTTTCTTAGCGTTACTTATAGTTTTATAGAGTTTTGTATGGTTTTATAGGGTTTATTTGAGTTTCTTAAGGTTTCATAGGGATTTTTAGGGTTTATAAGCATTTTTAGGCTTTTTTACCATTTCATTGGGTTTCTTAGGGTTCCTTAAGGGTTCTTATCATTTCTTTGGGTCTCTTAGGATTTCTTAGGGTTTCTTAGCATTTCTTTGGGGTTCTTAGGATTTCTTAGGGTTTCTTAGTGTTTCTTAGCATTTACTAGTTTTTCCTAGCATTTCTTACCATTTCTTAGGGTTTCCTAGTGTTTATTAGCGTTTCTTAGGGTATCATAGTGTTTTGTAGGGTTTTATTAGATTGATTAGAGTGTCTTAGCATTTCTTAGGGTTTTTTAAGTGGTTTTTAGGGTTTTTTTTTGCGTTTCTTAGGGTTTATTAGGGCTTCTTAGCATTTCTTAGAGTTTCTTAGCTTTTTTTAGTGTTTTTTAGGTTTTCTTAGCACTTTTGACTGATTTTTAGCATTTATTAGGGTTTCTTAGAGTTTTTAAGCTTTCTTAGCATTTCTTTAGGTTTTTTAGGGTTACTTAAGGTTTCTTAGCGTTTATTAGGATTTCTTAGGGTTTTTTAGTGTTTACTATGGTTTCCTAGCGTTTCTTTCTATTTCTGGGGTTTACTAGGGTTTATCAGGGTTTATTAGCATTTATTAGGGTTTCTTAGAATTTCTTAGTGTTTATTAGCATTTTTTAGCATTTGATAGGGTTTCTTAGCATTTCTTACTGTTTCTAAGGGTTTCCTAGTGTTTATTAGCATTTATTATTAGCGTTTCTTAGGGTTTCATAGCGATTCTTAGAATGTTTTTAGCCTTTCTTGGGGTTTCTTAGTGTTTTTAGGGTTTCTTAGCAATACTTAATGTTTGTTGTAGTTTCTTAGCATTTCTTAGGGTTTCTCACCATTTCTTAGGGTTTTATAGGGTTTCTTAATGTTTCTTAGGGTTTTTTAGTGTTTACTATGGTTTCCTAGCGTTTCTTTCTATTTCTAGGGTTTACTAGGGTTTATCAGGGTTTATTAGCATTTATTAGGGTTTCTTAGAATTTCTTAGTGTTTATTAGCATTTTTTAGCATTTGATAGGGTTTCTTAGCATTTCTTACTGTTTCTAAGGGTTTCCTAGTGTTTATTAGCATTTATTATTAGCGTTTCTTAGGGTTTCATAGCGATTCTTAGAATTTTTTTAGCCTTTCTTGGGGTTTCTTAGTGTTTTTAGGGTTTCTTAGCAATACTTAATGTTTGTTGTAGTTTCTTAGCATTTCTTAGGGTTTCTCACCATTTCTTAGGGTTTTATAGGGTTTCTTAATGTTTCTTAGGGTTTTTTAGTGTTTACTATGGTTTCCTAGCGTTTCTTTCTATTTCTAGGGTTTACTAGGGTTTATCAGGGTTTATTAGCATTTATTAGGGTTTCTTAGAATTTCTTAGTGTTTATTAGCATTTTTTAGCATTTGATAGGGTTTCTTAGCATTTCTTACTGTTTCTAAGGGTTTCCTAGTGTTTATTAGCATTTATTATTAGCGTTTCTTAGGGTTTCATAGCGATTCTTAGAATTTTTTTAGCCTTTCTTGGGGTTTCTTAGCAATACTTAATGTTTGTTGTAGTTTCTTAGCATTTCTTAGGGTTTCTCACCATTTCTTAGGGTTTTATAGGGTTTCTTAACGTTTCTTAGGGTTTTATAGGGTTTCTTTGAGTTTCTAAGCGTTCGGTAGGGTTTCTTAGAACTTTTTAGTGTTTTTTAGGGTTTTATAGGGTTTCTAAGAGTTTCTTAGCGTTTAATAGGGTTTTCAAGTGTTTCTTACCGATTCTTAGGGTTTATTAGCGTTTCTTAGGGTTTCATAAGGTTTCTTAGCGATTTTTAGCATTGTTTTAGCATTTCTTGGGATTTCTTAGTATATTAATGGTTTCTTAGTGTTAGTTAGTATTTCTTATAGTTTTTTAGCATTTCTTATGGTTTCTTAGCTTTTATTAGGGTTTGTTAGCATTTTTTAGAGTTTTATAAGGTTTCTTAGAGCTTCTTAGCGTTTCTTAGTGTTCCTTAGGGTTTCTTAACGTTTCTTAGCATTTCCTAGAGTTTTTAGTGTTTTTTAGGGTTTATTTGCATTTCTTAGGGTTTCTTAGGGCCTCTTGGCGCTTCTTAGCATTTCTTAGTTATTTTATACATTACTTAGCATTTGGTAGGGTTTCTAGCATTTCTTACCATTTCTTAGGGTTTCTTTCGGTTTATTATCGTTTCTTAGTGTTTCATAGGGTTTTTAAGCATTTCTTAGCATTTTTTTAGCGTTTCTTGTGGTTTTCTTAGTGTTTTTAGGGTTTCTTAGCGTTTCTTATAGTTTCTTAGCATTTCATAGGGTTTTATAGGGTTTCTTACGGTTTCTAAGGGTTTTATAGGGTTTCTTATAGTTTCTTAGCATTTCCAAGTGATTCTTGGTGTTTCTTAGTATTTTTTAGTGTTTCCTTGTGTTTTTAGGGTTTTTAAGGGGATTTTAGGGTTTCTTTGTGTTTCTTAGGGCTTCTTGGGGTTTGTTAGCATTTCTTTAGGATTCTTAGGGTTTCCTAGCATTTTTTAGTGTTTGTTATGGTTTCTTAGCACTTTTTAGTATTTTTTAGAATTTCTTAGGGTTTCATAGGGTTTTTTATGGTTTCTAAGCGTTTCTTTGGCTTTCTTAGCGTTTATTTGGGTTTTGTAGGGTTACTTAAGGTTTCATAGTATTTACTAGGGTTTCCTAGCATTTCTTACTGTTTCTAAGGGTTTACTAGGGTTTATTAAGGTTTATCAGCATTTCTTAGGGTTTCATATAGTTTCTTAATGATTCTTAGCATTTTTGAACAGTTTCTTGGGGTTTATTAGTGTTTTTTAGGGTTTCTTAGTACTTCTTAGCATTTGGTAGGTTTTATTTGCACTTTTTAGTGTTTTTTAGCATTTCCTAGGGTTTCATATGGTTTTTTAGGGTTTTTTAGGCTTTCTTAGCATTTCTTACCATTTCTAAGGGTTTCCTAGGGTTTATTAGCATTTGATAGGGTTTCTTAATGATTCTTGGCATTTGTTTAGCGTTTCTTGGGGTTTCTTAGTGTTTTTTAGGGTTTCTTAGCGTTTCTTATAGTTTCTTTGTTTTTCTTAGGGTTTCTCAGCACTTCTTAGGGTTTTATACAGTTTCTTAGCATTTCTTAGGGTTTTATAGGGTTGCTTAGAGTTTCTTAGGATTTCCTAGGGTTTATTAGTGTTTATTAACGTCTCATAGGGTTTCTTATCGTTTCTTAGCGATTCTTAGCATTGTTTTAGCGTTTCTTTGGGTTTGTTAGTGTTTTTTTATTGTTTCTTAGCGTTATTTAGTGTATCTTATAGTTTCTTAACATTTCCTTAGGTTTTATTGGTTTTCTTAGGGTTTTATAGGGTTTCTTAGAGTTTCTTAGCGTTTCTTAGCATTTACTAGGTTTCCTAGCGTTTCTTAGCATTTAGGGTTTTATAGAGTTTCTTAGGGCTTCTTAGGGTTTTATAGGGTTTCTTAGAGTTTCTTAGGGTTTGATAGGGATTTTTAGGGTTTATAAGCATTTTTTGGCGTTTTTAGCATTTCTTTGGGTTTCTTAGGGTTCTTTAAGCGTTCTTAGCATTTCTTTGGGTTTATTAGAATTTCTTAGGGTTTCTTAGCATTTCTCAGCATTTACTAGGGTTTTCTAGTGTTTCTTAACATTTCTTAGGGTTTATTAGCGTTTTTTAGGGTTTCATTGGATTTCTGAGTGATTCTTAAAATTTTTTAGCGTTTCTTGGGTTAGTGTTTTTAGGGTTTCTTAGTGTTTCTTTTAGTTTCTTATCATTTCTGAGGGTTTTGTTGGGTTTTTTAAGTTTCTTAGGGTTTTATTGGATATATTAGAGTGTCTTAGAGTTTCTTAGTTTTTCTTAGGGTTTCTTAGGGTTATTAGAATTTTTTAGCATTTCTTAGAGTTTTTAGGGTTTTTTTTGTATTTCTTAGGGTTTCTTTGGGCTTCTTAGCATTTCTTAGGGATTCTTTACTAAGCGTTTCTTAGGCTTTCGTATGGTTTCTTAGGGTTCCTTAAGTGTTCTTAGCATTTCTTTGGGTTTATTAGAATTTCTTAGGGTTTCTTAGCATTTGTCAACATTTACTAGGGTTTCCTAGTGTTTCTTACCGTTTCTTAGGGTTTCCTAGGGTTTATTGGCATTTTTTAGGGTTTCATTTGATTTCTGAGTGATTCTTAAAATGTTTCTAGCGTTTCTTGGGGTTCCTTAGTGTTTTTAGGTTTTCTTAGCATTTTTTAGTGTTTCTTTTAGTTTCTTAGCATTTCTTAGGGTTTTGTAGGGTTTTTTTAGATTCTTAGGGTTTTATTGGATTTATTAGAGTGTCTTAGGATTTCTTAGGGTTATTAGGATTTTTTTTAGCATTTCTAAGAGTTTTTAGGATTTCTTAGAGTTTTTTTTTTGTGTTTCTTAGGGTTTTTTTGGGCTTCTTAGCATTTCTTAGGGATTCTTAGGGTTTCTTTGCTAAGCGTTTCTTAGGCTTTCGTATGGTTTCTTAGGGTTCCTTAAGCGTTCTTAGCATTTCTTTGGGTTTATTAGAATTTCTTAGGGTTTCTTAGCATTTGTCAACATTTACTAGGGTTTCCTAGTGTTTCTTACCGTTTCTTAGGGTTTCCTAGGGTTGATTGGCATTTTTTAGGGTTTCATTTGATTTCTGAGTGATTCTTAAAATGTTTCTAGCGTTTCTTGGGGTTCCTTAGTGTTTTTAGGTTTTCTTAGCATTTTTTAGTGTTTCTTTTAGTTTCTTAGCATTTCTTAGGGTTTTGTAGGGTTTTTTGAGTTTCCTTGGGTTTTATTGGATTTATTAGAGTGTCTTTAGGATTTTTTAGCATTTCTTAGAGTTTTTAGGATTTCCTAGTGTTTTTAGGGTTTTTTTTTTATGTTTCTTAGGGTTTCTTTGTGCTTCTTAGCATTTCTTAGGGTTTTTTTGCTAAGCATTTCTTAGGCTTTCGGATGGTTTCTTAGGATTCCTTAAGTGTTCTTAGCATTTATTTGTGTTTCTTTGGGTTTCATATAGTTTTTAAGGTTACTAAGCATTTCTTAGACTTTCTTAGAGTTTCTATGGGTTTCTTAAGGGTTCTTAGCGTTTCTTTGGGTTTCTTAGGATTTCTCAGCGTTTCATAGCATTTACTAGGGTTTCCTAGTGTTTATTACCTTTTCTTAGGTTTTTCTAGTGTTTATTAGCGTTTCTTTGGGTTTCTTAGCAATTCTTAGAATTTTTTAGCGTTTCTTATGTTTTATTAGTGTTTTCTAGGGTTTCTTAGTGGTACATAGTATTTCTTAGCATTTCTTAAGGTTTCTTAGGGCTTTGTAGTATTTCTTAGCGTTTTTTAGGGTTTTATTGGTTTTCTTAGAGTTTTTTAGGGTTTTATAGGGTTTCTTAAGGTTTATTAAGGTTTCTTAGTGTTTTATATGGTTTCTTAGCGTTTCTAAGAGTTTTATAGATTTTCTTAGGGTTTCTTAGGATTTTATAGGGTTTCTTTGCGTTTCTTAGTGTTTTATAGGGATTTTTAGTGTTTATAAGCATTTTTAGGCATTTTTAGGCATTTTTAGCATTTCTTTGGGTTTCTTAGCATTTACTAGGGTTTCCTAGCGTTTCTTACCATTTCTTAGGGTTTATTAGCATTTTTTAGGGTTTCATTGGGTTTCTTAGTGATTCTTTAAAAATTTTTAGCGATTCTTGGGGTTTCTTAGCATTTATTAGGGTTTCTTATGGTTTTTAGCGTTTCTTAGGGTTTTATTGGATTTATTACTGTGTCTTAGCGTTTGTTAGTTTTTCTTAGGGTTATTAGCATTTTTTAGCATTACTTAGAACTTTTATGATTTCTTAGAGTTTCCAGGGGTTTTTTTTTTTTGCATCTCTTAGGGTTTCTTGGGGCTTCTTAGCATTTCTTAGGGATTCTTAGGGTTTCTTTGCGTTTTTTAGCGAACAGTTGGTTTTCTTTGCATTTTTTAGTGTTTTTTTATCGTTTCTTAGGGTTTCATACGGTTTTCTTAGGGTTTCTTAGGCTTTCCTAGTGTTTCTTTAGGTTTCTATTGTTACTTAAGGGTTTTTAGCATTTCTTAGGGTTTATTAGGATTTCTTAGGGTTTGTTAGAGTTTGTTATGGTTTCCTAGCATTTTTAACTATTTCTAAGGGTTTACTAGGGTTTATTAGCCTTTCTTAGGGTTTCTTAGCGTTTTTAGCATTTACTAGGGTTTCCTGGTGTTTCTTAGAGTTTTCTAATGTTTATTAGAGTTCATTAGCATTTCTTAGAGATTCATAGGGTTTCTTTAGGTTTCTTGGCATTTCTTAGCAATTCTTAGAATTTTTTAGCGTTTCTTGTGGTTTATTAGTGTTTTTTATGGTTTCTTAGCATTACATAGTGTTTCTTAGCATTTATTAAGGTTTCTTAGGGTTTTGTAGCATTTCTTAGCATTTTTAGGGTTTTATCGGTTTTCTTAGCATTTCTTAGGGTCTTATCAGTTTTCTTAGCATTTCTTAGGGTTTTATAGAGTTTCTTAGGGTTTTACAGGGTTTCTTAGAGTTTCTTAGGGTTTGATAGGGATTTTAAGGTTTATAAACATTTTTTTGGCATTTTTAGCGTTTCTTAGGATTTCTTAGGGTTCCTTAAGCATTATTAGCATTTCTTTGGGTTTCTTAGGATTTCTTAGGGTTCCCTAAGGGTTCTCATCGTTTCTTATGCTTCCTTTAGGGTTCATAGGGTTTTTAGCATTTCTTATCGTTTACTATTGTTTCCTAGGATTTCTTAGTATTTCTTAGGATTTATTAGTGTTTCATAGTGTTTCTTAGATTTTTTGTAGCGTTTATTGGGGTTACTTAGTGTTTTTTCGGGTTTGTTAGTGTTACTTAGCGTTTCTTAGCATTTCTTAGAGTTTCTTGGCATTTCTTAGGGTTTCTTAGAGTTTATTAGCATTTCTTAGGGTTCCTTAAGGGTGCATAGGGTTTTGTAGTGTTTCTTATTGTTTACAAGGGTTTCCTAAAGTTTCTTACGGTTTCTTAGGATTTTTAGGGTTTTTTTTGTGTTTCTTAGGGTTTCATAATGTTTTTTTAGGGTTTCTTAGTGTTACATAGCATTTCTTATACTTTCTTAGCATTTGTTAGGGTTTTTTTAGCATTTCTTAGGTATTTATAGGGTTTCTTAGGGTTTTATAGGGTTTTTTAGAGTTTCTTTCTGTTTCTTAGTGTTTCTTAAGGTTTCTTACATTTCTAAGAGGTTTTTTTAGGGTTTTTAGTGTTTATTTATGTTCTCACGGTTTTCTTACGGCTTCTTAGCATTTCTTAGGGATTCTTTGGGTTTATTAGCATTTCTTAATGTTTGGTCGAATTTCTCAGCACTTTTTAGTATTGTTTAGTGTTTCTTAGGTATTTTTAGCATTTATTGGGGTTTCCTAGCATTTCTTACCATTTCCTAGGGTTTATTAGCATTTTTTAGGGTTTCATAGGGTTTCTCAGCGATTCTTAGCATTTTTTGGCGTTTCTTGGGGGGTTTTTTTAGTGTTTTTTTGGGTTTCTTAGCATTACTTAGGGTTTTGTAGGGTTTCTTAGCATTACTTAGGGTTTTGTAGGGTTTCTTAGTATTTTTTTGGGTTTTGTTGGGTTTCTTAGAGTGTTTTAGAGTTTCTTAGTGTTTCTAGGGTTTCTTAGAATTATTAGTATTTCTTAGAGTTTCTTAGATTTTTTTTATGGTTTCTTAGGGTTTTTAGGGTTTTTTTTTTTGCATTTCTTGGAGCTTCTTATCATTTTTTAATGATTCTTAGGGTTTCATAGTATTTCTTAGCATTTGGTAGGTTTTATTTGCACTTTTTAGTGTTTTTTAGCATTTCCTAGGGTTTCATATGGTTTTTTAGGGTTTCTTAGGCTTTCTTAGCATTTCTTTAGGTTTCTTAGTGTTTCTTATTGTTTATTTGGATTTCTTAGCATTTCCTTAGGTTTTATTGGGTTTCTTAGGGTTTTACAGCGTTTCTTAGAGTTTCTTAATGTTTCTTAGCGTTTCTTAAGATTTCGTAGCATTTCTTACCATTTCTAAGGGTGTACTAGGGTTTATTAGCATTTCTTAGGGTTTCATAGGGGTTTTTTAGCGATTCTTAGCATTTTTTAGCATTTCTTGGGATTTTGTAGTGTTTTTAGGGTTTCTTAGCTTTACTTAGCATTTCTCATAGCTTCCTAGCATTTCTTAGTGTTTCTCAGCATTTCTTGAGGTTTTATTTGGTTTATTAGCATTTTTTATGTTTTCTTAGAATTTCTTAGCGTTTCTTACCATTTCTTAGGGTTTTTTTTAGTGTTTATTAGCGTTTATTAGGGTTTCATAGGGTTTCTTAGCATTTCTTAGCTTTATTTTAGAGTTTATTAGGGTTTCTTAGTGTTTTTTTTGGGTTTCTTTGCGTTAGTGTTTTTAATAGTTTCTTAGCATTTCTTAGAGTTTATTAGCATTTCTATGGGTTTGTTCGATTTCTTAGGGTTTTATAGTGTTTGTTAGCGTTTCTTAGGGTTTCTTAGCATTTTTAGTGTTTCCTAGAGTTTTTAGGGTTTCTTATGGTTTTTTATGTGGGTTTTAGGGTTTTTAGGGTTTATTTGTGTTTCTTATGCATTCTTGGGGCTTCTTGGCATTTCTTTGGGATTCTTAGAGTTTTTTAAGTGTTTTTAGGGTTTCTATGTGTCTCTTAGGGTTTTTTAGGGCTTCCTGGGGCTTATTAGCATTTATTAGGGATTCGTAGCATTTCTTAGCATTTAGTAGGGTTTCTTTGCACTTTTTAGTGTTTTTAGCATTTCTTTGGGTTTCATAGGGTTTATTAGGGTTACTGAGTGTTTCTTTGGGTTTCATAGGGTTTTTTAGGGTTACTGAGCGTTTGTTAGGCTTTCTTAGAGTTTCTTTGGATTACTTAGGATTCATTAAGGGTTCTTAGCATTTATTTGTGTTTATTTGCATTTCTTAGGGTTTCATAGAGTTTTTTAGGATTACTAAGTATTTCTTATGCTTCCCTAGAGTTTCTATGAGTTCTTAGCCTTTCTTTGGGTTTCTTAGGTTTTGTTACCGTTTCATAGCATTTATTAGGGTTTCCTAGCATTTATTACCATTTCTTATGTTTATTAGTGTTTCTTAGGGTTTCTTCAGGTTTCTTAGCATTTCTTAGCAATTCTTAGAATTTTTTTAGTGTTTCTTGTAGTTTATTATTGTTTTTACGGTTTCTTAGCGTTACATAGTGTATTTTAACATTTCTTAAGGTTTATTAGGGTTTTGTAGCATTTATTAGCATTTTTTGGGGTTTTATTAGTTTTCTAAGCGTTTCTTATGGTTTTATAGAGTTTTTTTATGGTTTCTTAGGGTTTTATATGTTTTTTAGTGTTTCTTAGGGTTTTATAGAGTTTCTTAGGATTTCTTAGGGTTTTATAGGGTTTCTTAGTGTTTCTTAGGGTTTGATAGGGATTTTTAGGGTTTATAAGCATTTTTAGGCATTTTTAGCATTTATTTGGATTTTTTAGGGTTTATTTATATTTTTTAGTGTTTTGTAGGTTTTGTTTGCACTTTTTAGTGTTTTTTAGCATTTCTTAAGAACTCTTAAGAAACCCTAAAACACCCTAAGAACCCTTAAGGAACCCTAATAAACGCTAAAAAACTTTAAGAAACCCTATAAAACCCTAATAAATGCTGAGAAACCCTAAAAAATACTAAGAAACTATAAGAAATGCTAAGTAAAGTTAAGAAACCCTAAAAAATACTAAGTAACCCCGAGAAACGCTACAAAAATTCTAAGAATCGCTAAGAAACACTAATAAACCCTGAGAAATCCTAAGAAATGCTAGGAAACCCTAGTAAATGATAAAAAACGCTAAAAAACCCTAAGAACCCTTAAGGAATCATAAGAAACGCTAAGAACTCTAAGAAACCCTATAAAACCCTAAGAAACGCTAAGAAACCCTAAAGAACACTAAGAAACCCCAAGAAACTCTATAAAAATGCTAAGAATCGTTAAGAAACCATATAAAACCCTAAGAAATGCTAATAAGCCTTAATAAACCCTAGTAAACCCTTAGAAACAATAAGAAATGCTAAAAAACCCTAGTAGATGCTAAGAAACCCTTAAGTAACCCTACGAAACCCAAAGAAACGCTAAGAAAGCCTAAGAAACGCTTAGAAACCATAAAAAAAATCCTATGAAACCCTAAGAAACGCAAAAAAAACACTAAAAAGTGCGAAGAAACCATAACAAATGCTAAAAAATGCTAGGAAACCCTAAGAATCCTTAAGAAATGCTAAGAAACCCCAAGAAGCCCTAAGAAACACAAAGAAACCCTAAAAACACCTTAAAAACCCTAAGAAACCCTAAAAACCCCTTAAAAACCCTAAGAAACGCAAAGACACTCTAATAAATCCAATAAAACCTTAAGAAACGCTAAAAACCCTACAAAACCCTAAGAAACCCTAAGAAACTATAAAAAAAAACCTTAGGGTTTCTTTGTGTTTCTTAGGGTTTCTAAGGGCTTCTTGGGATTTCTTAGCATTTCTTAAGGATTCTTAGAGTTTCCTAGCATTTTTTAGCGTTTGTTATGGTTTCTTCGCACTTTTTAGTATTTTTTAGCATTTCTTAGGGTTTCATAGGATTTTTTTATGGTTTCTAAGAGTTTCGTAGGCTTTCTTAGCGTTTCTTTGGGTTTCGTAGGGTTACTTAAGGGTTCATAGCGTTTACTAGGGTTCCTTAAGGGTTTCTTAGCATTTACTAGGGATTCCTAGCATTTCTTACTGTTTCTAAGGGTTTACTAGGATTTATTAAGGTTTATTAGTGTTTCTTAGGGTTTCATATGGTTTCTTAATGATTCTTAGCAATTTTGTAGTGTTTTTTGGGGTTTCTTAGTGTTCTTTAGGGTTTCTTAGCGTTTCTTATAGGTTCCTAGCATTTATTTAGTTTTCTCAGTATTTCTTAGGGTTTTATAGAGTTTCTTAGCATTTCTTAGGGTTTTATAGGGTTTCTTAGAGTTTCTTAGGGTTCCTTAAGGGTTCTTAGCATTTCTTATGATTCCTTAAGGGTTCTTAGGGTTTTTTTAGTGTTTCTTATTGTTTACTAGGGTTTCCTAGCATTTATGAGGATTCTCATGGTTTATTAGCGTTTCTTAGGGTTTCATAGGGTTTCTTAGCGATTATTAGAATTTTTTTAGCGTTTCTTGGGGTTCCTTGGTGTTTTTTAGGGTTTCTTAGTGTTACTTAGCATTTCTTAGGGTTTCTCAGCATTTCTTTGGGTTTTATAGGGTTTCTTTACATTTCTTAGTGTTTTATTTGGTTTCTTAGAGTTTCTTTGCGTTTTTTAGGGTTCCTTAAGAGTTCTTAGGGTTTTTTAGCGTTTCTTATCGTTTACTAGGGTTTCCTAAAGTTTCTTACCATTTCTTAGGGTTTTAAGGGTTTTTTTTTGTATTTCTTAGGGCTTCTTAGGTTTCTTAATGTTTTTTAGGTTTTATTGTTGTTACATAGCGTTTCTTATAGTTCTTAGTATTTCTTAGGGTTTCTTAGTGTTTCTTAATGTTTTTTAGGTTTTATTATTGTTACATAGCGTTTCTTATAGTTTCTTAGTATTTCTTAGGGTTTCTTAGCGTTTCTTTGGGTTTTATGGGTTTCTTAAAGTTTCTTTGCATTTTTTTAGTGTTTCTTAAGGTTTCTTAGCATTTTTAGTGTTTCTTAGAGTTTTTAAGGTTTCTTAGGGTTTTAAGGGGTTTTTTTAGGGTTTTTATGGTTTATTTGTGTTTCTCACGGTTTCTTAGGGCTTCTTGGGGCTTCTTAGCATTTCTTAGGAATTATTTGGGATTATTAGCATTTCTTAGCAATATTTAGTATTTTTTTACCATTTCTTAGGGTTTCATAGGGTTTTTTAGGGTTTCTAAGCGTTTTAAAGGCTATCTTAGTGTTTTTTGGGTTGATTGGCATTTACGAGGGTTTCCTAGCATTTCTTACCATTTCTTAGGGTTTCCTATGATTTATTAGGGTTTATTAGTGTTTTTTAGTAATTAATAGCATTTCGTGGGTTTCTTAATATTTTTTAGGGTTTCTAAGCATTACTTAGCATTTCTTATAGTTTCTTAGCATTTCTTAGGGTTTCTTAGCGTTTATTAATGTTTTATAGGTTTTCTTAGATTTTATTAGCGTTTCTTATTGTTTCATAGAGCACACAGTTACACGACAATTTTCATATTATCCTTTCAAATTTGTTCTACTTTTCTTATATTCTACCTATTTCTATTCAGTATAAAAAATCACAAAAAAAATCTCTTTTTTCTAATATATAGCTATATTTTCATTATCTTCTTTCTACTTCTATTCACTATAAACATACAGATCTCATCTTTTTTTTTCTATATTCTTTATATTAAAAAATCCAAAAAAAGCCAAAAGAAATTGTGTTAAAAAATGTAAAAAACTTTTAAAAAAAGCAAAAATTATTCGTAAAAATTAGTAAAAAAAGGCGTACAAAAAAGTTTAAAAAAAACAAAAAAGGGAAAAAAAAAGAAGAACATGTATATACTCAATATCTTATTATTTCTACTCTATTAGATTTTTCTTTTTTTTCTCTATGTCCATTTTATCATCTTCCTACTGTATACTTAGATCCTTTTTAGAATTACTTTTTTGAAACTTTATTGATTTATCTTGATTGTTCCTCAAGTTGAACTGCTTCCTAAAAACGATTTTTTTTTTAAGTTCAATTAAAATTGAAAACAAGATATACGAGAGGAAAAAGGCAAGAGTGTTTGAATCCATAAAAAAGCCAGTTGAGTGAAACACGAGTGTTGTGAGGTTTTTTTTAACATTTGTAGGAACACATAGCTCAATGAAGAGGAGACAACGCAAATGAGGAGGAGCCCCCACAACTCATTCCAAACTTATAAGTGCAAGCTATAATAAGTGAGATGAGATGGTTGATGAAGATTGAATTAGAGCCACTTCACGTGTGGATGGATCAACTAGAGGAAGGAGTGAAGGGTTCACATCAACATACCCCTACTGAACAATGACCTCGAAGCTTTTAATCTAAGCGTTTTGATCCACAAGATCTCGAGGAGTTTGATGAAATCCAAGGCAATCGAATTGGCTTGGACGCGATTCCCTCGATCAATATGCTCATAGAGGGTGACCATTAATTGATGACAACTTGGACAACATCAAACTGAATATACCCTCTTTTTAAGGAAAAACTAACCTAGAAGCCTAATTTGAATGGGAAAAAAAAGATGGAGATGGTTTTTGAATACCATAATTACTCTTAGATGAAAAAGGTACAACTTGTTGATGTCAAATTTACTGATTATGCTATAATATGGTGAGATCAGTTGGTGAAGGAGAGGAAAAGAAATCATGAACGCCCTATGGAATCTTGGGATGAGATGAAAGCAATCATGCGACAATGATTTGTTCCCAACCAATACCACCGGGAGTTGTTCAATAAAATTCAAATGCTTACCCAAGGATCCAAAAGTGTCGACGAGTACTTCAAGGAGATGGAAATTACCATGATTTGAGCTAATGTGGAGGAAGATAGAGAGGCTACAATGGCCAGATTTTTGCCTATCCTAAACCATAAGATAATTGATTTGGTGGAAATGCAATATCATGTTGAGCTTTAAGACATAGTCCACCAAGCTATCAAAGTGGAACAACAACTGAAGATGAAGAATTTACACAAAAGGAGATTAAGCAATGGTCACTCAAACACATGGAAACCAACCCCTAGGCAAGTTGAGGAGTTGTCGAATCAATCTCAGCTCAACCTTCCAAAGGAGACAACCAAGCAAGTTGTGCCCCAAAAACAAGGTAACACTCATATCACAACTCTCAAATATCGTGATATTAAGTGTTTTCGATGCCAAGGCAAGGGTCACGTAGCAAGTCGATGCCCGAATAAGTGGGCCATGATGATCAATATTGATGGGGAGATCGAAACTAAGGAAGAAGAAGAAGAAAGCAATCATGGTATGCCATCACTTGAGGATGCTAGAGTATGCTAAAGAAGGAGAGTTATTAGTAACAAGGCGAACTCTTAGTGCTCATTCCCAAGAAGAAGAAAATAACCAGCATGAGAACTTATTTCATACTCGTTGTTGTGTGAACAATAAGATTTGTTGTGTTATTATAGATGGAGGAAGTTGCACTAATGTAGCTCGCACTAAGCTTGTGGAGTGATTGGTATTACCGACATTAAAGCATCTAAAGCCATATCGACTTTAGTGGCTGAACGGACAAGGTGAACGCAAGGTAACCAAGAAGGTATTGGTTGCATTTTCTATTGTAAGATATTAGAATGAAATACTATGCGATGGGGTACCAATGCAAGCTTGTCATATTCTTTTGGGATGACACTGGTAGTTTGATCGTCAAGTTAAGCATGATGGATTCACCAATAAGCATGATGGTTCTTAGGGTTGTTTAGCATTTCTTATCGTTTACTAGGGTTTCCTAAAGTTTCTTACCATTTCTTAGGGTTTTTAGGGTTTTTTTTTTTGGGTTTTTTAGCATTTCTTAGGTTTCTTAATGTTTTTTTAGGTTTTCTTATTATTACATTGTATTTCTTATAGTTTCTTAGCATTTCTTAGGGTTTCTAAGGGTTTTATAGGGTTTCTTAGGGTTTTATAGGGTTCTTAAAGTTTCTAAGCATTTGTTAGTGTTTCTTGAGGTTTCTTAGCATTTGTTAGTGTTTCTTAGAGTTTTTAAGGGGTTTTCTTAGGGTTTATTTACGTTTCTCACGGTTTCTTAGGGCTTCTTGGGGCTTTTTAGCATTTCTTAGGAATTCTTTGGGTTTTTTAGCATTTCTTAGCATTTGGTAGGATTTCTTAGCACTATTTAGTAGCGTTTGGTAGGGTTCCTTAAGGGTTCTTAGCATTTCTTAAGATTTCTTTACGTTTCTTAGTGTTCGCTAGGGTTTCCTAGCGTTTCTTACCATTTCTAAGTGTTTATTACTATTTATTAGCATTTCTTAGGGTTTCTTAGCGATTCTTAGCATTGTTTTAGCATTTCTTGGGGTTTCTTAGTATTTTTTTAGGGTTTCTTAGCGTTACTTAGCATTTCTTATAGTTTCCTAGCATTTATTAGATTTTCTCA
This sequence comes from Trapa incisa, assembly GCA_030064435.1. Taxonomy (NCBI): domain Eukaryota; kingdom Viridiplantae; phylum Streptophyta; class Magnoliopsida; order Myrtales; family Lythraceae; genus Trapa; species Trapa incisa. The sequence continues at coordinate 12,486,320 of CM057768.1, read as the reverse complement.
ACATTTCTTATGGTTTTATTGGGTTTCTTATCGTTTCTTATGGTTTTATAAGGTTTCTTAGCATTTCTTAGGATTTTATAGGGTTTCTTAGAGTTTCTTAGGGTTCCTTAAGGGTTCTTAGCATTTCTTATGGTTCCTTCAGGGTTATTTGGGTTTTTTAGAGTTTCTTATCATTTACTATTGTTTCCTAGCATTTCTTAGGATTTCTCAAGCTTTATTAGCATTTCTTAGGGTTTCTTACAATTCTGAGAATTTTTGTAGCATTTATTGGAGTTCCTTAGTGTTTTCTAGGGTTTCTTAGCGTTACTTAGTGTTTCTTATAGTTTATCAGCATTTCTTAGGGTTTTATAGGGTTTATTAGAGTTTCTTAGCATTTCGTAGGGTTCTTTAAGGGTTCATAGGGATTTTTAGTGTTTCTTTTTGTTTACTAGGGTTTCCTAAAGTTTCTTACCGTTTCTTAGGGTTTTTAGGGTTTTTTGTGCTTCTTAGGGTTTCTTAATGTTTTTAGGGTTTTTTAGTGTTACATAGCGTTTCTTATAGTTTCTTAGCATTTCTTAGGGTTTTTTTAGCGTTTCTTAGGGTTTTATAGGGTTTTTTTATAGTTTCTTAAGGTTCCTTAGTGTTTCTTAGAGTTTTTAAGGTTTCTTAGGGTTTTTAAGGGATTTTTTTAGGGTTTTTAGGGTTTATTTACGTTCTCACGGTTTCTTAGGGCTTCTTGGGGCTTCTTTGCATTTCTTTTGGATTCCTTGGGTTTATTAGCATTTCTTAGTGTTTGGTAGGATTTCTTAGCACGTTTTAGTATTTTTTTTAGCATTTCTAAATGTTTTTAAGTCTTTCTTAGTGTTTCTTAGGGTTTGTTAGCATTTCTTAGCACGTTTTAGTATTTTTTTTAGCGTTTCTAAATGTTTTTAAGTCTTTCTTAGCATTTCTTAGGGTTTGTTAGCATTTCTTAGCACGTTTTAGTATTTTTTTTTTAGCGTTTCTAAATGTTTTAAAGTCTTTGTTAGCGTTTCTTAGGGTTTGTTAGCATTTCTTAGCATTTACAAGGGTTTCCTGGCGTTTCTTATTGTTTCTTAGGTTTTTCTAGGGTTTATTAGCATTTTTTAGAGTTTCTTAGGGTTTCTTAGCGATTCTTAGCATTTTTTAGCGTTTCTTGGGGTTTCTTAGTGTTTTTTAGGGTTTCTTGGCGTTACTTAGTATTTCTTATAGTTTCTTAGCATTTCTTAGGGTGTCTTAGCGTTTCTTAGGGTTTTGTAGGGTTGCTTAGCGTTTCTTTGGGTTTTGTTGGGTTTCTTAGAGTGTGTTAGTGTTTCTAGGGTTTCTTAGGATTATTAGCATTTCTTAGCGTTTCTTAGAGTTTTTATGGTTTCTTAGGGTTTTTTCCATGGGTTTTTAGGGTTTTTTTTTGCGTTTCTTGGAGCTTCTTATAATTTCATAATGATTCTTAGGGTTTCTTAGTATTTCTTAGCATTTGGTAGGTTTTATTTGCACTTTTTAGTGTTCTTTTAGCATTTCCTAGGGTTTCATATGGTTTTTTAGGGTTTCTTAGGCTTTCTTAGCATTTCTTTAGGTTTCTTAGTGTTTATTTGGATTTCTTAGCGTTTTCAAGGGTTTTCTAGCATTTCTTACCATTTCTAAGGGTTTTCTAGGGTTTAATAGCATTTGATAGGTTTTCTTAACGATTCTTGGCATTTGTTTAGCGTTTCTTGGGGTTTCTTAGTATTTTTTAGGGTTTCTTAGCATTTTGCGTTTCTTACAGTTTCTTCGCATTTCTTAGGAATTCTCAGCATTTCTTAGGGTTTCATAGCGATTCTTAGCATTGTTTTAGCATTTCTTTGGATTTCTTAGTGCTTTTTTTATTATTTCTTAGCATTATTTAGTGCATCTTATAGTTTCTTAGCATTTCTTAGGGTTTCATAGCATTTCCTTAGGTTTTATTAGTTTTCTTAGGGTTTTATAGAGTTTATTAGCGTTTCTTAGGGTTTCTTAGCATTTACTAGGTTTCCTAGCGTTTCTTACTATTTCTAAGGGTTTACTAGTGTTTATTAGCATTTCTTTGGGTTTCATAAGGTTTCTTAGCGATTCTTAGCTTTTTTAGCATTTCTTAAGGTTTCTTAGTGTTTTTAAGGGTTTCTTAGCGGTTCTTATAGTTTTCTAGCATTTCTTAGTGTTTCTCAGCATTTATTAAGGTTTTTTTTGGGTTTCTTAGCATTATTTAGTCTTTTTATAGTTTCTTAGCATTGCTTAGGGTTTCTTAGCGTTTCTTTTGATTTTATTTGGTTTCTTAGGGTTTTATAGTGTTTGTTAGCGTTTCTTAGTGTTTCTTATGGTTTCTTAGTGTTTCTTAGCATTTTTAGCATTTCCTAGAGCTTTTTAGGGTTTCTTATGGTTTTTTATGTTGGTTTTAGGGTTTTTTTAGGGTTTATTTGCATTTCTTACGGATTCTTGGGGCTTCTTGACATTTCTTTGGGATTCTTATGGTTTTTTTAGGTGTTTTAGTGTTTCTTTATGTTTCTTATGGTTCTTGGGGCTTAATAGCATCTCTTAGGGATTCATAGCATTTCTTAGTGTTTACTAGGGTTTCTTTGCACTTTTTAGTGTTTTTTTAGCATTTCATTGCGTTTCATAGGGTTTATTAGGGTTACTAAGCATTTCTTTGGGTTTCATAGGGTTTTTTAAGGTTACTAAGAGTTTCTTAGGCTTTCTTATGGTTGCTTTGGGTTTCTTAGGATTCCTTAAGGGTTCTTAGCATTTATTTGTGTTTATTTGCGTTTCCTATGGTTTCATATAGTTTTTTAGGGTTACTAAGCATTTCTTAGGCTTTCTTAGAGTTTCTATGGGTTTCTTAAGGGTTCTAAGCATTTCTTTGGGTTTCTTAGGATTTCTTAGCGATTCATAGCATTTACTAGGGTTTCCTAGCATTTATTACCGTTTCTTAGGTTTTTCTAGTGTTTATTAGCGTCTCTTTGGGTTTCTTAGTATTTCTTTTCTTAGCAATTCTTAGAATTTTTTTAGCGTTTCTTATGGTTTATTAGTGTTTTTTAGGGTTTCTTAGCGTTACATAGTGTTTCTTAGCATTTCTTAATGTTTCTTAGAGTTTTGTAGCATTTCTTAGCATTTTTTAGCGTTTTATTTGTTTTCTTAGCGTTTCTTAAGGTTTTATAGAGTTTCTTAAGGTTTCTTAGGGTTTTATAAGGTTTCTTAGCGTTTTTTAGGGTTTTATAGAGTTTCTTAGGGCTTCCTAGGGTTTCTTAGAGTTTCTTAGGGTTTGATAGGGATTTTTAGGGATTATAAGCATTTTTTAGAATTTCTTTGGGTTTCTTAGGGTTCCTTAAGCGTTCTTAGCATTTCTTTGGGTTTATTAGAATTTCTTAGGGTTTCTTAGCATTTCTTAGCATTTACTAGGGTTTCCTAGTGTTTCTTACAGTTTCTCAGGGTTTCCTAGGGTTTATTAGCATTTTTTAGGGTTTCATTGGATTTCTGAGTGATTCTTAAAAAAATTTTAGCGTTTCTTGTGGTTTCTTAGTGTGTTTAGGGTTTTTTATCGTTACTTAGTGTTTCTTATAGTGTCTTAGCATTTCTTAGGGTTTTGTAGGGTTTTTTGAGTTTCTTAGGGTTTTATTGGATTTATTAGAGTGTCTTAGTGTTTCTTAGGGTTATTAGCATTTTTTAGCGTTTCTTAGAGCTTTTAGGATTTCTAGAGTTTTTAGGGTTTTTTGTGTTTCTTAGGGTTTCTTTGGGCTTCTTAGCATTTCTTAGGGATTCTTAGGGTTTCTTTGCTAAGCGTTTCTTAGGCTTTCGTATGGTTTCTTTAGGTTTCTTAGGATTCCTTAAGGGTTCTTAGCATTTCTTTGTGTTTATTTACGTTTCAGGGTTACTAAGAATTTCTTAGGCTTTCTTAGAGTTTCTATGGGTTTTTTAAGGGTTCTTAGCATTTCTTTGGGTTTCTTAGGATTTCTCAGTGTTTCGTAGCATTTACTAGGGTTTCCTAGCGTTTATTACTATTTCTTAGGTTTTTCTAGTGTTTATTAGCGTTTCTCTAGGTTTCTTAGCGTTTCTTTTCTTAGCAATTCTTAGGATTTTTTTACCGTTTCTTGTGGTTTTATTAGTGTTTTTTAGGGTTTCTTAGCGTTATAGTGTTTCTTAGACTTTCTTAAGGTTTCTTAGGGCTTTGTAGCATTTCTTAACGTTTTTAGGGTTTTATTGGTTTTCTTAGCATTTTTTAGGGTTTCATAGGGTTTCTTAGGGTTTTATATGGTTTCTTAGCGTTTCTGAGGGTTTTATAGAGTTTCTTAGGGTTTCTTAGGATTTTATAGGGTTTCTTAGAGTTACTTTGCGTTTCTTAGTGTTTTATAGGTATTTTTAGGGTTTATAAGTATTTTTAGCGTTTCTTAGGGTTCCTTAAGTGTTCTTAGCATTTCTTTGGGTTTCTTAGCATTTTTTAGCATTTACTAGGGTTTCCTAGTGTTTCTTCCCATTTCTTAGGGTTTCCTAGGGTTTATTAGCATTTTTTAGGGTTTCATTGGGTTTCTGAGTGATTCTTAAAAAAATTTTAGCGTTTCTTGGGATTTCTTAGCATTTATTAGGGTTTCTTAGGGTTTTTAGTGTTTCTTAGGGTTTTATTGGATTTATTAGAGTGTCTTAGCGTTTGTTAGTTTTTCTTAGTGTTATTAGCATTTTTAGCGTTTCTTAGAACTTTTAGGATTTCTTAGAGTTTCTAGGGTTTTTTTGCGTTTCTTAGGGTTTCTTTGGGCTTATTGGGGCTTCTTAACATTTATTAGGGATTCTTAGGGTTTCCTTGCATTTTTTAGCGAATGGTAGGTTTTCTTTGCATTTTTTAGTGTTTTTTTTATCATTTCTTAGGGTTTCTTAGGCTTTCCTAGCGTTTCTTTAGGTTTCTATTGTTAAGGGTATTTAGCGTTTCTTAAGGTTTATTAGGATTTCTTAGGGTTTGTTAGAGTTTGCAATGGTTTCCTAGCGTTTTTTACTATTTCTAAGGGTTTACTATGGTTTATTAGTGTTTCTTAGGGTTTCTTAGCGCTTTAGCATTTACTAGGGTTTCCTAGCATTTTTTACCATTTATAAGGGTTTTCTAGTATTTATTAGCATTTCTTAGGGTTTCGTCGCAATTCTTGGAATTTTTTTAGCGTTTCTTGTGGTTTCTTAGTGTTTCTATGGTTACTTAGCGTTTCTTATAGTTTCTTACATTTCTTAGGGTTTCTTAATGTTTCTTATTGTTTTATAGGGTTTCTTAGCATTTTTAGTGATTTTTTGGGATTCTTAGCGTTTCTTAGCATCTACTTGATTTTTTAGTATTTTTAGGGTTTTTTTGTGATTCTTAGGGTTTCTTAGGGCTTCTTGGGGCTTCTTAGCATTTTTAGGGATTCTTAGAGTTTCTTAGCATTTCTTAGGGTTTCTCAATGTTTCTTAGCACTTTTTTTGTGTTTTTTAGCGTTTCTTAGGCTTTCTTAGAGTTTCTTAGGGTTTCTTAAGGGTTCTTAGCATTTCTTTGGGTTTTTTAAGATTTCTCAGGGTTTCTTAGTGTTTCTTAGCATTTACTAGGCTTTCCTAGCGTTTACTGCCGTTTTTTAGGGTTTTCAAGAGTTATTAGCGTTTCTTAGGGTTTCTTAGCAATTCTTACAGTTTTTTTAGCGTTTCTTGTGGTTTCTTAGTGTTTTTTAGGGTTTTTAGCATTAGTTATCATTTATTAGCATTTCTTAGAGTTTCTTAGTGTTTTGTAGGGTTTCTTAGCATTGTTTAGGGTTTTATTGGGTTTTTGAGAGTTGTTAGCATTTTCTCAGCATTTCTTAGCGTTTCATAGAGTTTTAAGGGGTTTTTTTTAGGGTTTTTACTGTTTCTTTGCATTTATTAGGGCTTCTTCAGGCTTCTTAGCATTTCTTAGGGATTTTTAGGGTTTCTTAGTATTATTTAGCATTTGGTAGGGTTTCTTAGCACTTTTTAGTGTTTTTTAGTATTTCTTAGGCTTTAATAGGGTTAATAATCATTTCTTAGGCTTTCCTAGCATTTCTTACCGTTTCTTAGGGTTTCATAGGGTTTTTTAGCATTTCTTAGCGATTCATAGCATTGTCTTAGCGTTTCTTGGGGTTTTCTTAGCATTTTTTTAGTGTTTTTAGGTTTCTTAGCTTTTCTTAGAGTTTCTTAAGATTTCTTAGGGTGTTATATGGTTTCTTAGCGTTACTTACGATTTTATAGAGTTTCTTATGGTTTTATGGGGTTTCTTAAAGTTTCTTAGCATTTCTTAGGGTTTCATAGGGATTTTTAGGGTTTATAAGTGTTTTTAGGCTTTTTTAGCATATCTTTGGGATGCTTAGGGTTGCTTAAGGGTTCTTAGCATTTCTATGGGTTTCTTAGCATTTCTTAACGTTTCTTAGTGTTTCTTAGCGTTTACTAGGGTTTCCTAGCGTTTCTTACCATTTCTTAGGGTTTATTAGGATTTATTAGTGTTTTTTAGGGTTTCTTAGTGATTCTTGGAGTTTACTATGGTTTCCTAGCATTTCTTTTTGTTTCTAAGGGTTTACTAGGGTTTATTAGCATTTATTAGAGTTTCTTAGGGTTTCTTAGCATTTCTTAGCATTTTTTTAGCGTTTACTAGGGTTTCCTAGCATTTCTTACCATTTCTAAGGGTTTCCTAGTGTTTATTAGCATTTATTAGTGTTTCTTTGGGTTTTATAGAGATTCTTAGAATTTTTTTAGCGTTTCTTGGGGTTTCTTAGTATTTTTTAGGGTTTCTTAGCGTTAATGTTTGTTGTAGTTTTTTAGCATTTCTTAGGGTTTCTTACCATTTATTAGGGTTTTATAGAATTTATTAGTGTTTCTTAGGGTTTTATAAGGTTTCTTTGAGTTTCTTAGCGTTTGGTAGGGTTTCTTAGAACTTTTTAATGTTTTTAGGGTTTTATAGGGTTTCTAAGAGCTTCTTAGTGTTTCTTTGCATTTAATAGGATTTTCTAGAGTTTCTTATCGAATCTTAGGGTTTATTATCGTTTCTTAGGGTTTCATAAGGTTTCTTAGTGTTTCCTAGCAATTCTTAGCATTGTTTTAGTGTTTCTTGGGATTTCTTAGTGTTTTTATTGTTTCTTAGTGTTAGTTAGTATTTCTTATAGTTTTTTAGCATTTCTTATGGTTTCTTAGCTTTTCTTAGGGTTTCTTAGTATTTTTTAGGGTTTTATAGGGTTTCTTATAGCTTCTTAGCATTTCTTAGTGTTCCTTAGGGTTTCTTCGGGTTTCTTAACGTTTCTTAGCATTTCTTAGCGTTTCCTAGAGTTTTTAGTGTTTTTTAGGGTGTCTTTGCATTTCTTAGGGTTTCTTTGGGCTTCTTGGTGCTTCTTAGCATTTCTTAGTGATTCTAAGTATTTCTTAACGTTTGGTAGGGTTTCTTTGCATTTTTAGTATTTTTTAGAATTTCTTACTATTTCATGGGGTTTTTTTTTAGTATTTCTATATGTTTATTAGGCTTTCTTAGCGTCTCTTTGGGTTTCTTAGGGTTGGGTTCTAAGCATTTCTTAGGATTTCTAAGCATTTCTTTGCATTTACTTGGGTTTCCTAACATTTCTTACCGTTTCTAAGGGTTAATGGGGTTTATTAGCGTTTCATAGAGTTTCTTGGCGATTCTTAGCATGCTTTTTGCATTTCTAGTGGTTTATTAGTGTTTTTAGTGTTTTATTAGCGTTACTTAGCATTTGTTATAGTTTCTTAGCATTTCTTTGGGTTTTATAGGGCTTCTTAGCGTCTATTTGGGTTTTATAGTGTTTTATAGGGTTTCTTAAAGTTTCTTATCGTTTCTTAGGGCTCCTTAAGGGCTCTTAGCGTTTCTTAGGATTCCTTAAGGGTTATTTGGGTTTTTTTAGCATTTCTTATCATTTACTCGGGTTTCCTAGCATTTCTTACCATTTCTTAGGGTTTCTTTCGATTTATTAGCGTTTCTTAGTATTTCGTAGGTTTTTTTAAGCATTTCTTAGCGATTCTTAGCATTGTTTTAGCATTTCTTGTGGTTTTCTTAGTTTTTTTAGAGGTTCATAGCATTTCTTATAGTTTCTTAGCATTTCATAGGGTTTCTTAGTGTTTTTTACGGTTTCATATGGTTTCTTAACGATTCTTAGCATTTTTATAGAGTTTCATGGGGTTTGTTAGTGCTTTTTAGGGTTTCTTAGCGTTACTTAGCATTTCTTATAGTTTCCTATTATTTATTTGGTTTTCTCAACATTTCTTAGGGTTTTATAGGGTTTCTTAGCATTTCTTAGGGTTTTATAGGGTTTCTTAGAGTTTCTTAGGGTTCCTTAAGGGTTCTTAGCGTTTCTTATGATTCCTTAAGGGTTCTTACAGTTTTTTACCATTTCTTATCGTTTACTAAGGTTTCCTAGCATTTCTTAGGATTTCTTGGGGTTTATTAGCTTCTTAGGGTTTCATAGGGTTTCTTAGCGATTCTTAGAATTTTTGTAGCGTTTCTCGGGGTTACTTAGTGTTTTTTAGAGTTTCTTAGCATTACTTAGTGTTTATTATAGTTTCTTAGCATTTCTTAGGGTTTTATAGGGTTTCTTTGCATTTCTTAGAGTTTTATAGGGTTTCTTAAAGTTTCTTAGCGTTTCTTAGGTTTCCTTAAGGGTTCTTAGGGTTTTTTAGCATTTCTTATCGTTTACTAGAGTTTCCTAAAGTTTCTAACTATTTCATAGGGTTTTTAGGGTTTTTTTTGTTTTTCTTAGGGTTTCTTTGCGTTTGTTAGGTTTCTTAATGTTTCTTATGTTTTCTTATTGTTACATAGCGTTTCTTATAGTTTCTTAGTGTTTCTTAGCGTTTCTTTGGCTTTTATAGGGTTTCTTAGGGCTTTATAGGGTTTCTTAGTGTTTCTTAAGGTTTCTTAGCATTACTTAGCGTTTTTTATAGTTTCCTAGCATTTAGTTGGTTTTCTCAGCATTTCTTAGGGTCTTATAGGGTTTCTTAGTATTTCTTAGGGTTTTATAAGGTTTCTTAGAGTTTCTTATGGTTTCCTTAAGGGTTCTTAGCATTTCTTATGATTCCTTAAGGGTTCTTAAGATTTTTTTAGCGTTTCTTATCATTTACTAGGGTTTCTTAGGATTTCTTAGGGTTTATTAGCGTTTCTTAGGGTTTCTTAGCGATTCTTAGAATTTTTGTAGGGTTTCTCGGGGTTACTTAGTGTTTTTAGGGTTTCTTAGCTTTACTTAGCGTTTCTTATAGTTTCTTAGCATTTCTTAGGGTTTCTTAACATTTCTTAGGGTTTTATAGGGTTTCTTTGCATTTCTTAGGGTTTTATAGGGTTTCTTAGAGTTTCTTAGCATTTCTTAGGGTTCCTTAAGGGTTGTTAGGAGTTTTTAGCGTTTCTTATCGTTTACTTGGGTTTCCTAAAGTTTCTTACTATTTCTTAGGGTTTTTAGGGTTTTTTTTGTGTTTCTTAGGGTTTCTTAGCATTTCCAAGGTTTCTTAATGTATTTTATGTTTTCTTATTGTTACATAGCGTTTCTTATAGTTTCTTAGCATTCCTGAGTGTTTCTTTGGGTTTTATAGGGTTTCTTATGGCTTTATAGGGTTTCTTAGTGTTTCTTAAGGTTTCTTGTAGTTTCCTAGCATTTATTTGGTTTTCTCAGCATTTCTTAGGGTCTTATAGGGTTTCTTAGCATTTCTTTGTGTTTTATAAGGATTCTTAGAGTTTCTTATGGTTCCTTAAGGGTTATTAGCGTTTCTTATCATTCCTTAATGGTTCTTAGAATTTTTTTAGCGTTTCTTATCATTTACTAGGGTTTCCTAGCATTTCTTAGGATTTCTCAGGGTTTATTAGCATTTCTTAGGGTTTCTCAGCTTTTCTTAGGGTTTTATAGGGTTTCTTTGCATTTCTTAGGGTTTTATAGGGTTTCCTAGGGTTTCTTATCCTTTCTTAGGGTTCCTTAAGGGTAGTTAGGGTTTTTTTAGCATTTTTTATCGTTTACTAGGGTTTCCTAAAGTTTCTTACCATTTCTTAGAGTTTTGAGGGTTTTTTTTCTGTTTCTTAGGGTTTCTTAGCATTTCTTAGATTTTTTAATGTTTTTTATGTGTTCCTATTGTTACATAGCGTTTCTTATAGTTTCTTAGTATTTCTAAGGGTTTCTTAGCGTTTTTTTAGCATTTTGGGGGTTTCTTAGTGTTTTTTAGGGTTTATTAGCATTACTTAGTGTTTCTTATAGCTTCTTAGCATTTCTTAGGGTTTCTTAGGGTTATATAGGGTTTCTTAGTGTTTTATTGGGTTTCTTAGTGTCTTATAGGGTTTCTTAGAGTTTCTTAGCGTTTCTTAATGTTTCTCAAGGGTTCTTAGGGTTTCCTAGCATTTTTAGGGTTTCCTAGATTTTTTTAGGGTTTTCAAGGGGTTTTTTAAGGTTTCTTTGCATTTTTAGGGTTTCTTAGGGCTTCTTGGGTTTTCTTAGCGTTTCTTAACATTTTTTAGCATTTGGTAGGGTTTCTTAGCACTTTTTAGTGTTTTCTAGCATTTCTTAGGTTTTATAGGGTTTCTTAGCGTTTGTTAGGGTTTTATAGGGTTTCTTAGCGTTTGTTAGGGTTTTATAGGGTTTCTTAGCATTTCTTAGGGTTTCTTAAGGTTTCTTAGGGTTTGTTAGCATTTCTTATTGTTTACTAGGGTTTCCTAGCATTTTTTTACCGTTTCTTAGTTTTTCTTAAGGTTTCTAAGGATTTATTAGCATTTCTTAGGGTTTCTTGGCGTTTCTTAGCAATTATTAGCATTTGTTTTAGTGTTTTTCGGTTTTTTTAATGTTTTTTAGGGTTTATAATCATTTCTTAGGGCTTTCCTAGCATTTCTTACCGTTTCTTAGGGTTTCATAGGTTTTTTTTAGCATTTCTTAGTGATTCATAGCATTGTCTTAGCGTTTCTTGGGGTTTTCTAGGTGTTTTTTTAGTGTTTTTTGGGTTTCTTAGTATTTCTTCGGATTTTATAAAGTTTCTTAAGGTTTCTTAGGGTTTTTTAAGTGATTTTTAGGGTTTTTTTTGCGTTTCTTAGGGTTTCTTAGGGCTTTTTGGGGCTTCTTAGCATTTCTTAGAGTTTCTTAACTTTTTATTATTTTTAACATTTATTAGGGTTTTTAGGCTTTCTTAGCATTTCTTTAGGTTTTTTAGGATTACTTAAGGGTTCTTAGTGTTTCTTAGCATTTATTAGAATTTTTTAGGGTTTTTTTAGTGTTTACTATGGTTTCCTAGCGTTTCTTTATGTTTCTAAGGGTTTACTAGGGTTTATTAGTATTTATTAGGGTTTCTTAGTGTTTTTTAGCATTTTTTAGCATTTGCTAGGGTTTCCTAGCATTTCTTACCATTTCTAAGGGTTTCCTAGTGTTTATTAGCATTTATTATTAGCGTTTCTTAGGGTTTCATAGCGATTCTTAGAATTTTTTTAGCATTTCTAGGGGTTTCTTAGTGTTTTTAGGGTTTCTTAGCGATACTTAATGTTTGTTGTAGTTTCTTAGCATTTCTTAGGGTTTCTCACCATTTCTTAGGGTTTCTTAGGGTTTTATAGGTTTTCTATGAGTTTCTTAGCGTTTGGTAGGGTCTCTTAGAACTTTTTAGTGTTTTTTAGGGTTTTATAGGGTTTCTAAGAGTTTCTTAGGGTTTCTTAGCGTTTAATAGGTTTTTCTAGTGTTTCTTACCAATTCTTAGGGTTTATTAGTGTTTCTTAGGATTTTATAAGGTTTTTTAGCGATTCTTAGCATTGTTTTAGCGTTTCTTGGGATTTCTTAGTATATTTATGGTTTTTTAGTTTTAGTTAGTATTTCTTATAGTTTTTTAGTATTTCTTATGGTTTCTTAGCTTTTCTTAGGGTTTCTTAGCATTTTTTAGGGTTTTATAGGGTTTCTAGAGCTTCTTAGCGTTTCTTAGTGTTCCTTAGGGTTTCTTTGGGTTTCTTAACGTTTCTTAGCATTTCTTAGTATTTCTTAGAGTTTTTAGTGTTTTTTAGGGTTTATTTGCATTTCTTAGGGTTTCTTAGGGCCTCTTGGTGCTTCTTAGCATTTCTTAGTGATTCTATGCATTACTTAGTGTTTGGTAGGGTTTCTAGCATTTCTTACCATTTCTTAGGGTTTCTGTCGGTTTATTAGCATTTTTTAGGGTTTCATTGGGTTTTTAAGCTTTTCTTAGGGTTTCATTGAGTTTTAAGCATTTCTTAGCAAATCTTAGCATTGTTTTAGCGTTTCTTGTGGTTTTCTTAGTGTTTTTAGGGTTTCTTAGTGTTTCTTATAGTTTCTTAGCATTTCATAGGGTTCCTTTGTGTTTCTTAGGGTTTTATAAGGTTTCTTATGGTTTCTAAGGGTTTTATAGGGTTTCTTATAGTTTTTTAGCATTTCCAAGTGATTCTTAGTGTTTCTTAGCATTTTTTAGCCTTTCCTAGTGTTTTTAGGGTTTCTTAGGGTTTTTAAGGGGATTTTAGGGTATTTTAGGGTTTCTTTGTGTTTCTTAGGGTTTATTAGGGTTTTTTAGGGTTTCTCATGGTTACTTAGTGTTTTTTTGGGTTTCTTAGCTTTACTTAGCGTTTCTTATAGTTTCTTAGCATTTTTTAGGGTTTCTCAGCTTTTCTTAGGGTTTTATAGGGTTTCTTTGTATTTCTTTGGGTTTCCTAGAGTTTCTTATCCTTTCTTAGGGTTCCTTAAGGGTTCTTAGGAGTTTTTATCGTTTCTTATCATTTACTAGGGTTTCCTAAAGTTTCTTACAATTTCTTAGGGTTTTTAGGATTTTTTTTATGTTTCTTAGCGTTTCTTAGGTTTGTTAATGTTTTTTTATGTTTTCCTATTGTTACATAGCACTTTTTATAGATTCATAGCATTTCTTAGTGTTTCTTAGCGATTCTTAGCATTGTTTTAGCATTTTTAGGGCTTTCTTATTGTTTTTTAGGGTTTTTGTAGCATTACTTAGCATTTCTTATAGTTTCTTAGCATTTCTTAGGGTTTCTTATTGTTTCTTAGGGTTATATAGGGTTTCTTATGGTTTTATAGGATTTTATAGGTTTTTTTAGAGTTTCTTAATGTTTCTCAGGGGTTCTTAGGGTTTCCTAGCATTTTTAGGGTTTTCAAGGGGTTTTTTAAGGTTTCTTTGTATCTTTAGGGTTTCTTAGGTCTTCTTGGGTTTTCTTAGCATTTCTTAGGGATTCTTAACATTTTTATCATTTGGTAGGGTTTCTTAGCACTTTTTAGTGTTTTTTAGGATTTCTTAGGGTTTCTTAGCATTTCTTAGGTTTTATAGAATTTCTTAGGGTTTTATAGGGTTTCTTAGAGTTTCTTAGTATTTCTTAGCATTTCTTAGGATTTCTTAGGGTTTTTTAGTGTTTCTTATTGTTTACTAGGGTTTCCTAGCATTTCTCATCGTTTTTTAGTTTTTCTTTGGGTTTTATAGAGTTTCTTAGCATTTACTAGTTTTTCCTAGCATTTCTTACCATTTCTTAGGGTTTCCTAGTGTTTATTAGCGTTTCTTAGGGTTTCTTAGCGTTTTGTAGGGTTTTTAGTGTTTCTTTGGGTTTTATTAGATTGATTAGAGTGTCTTAGCATTTCTTTGAGTTTTATAGAGTTTCTTAAGGTTTCTTAGCGTTACTTATAGTTTTATAGAGTTTTGTATGGTTTTATAGGGTTCCTTAAGGGTTCTTAGCATTTCTTTGGGTTTCTTAGGATTTCTTAGGGTTTTTTAGCATTTCTTTGGGTTTCTTAGGATTTCTTAGGGTTTCTTAGTGTTTCTTAGCATTTACTAGTTTTTCCTAGCATTTCTTACCATTTCTTAGGGTTTCCTAGTGTTTATTAGCGTTTCTTAGCGTTTTGTAGGGTTTTTAGTGTTTCTTAGGGTTTTATTAGATTGATTAGAGTGTCTTAGCATTTCTTTGAGTTTTTAGCATTTCTTAGGGTTTTTAAGTGGTTTTTAGGGTTTTTTTTTTGCGTTTCTTAGGGTTTATTAGGGCTTCTTAGCATTTCTTAGAGTTTCTTAGCTTTTTTTAGTGTTTTTTAGGTTTTCTTAGCACTTTTTACTATTTTTTTAGCATTTATTAGTGTTTCTTAGAGTTTTTAAGCTTTCTTAGCATTTCTTTAGGTCTTTTAGGGTTACTTAAGGTTTCTTAGCGTTTATAAGGATTTCTTAGGATTTTTTAGTGTTTACTATGGTTTCCTAGCGTTTCTTTCTATTTCTAGGGTTTACTAGGGTTTATCAGGGTTTATTAGCATTTATTAGGGTTTCTTAGAATTTCTTAGTGTTTCTTAGCATTTTTTAGCATTTGCTAGGGTTTCTTAGCATTTCTTACCGTTTCTAAGGGTTTCCTAGTGTTTATTAGCATTTATTATTAGCGTTTCTTAGGGTTTCATAGCGATTCTTAGAATTTTTTTAGCGTTTCTTGGGGTTTCTTAGTGTTTTTTAGGGTTTCTTAGCGATACTTAATGTTTGTTGTAGTTTCTTAGCATTTCTTAGGGTTTTATAGGGTTTCTTAGCGTTTCTTAGGGTTTTATAGGTTTTCTATGAGTTTCTTAGCGTTTGGTAGGGTCTCTTAGAACTTTTTAGTGTTTTTTAGGTTTTTATAGGGTTTCTAAGAGTTTCTTAGGGTTTCTTAGCGTTTAATAGGGTTTTCTAGTGTTTCTTACCTATTCTTAGGGTTTATTAGTGTTTCTTAGGATTTCATAAGGTTTTTTAGCGATTCTTGGGATTTCTTAGTATATTTATGGTTTTTTAGTTTTAGTTAGTATTTCTTATAGTTTTTTAGTATTTCTTATGGTTTCTTAGCTTTTCTTAGGGTTTCTTAGCATTTTTTAGGGTTTTATAGGGTTTCTAGAGCTTCTTAGCGTTTCTTAGTGTTCCTTAGGGTTTCTTTGGGTTTCTTAACGTTTCTTAGCATTTTTTAGTATTTCTTAGAGTTTTTAGTGTTTTTTAGGGTTTATTTGCATTTCTTAGGGTTTCTTAGGGCCTCTTGGTGCTTCTTAGCATTTCTTAGTGATTCTATGCATTACTTAGTGTTTGGTAGGGTTTCTAGCATTTCTTACCATTTCTTAGGGTTTCTGTTGGTTTATTAGCATTTTTTAGGGTTTCATTGGGTTTTTAAGCTTTTCTTAGGGTTTCATTGAGTTTTTAAGCATTTCTTAGCAAATCTTAGCATTGTTTTAGCGTTTCTTGTGGTTTTCTTAGTGTTTTTAGGGTTTCTTAGCGTTTCTTATAGTTTCTTAGCATTTCATAGGGTTCCTTTGTGTTTCTTAGGGTTTTATAAGGTTTCTTATGGTTTCTAAGGGTTTTATAGGGTTTCTTATAGTTTCTTAGCATTTCCAAGTGATTCTTAGTGTTTCTTAGCATTTTTTAGCCTTTCCTAGTGTTTTTAGGGTTTCTTAGGGTTTTTAAGGGGATTTTAGGGTATTTTAGGGTTTCTTTGTGTTTCTTAGGGTTTATTAGGGCTTGTTCAGGTTTCTTAGAGTTTCTTAAGATTTCTTAGCATTACTTTGTGTTTCCTAGCATTTAATTGGTTTTCTCAACATTTCTTAGGATTTAATAGGGTTTCTTAGCATTTCTTAGGGTTTTGTAGGGTTTCTTAGAGTTTCTTAAGGTTCCTTAAGGGTTCTTAGCGTTTCTTATGATTCCTTAAGGGTTCTTAGGGTTTTTTTAGCATTTCTTATCGTTTACTAGGGTTTCCTAGCATTTCTTAGGATTTCTCAGGGTTTATTAGTGTTTCTTAGCGATTCTTAGAATTTTTGTAGCGTTTCTCGGGGTTACTTAGTGTTTTTTAGGGTTTTTTAGGGTTTCTTTGTGTTACTTAGCGTTTCTTATAGTTTCTAAGGGTTTTATAGGGTTTCTTATAGTTTCTTAGCATTTCCAACTGATTCTTAGTGTTTCTTAGCATTTTTTAGCCTTTCCTAGTGTTTTTAGGGTTTCTTAGGGTTTTTAAGGGGATTTTAGGGTATTTTAGGGTTTCTTTGTGTTTCTTAGGGTTTATTAGGGCTTGTTCAGGTTTCTTAGAGTTTCTTAAGATTTCTTAGCATTACTTTGTGTTTCCTAGCATTTAATTGGTTTTCTCAACATTTCTTAGGATTTAATAGGGTTTCTTAGCATTTCTTAGGGTTTTGTAGGGTTTCTTAGAGTTTCTTAAGGTTCCTTAAGGGTTCTTAGCGTTTCTTATGATTCCTTAAGTGTTCTTAGGGTTTTTTTAGCATTTCTTATCGTTTACTAGGGTTTCCTAGCATTTCTTAGGATTTCTCAGGGTTTATTAGTGTTTCTTAGCGATTCTTAGAATTTTTGTAGCGTTTCTCGGGGTTACTTAGTGTTTTTTAGGGTTTTTTAGGGTTTCTTTGTGTTACTTAGCGTTTCTTATAGTTTCTAAGGGTTTTATAGGGTTTCTTATAGTTTCTTAGCATTTCCAAGTGATTCTTAGTGTTTCTTAGCATTTTTTAGCCTTTCCTAGTGTTTTTAGGGTTTCTTAGGGTTTTTAAGGGGATTTTAGGGTATTTTAGGGTTTCTTTGTGTTTCTTAGGGTTTATTAGGGCTTGTTCAGGTTTCTTAGAGTTTCTTAAGATTTCTTAGCATTACTTTGTGTTTCCTAGCATTTAATTGGTTTTCTCAACATTTCTTAGGATTTTATAGGGTTTCTTAGCATTTCTTAGGGTTTTGTAGGGTTTCTTAGAGTTTCTTAAGGTTCCTTAAGGGTTCTTAGCGTTTCTTATGATTCCTTAAGGGTTCTTAGGGTTTTTTAGCATTTCTTATCGTTTACTAGGGTTTCCTAGCATTTCTTAGGATTTCTCAGGGTTTATTAGTGTTTCTTAGCGATTCTTAGAATTTTTGTAGCGTTTCTCGGGGTTACTTAGTGTTTTTTAGGGTTTCTTAGTGTTACTTAGTGTTTCTTATAGTTTCTTACTATTTCTTAAGGTTTCTCAGCATTTCTTAGGGTTTTATAGGGTTTCTTTGCATTTCTTAGGGTTTTATAGGGTTTCTTAGAGTTCTTAGCCTTTCTTAGGGTTCCTTAAGGGCTCTTAGGATTTTTTAGCATTTCTTATCGTTTACTAGGGTTTCTTAAAGTTTCTTACCATTTGTTAGGGTTTTTGGGTTGTTTTGTATTTCTTAGGCTTTCTTAGCGTTACTTAGCGTTTCTTAGAGTTTCTTAGCATTTCTTAGGGTTTTATAGAGTTTCTTTGCATTTCTTAGGGTTTTATAGGGTTTCTTAAAGTTTCTTATCGTTTCTTAGGGTTCCTTAAGGGTTCTTAGGGTTTTTAGCGTTTCTTATCGTTTACTAGGGTTTCCTAAACTTTCTTACGATTTCTTAGGTTTTTAGGGTTTCCTAAATTTTCTTGTCATTTCTTAGGTTTTTATGGTTTTTTTTTGTGTTTTTTAGGGTTTTTTTTAGCGTTTCTTAGGTTTCTTAATGTTTTTAATATTTTCTTATTGTTACATAGCGTTTCTTATAATTTCTTAGCGTTTCTATGGGTTTTATAGTGTTTCTTAGAGTTTTATAGGGTTTCTTAGTGTTTCTTAGCATTTGTTAGTGTTTCTTAGTTTTTTTAAGGTTTCTTAGGGTTTTTAGGGTTTATAAGCATTTTAAGGCTTTTTTAGCATTTCTTTGGGTTTCTTAGGGTTCGTTAAGGGTTCTTAGCATTTCTTTGGGTTTCTTAGGATTTCTTAGGGTTTCTTAGCATTTACTAGGGTTTCCTAGCGTTTCTTACTGTTTCTTAGGATTTCCTAAGGTTTATTAGGATTTATTAGTGTTTTTAGGGTTTCATAGAGTTTCTTAGCGATTTTTAGCATTTTTTAGCATTTATGGGGTTTTTTTAGCGTTTTTTATAGTTTCTTAGTATTTCTTAGGGTTTTGTAAGGTTTTTAGCATTTCTTAGGGTTTTATTGGATTGATTAGAGTGTCTTAGCATTTCTTTGAGTTTTTAGGGTCTCTTACGGTTTTTTAAGTGGTTTTTTGGGTTTTTTTTTTTGCGTTTTTGAGGATTTCTTAGGGCTTCATGGGGTATCTTAGCATCTCTTAGGGTTTCTTAGCATTTTTTAGTGTTTGGTAGGTTTTCTTAGCACTTTTTAGTGTTTTTTTAGCATTTATTAGGGTTTCATAGGAGTTTTTAGGGTTTTTTTTGTGTTTACTATGGTTTCCTAGCGTTTATTTCTATTTCCAACGGTTCATTAGGGTTTATTAGCGTTTATTAGGGTTTCTTAGGATTTCTTAGCATTTTTTAGCGTTTGCTAAGGTTTCCTAGCATTTCTTACCATTTCTAAGGGTTTCCTAGTGTTTATTAGCATTTCTTAGGGTTTCATAGCAATTCTTAGAATTTTTTTAACGTTTCTTGGGGTTTCTTAGCATTACTTAATGTTTGTTGTAGTTTCTTAGCATTTCTAAGGGTTTCTCACCATTTATTAGGGTTTAATAGGGTTTATTAGCGTTTTATAGGGTTTCTTTAAGTTTTTTAGCATTTGGTAGGGTTTCTTAGAACGTTTTAGTGTTTTTTAGTGTTTTATAGGGTTTCTAAGAGTTTCTTAAGGTTTCCTAGTGTTTCTTACTGATTCTTAGGGTTTATTTGCGTTTCTTATGGTTTTATAGGGTTTCTTAGAGTTTCTTAGGGTTTCATAGGGATTTTTAGGTTTATAAGCGTTTTTAGGCTTTTTTAGCATTTCTTTGGGTTGCTTAAGGGTTCTTAGCATTTCTATAGGTTTCTTAGGATTTCTTAACATTTCTTAGTGTTTCTTAGCATTTGCTAGGTTTCCTAGCGTTTCTTACCATTTCTTAGGGTTTATTAGGATATATTAGTGTTTTTTAGGTATTCTTTGCAATTCTTAGAGTTTACTATGGTTTCCTAGCATTTCCTTCTATTTATAAGGGTTTACTAGTGTTTATTAGCATTTATTAGGGTTGCTTAGCATTTCTTAGCATTTTTTTGCATTTACTAGGGTTTTATAGTATTTCTTACTATTTCTAAGGGTTTCCTTGTGTTTATTAGCGTTTCTTAGGGTTTCATGGCGACTCTTAGAATTTTTTTAGTGTTTCTCGGGGTTTCTTAGTGTTTTTTAGGGTTTCTTAGCGTTACTTAATGTTTGTTGTAGTTTCTTAGCATTTCTTAGGGTTTCTCACCATTTATTAGGGTTTTATAGAATTTCTTACTGTTTCTTAGGGTTTTATAAGGTTTCTTTGAGTTTCTTAGCGTTTGGTAGGGTTTCTTAGAACTTTTTTTTAATGTTTTTTAGGGTTTTATAGGGTTTCTAAGAGCTTCTTAGGGTTTCCTTGCGTTTAATAGGGTTTTCTAGTGTTTCTTACTGAATCTTAGTGTTTATTAGCATTTCTTAGGGTTTCATAAGGTTTCTTAGTGTTTCCTAGCAATTCTTAGCATTGTTTTAGCGTTTCTTGGGATTTCTTAGTGTTTTTATTGTTTTTTAGTGTTAGTTAGTATTTGTTATATTTTTTTTTAGCATTTCTTATGGTTTCTTAGCTTTTCTTAGGATTTCTTAGCATTTTTTAGGGTTTTATAAGGTTTCTTAGAGCTTTTTAGCGTTTCTTAGTGTTCCTTAGCGTTTCTTCAGGTTTCTTAATGTTTCTTAGCATTCTTACGTTTCCTAGAGTTTCTAGTGTTTTTATGGTGTCTTTGCGTTTCTTAGGGTATCTTTGGGCTTCTTGGTGCTTCTTAGCATTTCTTAGTGATTCTAAGCATTTCTTAGTGTTTGGTAGGCTATTTTAGTGTTTTTAAATGTTTCTTAGGCTTTCTTAGCGTCTCTTTGGATTTCTTAGGGTTGGGTTCTAAGCATTTCTTAGAATTTCTTAGTGTTTCTTTACGTTTACTTGGGTTTCCTTGCATTTCTTACCGTTTCTAAAGGTTTACTAGGGTTTATTAGCATTTCATAGAGTTTCTTAGCGATTCTTAGCATGCTTTTTGCATTTCTAGTGGTTTATTAGTGTTACTTAGCGTTTCTTATAGTTTCTTAACATTTCTTCAGGTTTTATAGGTTTTCTTAGAGTTTCTTAGCATTTCTTAGGATTCATTAAGGGTTCTTAGCGTTTCTTAGGATTCCTTAAGGGTTATTTGGGTTTTTTAGCATTTCTTATCATTTACTAGGGTTTCCTAGCGTTTCTTACAATTTCTTAGGGTTTCTTTCGGTTTATTAGCATTTCTTAGGGTTTCATACGATTCTTAGCATTGTTTTAGCATTTCTTGTGGCTTTCTTAGTGTTTTTAGGGGTTAATAGCATTTCTTATAGTTTGTTAGCATTTCATAGGGTTTCTTAGTGTTTCTTAGGGTTTTATAGGGTTTCTCACGATTTCTAAGGGTTTTATTGGGTTTCTTAGAGCTTTTTAGCGTTTCTTAGTGTTCCTTAGGGTTTCTTCAGGTTTCTTAATGTTTCTTAGCATTCTTACGTTTCCTAGAGTTTCTAGTGTTTTTATGGTGTCTTTGCGTTTCTTAGGGTATCTTTGGGCTTCTTGGTGCTTCTTAGCATTTCTTAGTGATTCTAAGCATTTCTTAGTGTTTGGTAGGCTATTTTAGTGTTTTTAAATGTTTCTTAGGCTTTCTTAGCGTCTCTTTGGATTTCTTAGGGTTGGGTTCTAAGCATTTCTTAGTGTTTCTTTACGTTTACTTGGGTTTCCTTGCATTTCTTACCGTTTCTAAAGGTTTACTAGGGTTTATTAGCATTTCATAGAGTTTCTTAGCGATTCTTAGCATGCTTTTTGCATTTCTAGTGGTTTATTAGTGTTACTTAGCGTTTCTTATAGTTTCTTAGCATTTCTTCAGGTTTTATAGGTTTTCTTAGAGTTTCTTAGCATTTCTTAGGATTCATTAAGGGTTCTTAGCGTTTCTTAGGATTCCTTAAGGGTTATTTGGGTTTTTTAGCATTTCTTATCATTTACTAGGGTTTCCTAGCGTTTCTTACAATTTCTTAGGGTTTCTTTCGGTTTATTAGCATTTCTTAGGGTTTCATACGATTCTTAGCATTGTTTTAGCATTTCTTGTGGTTTTCTTAGTGTTTTTAGGGGTTAATAGCATTTCTTATAGTTTGTTAGCATTTCATAGGGTTTCTTAGTGTTTCTTAGGGTTTTATAGGGTTTCTCACGATTTCTAAGGGTTTTTTAGGGTTTCTTAGAGTTTCTTAGCGTTTCCTAGTGATTCTTAGTATTTCTTAGCATTTTTTAGCGTTTCCTAGAGTTTTTATTGTTTCTTAAGGTTTTTAAAGGGTTTTTAGGGGTTTTTAGGGTTTCTTAGGGTTTTTTAGGGTTTCTTAGGGCTTCTTGGGTTTCTTAGCATTTCTTAAGGATTCTTAGGGTTTCCTAGCTTTTTTAGTGTTTGTTATGGGTTATTAGCAATTTTTAGTGTTTGTTAGCATTTCTTAAGGTTTCATAGGATTTTTTATGGTTTCTAAGCATTTTTTGGCTTTCTTAGCATTTCTTTGGGTTTCGTAGGGTTACCTAAGGATTCATAGAGTTTACTAGGGTTCCTTAAGGGTTTCTTAGCATTTACTAGGGTTTCTTAAGGGTTTCTTAGCATTTACTAGGGTTTCGTTTATTTCGTTTATTACTTAGTGTTTCTTATAGTTTTCTAGGATTTATTTGGTTTTCTTAGCATTTCTTAGGGTCTTATAGGGTTTCTTAGCATTTCTTAGGGTTTTATAGGTTTTCTTAAGGGTTCTTAGCATTTCTTATTATTCCTTAAGGGTTCTTACGGTTTTTTAGCATTTTTTATCATTTACTAGGGTTTCTTAGCATTTCTTAGGTTTTCTAAGGGTTTATTAGCGTTTCTTAGGGTTTCTTTGTGATTCTTAGAATTTTTTTGTTTTTCTCGGAGTTACGTAATGTTTTTTAGGGTTTCTTAGCTTTACTTAGCATTTTTTTTAGTTTCTTAGGGTTTTATCGGGTTTCTTTGGTTTCTTAGTGTTTCTTAGGATTCCTTCAGGGTTCTTAGGGTTTTATTAGTGTTTCTTATCGTTTATTAGGGTTTCCTAAAGTTTCTAACCATTTCATAGGGTTTTTAGGGTTTTTTTTGTTTTTCTTAGGTTGTCGTAGCATTTCTTAGGTTTCTTAATATTTTTTATGTTTTGTTATTGTTACATAGCGTTTCTTAAAGTTTCTTAGCATTTCTTAGCGTGTATTTGGGTTTTAGAGGGTTTCTTATAGCTTTATAGGGTTTATTAGTGTTTCTTAAAGTTTCTTAGCGTTTCTTATAGTTTCCTAGCATTTATTTGGTTTTCTCAGCATTTCTTAAGGTCTTATACGGTTTCTTAGCATTTCTTAGGGTTTTATAGGGTTTCTTAGAGTTTCTTATGGTTCCTTAAGGGTTCTTGGTGTTTCTTATGATTCCTTCAGGGTTCTTAGGTTTTTTTAGCGTTTCTTATCGCTTACTAGGGTTTACTAGCATTTCTTAGGATTTCTCAGGGTTTATTTGTGTTTCTTAGGGTTTCTTAACGATTCTTAGAATTTTTGTAGTGTTTCTCATGGTTACTTAGTGTTTTTTTGGGTTTTTTTAGCGTTTCTTATAGTTTCTTAGCATTTCTTAGGGTTTCTCAGCTTTTCTCAGGGTTTTATAGGGTTTCTTTTTATTTCTTTGGGTTTCCTAGAGTTTCTTATCCTTTCTTAGGGTTCCTTAAGGGTTCTTAGGGGTTTTTATCGTTTCTTATCGTTTACAAGGGTTTCCTAAAGTTTCTTACGATTTCTTAGGGTTTTTAGGATTTTTTGTGTTTCTTAGCGTTTCTTAGGTTTGTTAATGTTTTTTATGTTTTCCTATTGTTACATAGCATTTTTTATAGTTTCTTAGCATTTCTTAGTGTTTCTTAGCATTGTTTTAGCATTTTAGGGCTTTCTTAGTGTTTTTTTAGGTTTTTTTAGCATTACTTAGCATTTCTTAGGGTTTCTTATTGTTTCTTAGGGTTATATAGGGTTTCTTATGGTTTCTTACGGTTTTATAGGATATTATAGGTTTTTTTAGAGTTTCTTAATGTTTCTCAGGGGTTCTTAGGGTTTCCTAGCATTTTTAGGGTTTCCTAGATTTTTTTAGGGTTTTCAAGGGGTTTTTTTAAGGTTTCTTTGTATCTTTAGGGTTTCTTAGGTCTTCTTGGGTTTTCTTAGCATTTCTTAGGAATTCTTAGGGTTTCTTAACATTTTTGTCGTTTGGTAGGGTTTCTTAGCACTTTTTAGTGTTTTTTAGGATTTCTTAGGGTTTCTTAGCATTTCTTAGGTTTTATAGGATTTCTTAGCGTTTCTTAGGGTTTTATAGGGTTTCTTAGAGTTTCTTAGTATTTCTTAGCATTTCTTAGGATTTCTTAGGGTTTTTTAGTGTTTCTTATCGTTTACTAGGGTTTCCTAGCATTTCTCATCGTTTCTTAGGTTTTCTTAGGGTTTTATAGAGTTTCTTAACATTTACAAGTTTTTCCTAGCATTTCTTACCATTTCTTAGGGTTTCCTAGTGTTTATTAGCGTTTCTTAGGGTTTCATAGCGTTTTGTAGGGTTTTTAGTGTTTCTTAGGGTTTTATTAGATTGATTAGAGTGTCTTAGCATTTCTTTCTGTTTTATAGAGTTTCTTAAGGTTTCTTAGCGTTACTTATAGTTTTATAGAGTTTTGTATGGTTTTATAGGGTTTATTTGAGTTTCTTAAGGTTTCATAGGGATTTTTAGGGTTTATAAGCATTTTTAGGCTTTTTTACCATTTCATTGGGTTTCTTAGGGTTCCTTAAGGGTTCTTATCATTTCTTTGGGTCTCTTAGGATTTCTTAGGGTTTCTTAGCATTTCTTTGGGGTTCTTAGGATTTCTTAGGGTTTCTTAGCGTTTCTTAGCATTTACTAATTTTTCCTAGCATTTCTTACCATTTCTTAGGGTTTCCTAGTCTTTATTAGCGTTTCTTAGGGTATCATAGTGTTTTGTAGGGTTTTATTAGATTGATTAGAGTGTCTTAGCATTTCTTAGGGTTTTTTAAGTGGTTTTTAGGGTTTTTTTTTGCGTTTCTTAGGGTTTATTAGGGCTTCTTAGCATTTCTTAGAGTTTCTTAGCTTTTTTTAGTGTTTTTTAGGTTTTCTTAGCACTTTTTACTGATTTTTAGCATTTATTAGGGTTTCTTAGAGTTTTTAGGCTTTCTTAGCATTTCTTTAGGTTTTTTAGGGTAACTTAAGGTTTCTTAGCGTTTATTAGGATTTCTTAGGGTTTTTTAGTGTTTACTATGGTTTCCTAGCGTTTCTTTCTATTTCTGGGGTTTATCAGGGTTTATTAGCATTTATTAGGGTTTCTTAGAATTTCTTAGTGTTTATTAGCATTTTTTAGCATTTGATAGAGTTTCTTAGCATTTCTTACTGTTTCTAAGGGTTTCCTAGTGTTTATTAGCATTTATTATTAGCGTTTCTTAGGGTTTCATAGCGATTCTTAGAATTTTTTTAGCCTTTCTTGGGGTTTCTTAGTGTTTTTAGGGTTTCTTAGCAATACTTAATGTTTATTGTAGTTTCTTAGCATTTCTTAGGGTTTCTCACCATTTCTTAGGGTTTTATAGGGTTTCTTTGAGTTTCTAAGCGTTTGGTAAGGTTTCTTAGAACTTTTTAGTGTTTTTTAGGGTTTTATAGGGTTTCTAAGAGTTTCTTAGCGTTTAATAGGGTTTTCAAGTGTTTCTTACTGATTCTTAGGGTTTATTAGCGTTTCTTAGGGTTTCATAAGGTTTCTTAGCGATTTTGAGCATTGTTTTAGCATTTCTTGGGATTTCTTAGTATATTTATGGTTTCTTAGTGTTAGTTAGTATTTCTTATAGTTTTTTAGCATTTCTTATGGTTTCTTAGCTTTTATTAGGGTTTGTTAGCATTTTTTAGAGTTTTATAAGGTTTCTTAGAGCTTCTTAGCGTTTCTTAGTGTTCCTTAGGGTTTCTTAACGTTTCTTAGCATTTCCTAGAGTTTTTAGTGTTTTTTAGGGTTTATTTGCATTTCTTAGGGTTTCTTAGGGCCTCTTGGCGCTTCTTAGCATTTCTTAGTTATTTTATACATTACTTAGCATTTGGTAGGGTTTCTAGCATTTCTTACCATTTCTTAGGGTTTCTTTCGGTTTATTATCGTTTCTTAGTGTTTCATAGGGTTTTTAAGCATTTCTTAGCATTTTTTAGCGTTTCTTGTGGTTTTCTTAGTGTTTTTAGGGTTTCTTAGCGTTTCTTATAGTTTCTTAGCATTTCATAGGGTTTCTTATTGTTTCTTAGGGTTTTATAGGGTTTCTTACGGTTTCTAAGGGTTTTATAGGGTTTCTTATAGTTTCTTAGCATTTCCAAGTGATTCTTAGTGATTCTTGGTGTTTCTTAGTATTTATTAGTGTTTCCTAGTGTTTTTAGGGTTTTAAGGGGATTTTAGGGTATTTTAGGGTTTCTTTGTGTTTCTTAGGGTTTCTTAGGGCTTCTTGGGGTTTGTTAGCATTTCTTTAGGATTGTTAGGGTTTCCTAGCATTTTTTAGTGTTTGTTATAGTTTCTTAGCACTTTTTAGTGTTTTTTAGAATTTCTTAGGGTTTCATAGGGTTTTTTATGGTTTCTAAGCGTTTCTTTGGCTTTCTTAGCGTTTATTTGGGTTTCGTAGGGTTACTAGGGTTTATTAAGGTTTATCAGCATTTCTTAGGGTTTCATATAGTTTCTTAATGATTCTTAGCATTTTTGAACAATTTCTTGGGGTTTATTAGTGTTTTTTAGGGTTTCTTAGTACTTCTTAGCATTTGGTAGGTTTTATTTGCACTTTTTAGTGTTTTTTAGCATTTCCTAGGGTTTCATATGGTTTTTTAGGGTTTTTTAGGCTTTCTTAGCATTTCTTACCATTTCTAAGGGTTTCCTAGGGTTTATTAGCATTTGATAGGGTTTCTTAATGATTCTTGGCATTTGTTTAGCGTTTCTTGGGGTTTCTTAGTGTTTTTTAGGGTTTCTTAGCGTTATTTAGCGTTTCTTATAGTTTCTTTGTTTTTCTTAGGGTTTCTCAGCACTTCTTAGGGTTTTATACAGTTTCTTAGCATTTCTTAGGGTTTTATAGTGTTGCTTAGAGTTTCTTAGCGTTTCTTAGGATTTCCTAGGGTTTATTAGTGTTTATTAACGTTTCATAGGGTTTCTTATCGTTTCTTAGCGATTCTTAGCATTGTTTTAGCGTTTCTTTGGGTTTGTTAGTGTTTTTTTTATTGTTTCTTAGCGTTATTTAGTGTATCTTATAGTTTCTTAGCATTTCCTTAGGTTTTATTGGTTTTCTTAGGGTTTTATAGGGTTTCTTAGAGTTTCTTAGCGTTTCTTAGCATTTACTAGGTTTCCTAGCGTTTCTTACCGTTTCTAAGGGTTTACTAGTGTTTATTAGCATTTCTTTGAGTTTCATAGGGTTTCTTAGTGATTCTTAGCTTTTTTTAGCGTTTCTTGAAGTTTCTTAGTGCTTTTAAGGGTTTCTTAGTGTTACTTAGCGGTTCTTATAGTGTCCTAGCATTTCTTAGTGTTTCTCAGCATTTATTAAGGTCTTTTTGGGTTTCTTAGCGTTACTTCGTGTTTTTTTATAGTTTCTTATCATTGCTTAGGGTTTCTTAGCGTTTCTTTTGATTTTATTCGATTTCTTAGGGTTTTATAGTGTTTGTTAGCGTTTCTTACTGTTTTTAGGGTTTCTTAGCGTTTCTTAGCATTTCATAGGGTTTCTTATTATTTCTTAGGGTTTTATAGGATTACTTACGGTTTCTAAGGGTTTTATAGGGTTTCTTATAGTTTCTTAGCATTTCCAAGTGATTCTTGGTGTTTCTTAGTATTTTTTAGTGTTTCCTTGTGTTTTTAGGGTTTTTAAGGGGATTTTAGGGTTTCTTTGTGTTTCTTAGGGCTTCTTGGGGTTTGTTAGCATTTCTTTAGGATTCTTAGGGTTTCCTAACATTTTTTAGTGTTTGTTATGGTTT
The DNA here is from genome assembly GCA_030064435.1 of Trapa incisa. NCBI lineage: Eukaryota > Viridiplantae > Streptophyta > Magnoliopsida > Myrtales > Lythraceae > Trapa > Trapa incisa. The sequence continues at coordinate 12,459,489 of CM057768.1, read as the reverse complement.
CTTAGCACTTTTTAGTGTTTTTTAGAATTTCTTAGGGTTTCATAGGGTTTTTTTTATGGTTTCTAAGCGTTTCTTTGGCTTTCTTAGCGTTTATTTGGGTTTCGTAGGGTTACTTAAGGTTTCATAGTATTTACTAGGGTTTCCTAGCATTTCTTACTGTTTCTAAGGGTTTACTAGGGTTTATTAAGGTTTATCAGCATTTCTTAGGGTTTCATATAGTTTCTTAATGATTCTTAGCATTTTTGAAAATTTCTTGGGGTTTATTAGTGTTTTTTAGGGTTTCTTAGTACTTCTTAGCATTTGGTAGGTTTTATTTGCACTTTTTAGTGTTTTTTAGCATTTCCTAGGGTTTCATATGGTTTTTTAGGGTTTTTTAGGCTTTCTTAGCATTTCTTACCATTTCTAAGGGTTTCTTAGGGTTTATTAGCATTTGATAGGGTTTCTTAATGATTCTTGGCATTTGTTTAGCGTTTCTTGGGGTTTCTTAGTGTTTTTTAGGGTTTCTTAGCGTTATTTAGCGTTTCTTATAGTTTCTTTGTTTTTCTTAGGGTTTCTCAGCACTTCTTAGGGTTTTATACAGTTTCTTAGCATTTCTTAGGGTTTTATAGTGTTGCTTAGAGTTTCTTAGCGTTTCTTAGGATTTCCTAGGGTTTATTAGTGTTTATTAACGTTTCATAGGGTTTCTTATCGTTTCTTAGCAATTCTTAGCATTATTTTAGCGTTTCTTTGGGTTTGTTAGTGTTTTTTTTATTGTTTCTTAGCGTTATTTAGTGTATCTTATAGTTTCTTAGCATTTCCTTAGGTTTTATTGGTTTTCTTAGGGTTTTATAGGGTTTCTTAGAGTTTCTTAGCGTTTCTTAGCATTTACTAGGTTTCCTAGCGTTTCTTACCGTTTCTAAGGGTTTACTAGTGTTTATTAGCATTTCTTTGAGTTTCATAGGGTTTCTTAGTGATTCTTAGCTTTTTTTAGCGTTTCTTGAAGTTTATTAGTGTTTTTAAGGGTTTCTTAGTGTTACTTAGCGGTTCTTATAATGTCCTAGCATTTCTTAGTGTTTCTCAGCATTTATTAAGGTCTTTTTGGGTTTCTTAGCGTTACATAGTATTTTTTTTATAGTTTCTTAGCATTGCTTAGGGTTTCTTAGCGTTTCTTTTGATTTTATTCGGTTTCTTAGGGTTTTATAGTGTTTGTTAGCGTTTCTTAGTGTTTCTTATGGTTTCTTAGCGTTTCTTAGTATTTTTGGCATTTCTTAGAGCTTTTTAGGATTTCTTAGGATTTTTCTATGTTGGTTTTAGGGTTTTTTAGAGTTTATTTGCGTTTCTTATGGATTCTTGGCATTTCTTTTGGATTCTTATGGTTTTTTTTAGGGGTTTTAGGGTTTCTTTGTGTTTCTTAGGGTTCTTGGGGCTTAATAGCATTTCTTAAGGATTCATAGAATTTCTTAGTGTTTACTAGGGTTTCTTTGCACTTTTTAGTGTTTTTTAGCATTTCTTTTTGTTTCATAGGGTTTATTAGGGTTACTGAGCATTTCTTTGGGTTTCATATGGTTTTTTAAGGTTACTAAGCATTTCTTAGGCTTTCTTATGGTTTCTTTGGGTTTCTTAGGATTCCTTAAGGGTTCTTAGCATTTATTTGTGTTTATTTGCATTTCTTAGGGTTTCATATACTTTTTTAGGGTTACTAAGCATTTCTTAGGCTTTCTTAGAGTTTCTATGGGTTTCTTAAGGGTTCTTAGCATTTCTTTGGGTTTCTTAGGATTTCTTAGAATTTCATAGCATTTACTAGTGTTTCCTACCGTTTATTACTGTTTCTTAGGTTTTTCTAGTGTTTATTAGCGTTTCTATGGGTTTCTTAGCAATTCTTAGAATTTTTTTAGCGTTTCTTGTGGTTTATTAGTGTTTTTTAGGGTTTCCTAGCATTATATAGTGTTTTTAGCATTTCCTAATGTTTCCTAGGGTTTTGTAGCATTTCTTAGCATTTTTTTAGGGTTTTAATTGTTTTATTAGTGTTTCTTAAGGTTTTATAGAGTTTCTTAAGGTTTCTTAGCGTTTTTAGGGTTTTATAGAGTTTCTTAGGGCTTCTTAGGTTTTTATAGGGTTTCTTAGAGTTTCTTAGGGTTTGATAGGGATTTTTAGGGTTTATAAGCATTTTTTGGCGTTTTTAGCATTTCTTTGGGTTTCTTAGGGTTCTTTAAGCGTTCTTAGCATTTCTTTGGGTTTATTAGAATTTCTTAGGGTTTCTTAGCATTTCTCAGCATTTACTAGGGTTTCCTAGTGTTTCTTAACATTTCTTAGGGTTTATTAGCGTTTTTTAGGGTTTCA
>CM057768.1:12362990-12410490 GCA_030064435.1 Trapa incisa | reverse complement strand
TTTTATTATTTTTATTTTTCCTTATATTATTAGTTTCATTTTCATTTTTTTTATAATTTTATTTGTGATTTTTTTTTATTTACTTACCTTTTTAGTCTTATTTACATTTTTATAATTTTTTTTCGATTTAATTTTAACTTTTTGTTCTATATTTTTAATTGTCTCACCATTTTTTTTAATTTGTTTAAATTGATTATTTTTCACTTTTACATTAAATAGTTTGAAATATTTTTGGTGTTTTATTATTATTTTCATTTTATTTTATTATTTTTAAAAATTTATAACATTGTAAGTATTTATTTTGCTTCTTATTATTATTTTTAATTTATTTTTATATTATATTAGCTATTTATAAGTTTATTTCAATTTTTTATTTGTATGTATATTTTAACTTACTATGTTTAATAATTTATTTTATATTTATTATTATTATTTTACATGTTTTATATTATTTTTTTATTGATTATTACTACTTTTGTGTTAAAATATCTTATCTATTTTTATGTTTTGATAATTTATTAAAAATTATTTATTACTTTTTTATTTTTTAAATATATTTTTTAATTTATTATGATTTATTTATTTGATTCTAATAATTTTACAAATTTTATTATATTTTATTTCGTTTACTAATTTTTCTAATTTATTTTACTATTTATTTTTAAATTTTAATTATATTTTTTATTATTTTAAATATTTTTATTAATTTTTATCAATTTTGTATATGGATCAATCCTACTATTATTACAAGGTCCTATTAAATTATGTTCTATCGATTAGCTTTAATTTATATAATATAATTTTGAGAATTAAATGTATACATACAAAAATTTTAAATTATAATAATATTTAAGTTTAAAATAAATATAATATAAATATTTTAAAAAATATAATCAATTATGTAAATAAATGTGAGATAATGCAATTTTAGGATAAAAAATATAAAAAAATAGAATTTTGTTAGCCAATGCAAAAAAGAGATATGATAGTAACATAATTTATTATTAGTTTGACTATTCTACCATTAATTTAATTTATAGTACATTATTTATTATATTATAATTTTTTTGTCCTTCCAAAATTAATTGTGTATCTATTCAAGACAAAAGATATATGTGGATGGTATTGTTTCCCTTATCAGTTATTCAAATAATTGAGTACAAATTGTAAATACATACAATAACAAATGATTAAAATTATAAATAATTTATAAATTTTTTAGCCATATTTAATTTAAGTATAGATAATTTATTTGATAATTTTCATATAAATATTTATGGATAATTTAAATCCCAGAAAAAAAATTCACTAATTATTCAAATTTAGGATTCATTTTTTTTATAAATGTATATTTTTAAATCGAACTATTACTAAAAATATAAATAAATTAAGTAAAATAAAAAATTTGCATATATATATTTTGGAAATTATAATTTTTATATTTATAATATAAAAAATCACTCAAATAGAAATAATACTTATAATACACTATTTTTTAGAATTTCTGGGAAAAGAATTTTAAAAATATAAGTATTCATAAATTAGAAATTAAAGTATGCTCTCTAATTTTAGTTTACATCAACCATGTGCAAAGGTAATTCCTTCCACCATATCCCTCATAATTAAATATTTTTAGAAATTATTATATATTTAATAAAATAAAAAAACTATTTAAATTTATAATATTTTAATAATTCCATTACTTAAATTTACAAAATTTAATTAAGTATATTATTTTTTCACAATAATTTCTAAAATTTTAAATGAATATGACTTTTTACTTACGTTTTAAATTACCCAAACATATTCTCTAATGTAGCACTCACAAGAACATAACTTATATTTTAAATGGAATGTCAACATAAGAGTACCAAATATATTATATTCACGACAACATACAACTTGTATGCATGAAGAACAACACTTGGTAGTAAGGATGTTTCAGATCCATCATAAGCAGGGATGACCATGGTTTGGAACTACAATGCAGGATAATATGCCAAGGCAAAGTGCATGCAGTTTATACGTTTTTTCAGAGCCTTGGACGAGGAGCAGGAGGACAGTAGGGAGGCAAAGACGGAGCTCCTCCTGCAGGTGCAGCCCGTGGATTTGGTCCGCACACCCGAATTTGTCTCACCGCCATTTTAGGGGTGATGTTCAGTTTCCCTTTAATAAGAAAACCACGTCAGAATTTTGTAAGATATTGAACATAAATTTCTACCATCATCAATATATATATATATATATGTCATAGCCATCCATGCATGTTTTTATCATTTCCTTTCAAAATTCTTCCACAATTTTAGATAATTGGAAAAACAATTAAGTTCAGGTGGATATATAATATTTTTCACTAATAATAATTTATTTAGGAGATATTCCAAATATATAGATGAGAGGCTTCTAAGAATTTGTATAATATATCTTCCAACTAGATGTATAAAACTCACATATTAATAAAAAATTTGATTTTTATAAGTGGTTTTTTAGATTGAAAAATAATATTTTTTATCTTAATTAATATACAATTTAATAAATCATATTTTAAAAATAATTGAAGAAAAAATCGGGTGAATTATAAGTAAATTGATCATAAAATTGTCAAATTTAATTGAAACTACTTAAAATAATAAATTTTTTAATGTTTATAATATGTTATATAAATTAGAAAATAAATATTATTAAGAAAATTGTACAAAATATTTTTAAAAAATATATTGAATTAATAACTAATCCAATTATAATTTAATAGATACTAACTTAATACTTAATTCAGGTTAGGTAATGTACATGGGATAAAAAATAATTATTTTGGATCTAGATTTGTATACTCTATTCAAGTTATATTTTATTAAAAAAATCACTTTTAAATTTTAAATGTAAATATATATCAAATTTTTAAATCCAAATAGTTAATTAAATAATAAAATACAATTAGAATAAATTAAGTTGTACTAACATTTATTTGGTTTATATTAAAAGTATAAACACAAATTATGTACAAAATTTCAAAATCAAATAGATTAATATGTTAAAAATGGGTCAATACCACCTAAATATAACAACAATTGTTAAATTACTTAAATTAATTTAATTTGAATACAATATATATATATATATAATACAGTAAATTTTAAAAAATAACGAATAAACTCAACTCCAATTATTATATCCAATTCGATTTCTGAATGTATAAATCAAATTAACCAACCCAATCAAATAAATCAATTCAATTTAAATAACCCAATCCGAATTCTATTTATAAAACTAACTCAAATTCCTAAAACTTATTTAATTTAAAAAGTAAATATATAAACAAATTATATAATTAATTTCAAACCCAAATAATATAATACAATTTAAATAACTTAATTTAATTCAAATGTGTAAATATTATTCTAATATTTGATATTAATTTAATTATTACTCCAAATATACATTATGTCAAAATTCTAAAAGGAAACGAAGTAATTTTAATCAAATGGATTAACCCCTAATAGCTATACCCAACTTATTATTATTTTTAATTTATAATTTATTTGTTATTTATTTATTTATTTATTTATTCGAGTTTATAATTTATAAATAGTATAATGGGTAGTTGTACATAAACTTAATACTTATATATTAAATAAAATTTTTTATTATATTTAATGTAATATTTCTCTATTTTTAATAAATATTAATTCTGACGTATAAATTAATTTTTAATATTAATATAATATAAAATATAGATTAAATAATAAAAAAATTGAAGAATGTCCTTACTACCTACAAGACTAGGCTTCCAGTCACCATCTCTCCTATGGTGCTTCTCATTTGGGGTGGAGGAGGTCTAAAAAACCAAAGACTTTCCTACCAAATTGTTAGTGGGGATCAGATTACCTTCCTAAGAACAAGTGTTGCCCCCCTCAGTTAATAAATAGGTGTAGGAAGTGTAAGTGTACTTTCTAGTAAAAAAAAATCAGATTGCCTTTCTAATAAAAAAAGGAAGAAAAATATGAGAGGACTTACTGCCGCTCAAACTGCTACCACTAGCAGTTGAGGATAGGACAACCTGAGATGGAGCAAAGAGGAGGATAGCGGTGATGATGATGAGTAGAAGAGATGATGAAGCCCTTCCATAAAATTTCATTCTCCTTCCTTCTCCTGCCTAGGCTCTGCTTGACGAAGATGTGTGGGAGAGAACGTACCAGAGAGTCTTATTTATATATATATATATATATATATATATATATATATATATATATTAATTAGTGGGCTTCTAATTTATATATTATATATTATATATATAAATAAATTTATTATTTATTGGCTTGACTATTCTACCATTACTTTATGGTCTATTATTTATTATAATATAAAATTAGGTATCCTTCCAAAATTAGTAGTCTATCTATCCATATCCATGTGAATACAAATATGTGTTGTCCCGTCATTTGTCATGTCACTATTCAAATAATTAGGGCCACTTGTCATTTATAAATTACTAAAATCATAAATAATTTATAACTTTTTGTGCGATGTTTAATTTAAATATAAATAATTTATTTGATAATTTTTATATAAATATTTTATTTATAATTTAAATAACAGATAAAACTTTCACTAATCATTCAAATTTTATATATGATTTCTTACGGTACTTAATTTTTTTTTATAGAAGTACATCTTTAAATCGAACTATTACTAAAAAATTGTAAATAAATGGAGTAAAATAAAAAAATTACATATAATTTTTTTTGAAAATTATAAGTTTATATTTATATCATATCAAATAACTCAAATACAAATAATACTTATAAATACACTAGTTTTTTGAATTTCAAATTTTTTTTAAAATATAAGTATTAATAAATTAAAAATTAAAGTTCCCTGCTTATTTTAGTTCCCATGGGTCATGTACAAAAAGTAATTAGTGGGTGTCCTACCACTACCCTTTTTTAAGGGTAGTAGTTCATCCCTGCACAATAATAAAATATTTTTAGAATTGATTATATAATTAATAAAATATAAAAATAATTTATTTATAATATTTTATTAATTTTATCACATAAAATTTATAAATTTTAATTAAATATAAGTATAATTTCTTATTTTTCGTAACAATTTCTCTATAATATCTTTTATATAATAAGTACTCATATAATATTATAGTTATAATTTCACAATTGATATTGTTTTGCAACATGAGTAACAAAAGTTACATAAAACACATTCACATTAAATGAGCCGAGTATATTATTCAATTTTGGCATACAAATGTTTTTAATGTAAATAAATTATATCCACAATATTATTTTACTAATTAATATAATAACGGTTTTAAAATTGAATTGAATATTTTTGTACTTTTTAAAAATAAAGTTATTTTTTTATAATTTAATTGTATAACATATCATTTATATTTCTTAATACCTATTCTATCATTTATCTAATATCATAACTGACGGGATTCTTCACCACGCATTGAGCTTACTTTGCTCCGCCTTTTCTCGATTCGATCGTCAGCGCCTCCACAAGCGCCCTTGCCGACGTCTTCATCATCAGTTACGTCCATCACTCACGATTGTGTCCCCAATTGCTGCTATTTCGTCGTTTGGTGATCGACATTTCTGAGTCGTGCTTCTATCGGCTCTTACAAATCGGTAAAATTTCCCTTACTCTAATGCTCTCCTTAGTTATGATGTACTCGAATCATCCTTTCATTAGCTCAATTCGATTTCTGTTAGCTTAATTAATTATCATTTTTTCGTTATCCTTTTATTAATGCTAATTATTTCTGGTGTACATGATTCCTTAGGCTCATTTCCTTGAATAAATTGATATTTATCCACTTTCAAATCCTCCCATGTTTCTTCTAATGGGGCCTTACGTAGTTTCATAGTGTATCTCCTAAATCCTTCGTTGTTTTAATATTTGACTCATTGGTTATAACAGTTTAACATCTGTGGATGTTGCTATACCCTTAATTAATCAAGGGAAGAATGGAGATATATGTAGGATGGGAAAATATGAAAATATTAAGATTATATTAAAATATTTTAATAAAATAATATAAAATATTTAAGATAATTATGATTATAGAAGATTTACATCATACTATTATATTTTGTTACAGTTAATCTTGTATACCGGAGAATTAAGAAGCAAGGGTGGTCGTAAAAAACAGAGAAAGAATATAAAGTTATGACTCAAAGTATATGTGAGATAACGTGTATAATAGGATCATTTTATTATTCTATCGCGGGTTAATAGAAGACATTAACAAAGCATCTGATACACGGAAGGTTTTGACTACTATTTAATATTTCAATATTTGCATAACTCTCTTTCAATATTTTATCATATTATCATACATATATCTACTTACAATACTAATTGTATATGTTATTTATAGTCGTGTTTAACACAATTAGATAAATTTATCCTCCAAATCGTACACAACCTCTACCTCAGGCTCCATGTCCTCTGAGGCTACGACTTGTTTCACCCCAAGTAGGGATACGTGTCAAGGAATAATTTCAACTAATATGTCCATTTTTTCCACAATTTTCTGGTATTGTTCTTTATCCATTAAGTCCCCTTACTGAGCACATAACTTATAATTTGGTTCAATTGGAGTAGAAGCAATTCGACAATCTAACATCCTTGTTTTGGTAAGTAGATTCAATATATATTTTCTATGATAAAGAATTATACCTGTTCTAGACCTGAATATCTCAATACCGAGAAAATAATTAAGTGTACCCAAATCTTTCACTTCAAATTATTTGCTCAATTTTTGGTTTAATCGTAGTATCTTATCACTATCATATCCAATTATAATAATATAATCTAAATATATTTCGAAAATAGCAACTCAACTATTTGAGTATCGATAGAAAACTATGTGATCTCAATTATATTGTTGATACCCCATTATAACTACTGCATTTCGAAATCGAACAAACTAAACTTTTGGTAATTGTTCGAGTTCATACAAATATTTCTTAAGCTTACATACCTTTCTAATAGTTTCCATTTTATCAAATACATGTGAAATCTTCATATACACCTCTTTTTATAAGTATTCATGCAAAAATATATTTTTTAAATCTATTGATATAATTTTTATTAAAAGTTGGTAACATATGATATAAGCATTTATCTTACCAACCGGTACAAATATCTCATAATAATCTATTTCATATAAAATATATGTAACCTTTTGTTACCAATCTTAATTTATACCTTTCGTTTAACATTTTCTTTAACTGTTTCATTTATATTTTTTTATAATTTTATTTGTGATTTTTTTTTGTATTTACTTACCTTTTGTCTTACTTATTATTTTTTATAATTCTTTCTACGATTTAATTTTAACTTTTTAAAATATTTTTTAGTGTATTACAATTGTTTAATTTATTTTGATTGATTCTCGTCAAAACAGTATTTTATTGTAATTTTGAATTTATCTTATTATTTTTTAAAATTTATTGCATTTTAAATATTTATTTTACTATTTTATGATATTTTTTTGAATTCATTTTTCTTTATTATGTTAGCTATTTATGAGTCTTATGTTTATTGTAACTTACTATTTTTAATAATTTTTTTATTATTATTTTACATGTTTCATATTATTTTTATTCATTCTTACCATTTTTTGTGTTAAATGATCTTAATTATGTTTTATATATTTTTGTGTTTTGATAATTTATTAAAAACTTATTTATTTTAAGTATTTATTATTATTATTTTTTATTTTTTAAATATATCTTTCAATGTATTATTTTTTATTTATTTGATTATAACTATTTTATATATTTTATTATATTTTTGTTTCACTTACTAGTTTTTCTAATATATTTTATCGTTTATTTTTTGATTTTATTTGTATTTTTTATTATTTTATACTATTTAAAGTATTTTTAGTAATTTTTACCAATTTTGTATATAAAACCACACTTGCCAATTCTTTATTTTTGTAAATTTTTTTTAATAGATTACAAATGTCTTATTTATTTATAGTATCTATTTAAATGCATATTACTATTTTTTATTCATTGTTTATGTGTTTCTTATTTTTGAATTTTTATTATAGTTTTTAGTGTATCATTGAATATATTTTATATTGTTATGTTGTTTATTTAATAATTTCTTATTATTTTTATATTTCCTTAAGTTGTTAGTTTTAGTAACAATTTTTTATAATATTATTTGTGATTTATTTTTTTGTATTTTATTACGTTTTTAGTTTTACTTACTATTTTTTATTATTTTTTTTACTATTTAATTTTGAGTTTTTATCATATTTTTTAGTGTATCAAAATTATATAAATTATTTTAATTAATTATAATAACTTTCACCTTAAATAATTCAAAATATTTTTGGTGTTTAATTGTAATTTTAAGTATATATTATTATTTTTAGAAGTTTATAGCATTTTAATTATTTATTTTTCTATTTGTAAAAATTTTTAAATTCATTTTTCTATAATATATAGCCATTTACCCGAGTCTTACTATTTTTTTAATTTATTTGTATTTCTTATAACACACTATTTTTAGTATTTATTTTTATATTTTTTATTATGATTTTGTCAATTTCATAATATTTTTTTTGTTGATTGTTACCATTTTTTATACTTCTTTATGTTTTAGAATGTTCTTATTATTATTATTAAAAAATTAATTTATTTTAAGTATTTATTATTATTTTTATAATATAACATTATTTGTACTTCCAAAATGAAGAGTCTATCTATAATATTGTCGGTGAAGATAACAAATTGATTTTCCATTTATTAAATAATAAAATACACTAAATTAAAATTTTTATAACATTTATTTTTTTCACTATATTATATATTATTAGTAATTTAGAACTGAACAAAATATTTTAATATTTAAATGCTTTGAAGTATCTATATATATTAAAATAATATTCTTTTTTAAATAATATAAAACTTAAAAAATTGTAACCCGAACCCTATCTTATTTTGGGTCCCACTGAATTATATTATATTGATGAGCCTAACATAGAGATATATATTTATAGAAAATAATTTTGAGAATTATTTATAATCAATCCCAATACATGTAATGTATACACGCAAAAATTTTAAATTATAATAATATTTAAGTGTAAAATAAATATAATATAAATATTAAAAAATATAATAAATTGTGTAAATAAATGTAAGATAATGCAATTTTAGGATAAAAGAAAAATAAAAAATAGAGTTTTGTTAGCCAATGAAAAAAAATAGATATGAGAGTAGAATAATTTATTATTAGTTTGACTATTCTATCATTAATTTATGGTCCATTATTTATTATAATATAAATTTTTTGTCTTCCAAAAGTAATTATGTATCTATTCAATACCTGTTTACGTGATCAATTATTTAAATAATTGAGTACAAATTGTAAATACATACAATAACAAATGATTAAAATTATAAATAATTTATAAAATTTTGAGCCATATTTAATTTAAGTATAGATAATTTATTTAATAATTTTTATATAAATATTTATCGATAATTTAAATCTCAGAAAAAAAATTCACTAATTATTCAAATTTAGGACTCTTTTTTTTTATTAAATGTATATTTTTAAATCGAACTATTACAAAAAATATAAATAAATTAAGTAAAATAAAAAATTTGCATATATATATATTTTGGAAATTATAAGTTTTATATTTATAATATAAAAAATCACTCAAGTAGAAATAATACTTATAATACACTATTTTTTTAGAATTTCAGGAAAAAGAATTTTAAAAATGTAAGTATTAATAAATTAGAAATTAAAGTATGCTCTCTAATTTTAGTTTACATCAATCATGTGCAAAGGTAATTCCGTCCACCACATCCCTCATAATTAAATATTTTTAGAAATTATTATATATTTAATAAAATAAAAAATTATTTAAATTTATAATATTTTAATAATTCCATTACTTAAATTTACAAATTTTAATTAAGTATATTATTTTTTCACAATAATTTCTTATTTCTTATATAATATTATAGTTAGATAAATTTTATTATCTAAAATTTTAAATGAATATGATTTTTTACTTGCGTATTAAATTATTTTATATACATGAACATAACTTATATTAAATTTATAGAAAAGTTCGATTATTTATTAAACTTAGATGTTCATAAAAATTTTAATTTTTATAAGTAGTTTTTTAGATTGAAAAATAATATTTTTTATCTTAATTAATATTCAATTCAATAAATAATATTTAGAAAAATAAATTAAAGAAAAAATCAGCTGAATGGTAAGTAAATTGATCATAAAATTGTCAAATTTAATTAGAACTACTTAAAATAATAAATTTTCTAATTTTTATAGTATGTTATATAAATTAAAAAATAAATATTATTGAGAAAATTATACAAAATATTTTTTAAAAGATATATTAAATTAATAACTAATCCAATTAGAGTTTAATAGATGCTAACTTAATACCTAATTCGAGTGAGGTAGTGTACACCCGTAAAAAATAGTTATTTTTTATCTAGATTTTTATACTCTATTTAAGTTATATTTTATTACAAAAATTGCTTTTAAATTTTAAATACAAATATATATCAAATTTTTAAATCTAAATGGTCTATTAAATAATATAACATAATTAGAATTAATCAACTCATACTAACATTTATTTAGTTTATATTAAAAGTATAAACATAAATTACCGAATTTCAAAATTAAATGGGTTAATACAAATTGAAAATAAATGCTAAATTACTTTAATTAATTTAATTCGAATACAAAATATATCTATAAATAATACAGTAAATTTCAAATAATAATGAGTAAAATCAATTCGAATTATCCGATTTCACTCGAATTGCAAACTTTTAAATTAAATAAGCCATTGCGAACAAATAAATTAATTCAATTTGAATAAAATAATTCGAATTTTATTTATAAAACTAACTCAAATTTTTAAAACTTATTTGATTGGAACCGTAAATATACATACAAATTATATAATTAATTTCAAATCCAAATGGTATAATACAATTCAAATAATTTAATTTAATTCAAATGTGTAAATATTATTCTAATATTTAATATTAATTTAATTATTACTCGAAATATACATTATACCAAAATTTTAAAAATAGACAAAGTAATTTTAATCAAATGGATTAACCAAACCCTAATAGCTATACTCAACTTATTATTATTTTTAATTTATAACTCATATTTATTATTTATTTATTCGAGTTTGTAATTTATAAATAGTATAATGGATAGTGGTAAAGAAACTTAATACTTATATATTAAATAAGATTTTTTATTATATTTAATGTAATATTTCTCTATTTTTAATAAATATTAATTCTGATATATAAATTAATTTTTAATATTAATATAATACAAAATATAAATTAAATAATAAAAAAAAGTTGAAGAATGTCCCTACTACCTACAAGATTGGGCTCCCAGTCACCATCTCTCCTATGGTGCTTCTCATTTGGGGGTGGAGGAGGTCTAAAAAACCAAAGACTTTCCTACCAAATTGTTAGTGAGGATAAGATTACCTTCCTAAGAACAAGTGTTACCCCCCGCCACCCACCACAGGAAGTGCAAGTGTACTTTCTAATAAAAAAATCAGATACCTTTCTAGTAAAAAAAAGGAAGAAAAATATGAGAGGACTTGCTGCTCAAACTGCTACCACTAGCAGTTGAGGATAGGACAACCTGAGATGGAGCAAAGAGGAGGATAGCGGTGATGATGATGAGTAGAAGAGATGATGAAGCCCTTCCATCAAATTTCATTCTCCTTCCTCCTCCTGCCTAGACTCGGCTTGACGAAGATGTGTGGGAGAGAACGTACCAGAGAGTCTTTTATATATATATATATATATATATATATATTAATTAGTGGGCTTCTAATTTATATATTATATATTATATATAAAAATAAATTTATTATTTATTGGTTTGACTATTCTACCGTTACTTTATGGTCTATTATTTATTATAATATAAAATTAGGTATCCTTCCAAAATTAGTAGTCTATCTATCCATATCCATATGAATACATATATGTGAATAATATTATTTGTGGGGTACTTTTCATGTCACTGTTTAAATAATTAGGGCCAATTGTCATTTATAAATGACTAAAATCATAAATAATTTACAAATTTTTGTGCGATATTTAATTTAAGTATAAATAAATGTCACTGTTTAAATAATTAGGGCCAATTGTCATTTATAAATGACTAAAATCATAAATAATTTACAAATTTTTGTGCGATATTTAATTTAAGTATAAATAATTTATTTGATAATTTTTATATAAATATTTTATTTATAATTTAAATCCCAGATAAAACTTTCACTAATCATTCAAATTGCATATATATGATTTCTTAGGGTACTTAATTTTTTTTATAGAAATATATCTTTAAATCGGACTATTACTAAAAAAAATTATAAATAAATGTAATAAAATAAAAAAATTACATATATTTTTTTGGAAATTATAAGTTTATATTTATATCATATCAAATAACTCAAATACAAATAATACTTATAAATACACTAGTTTTTTTAATTTCAGATTTTTTTAAAAATATAAATATTAATAAATTAAAAATTAAAGTTCTGCCCGCTTATTTTAGTTCCCCTCGGTCATGTGCAAAAGTAATTAGTTGGTCTCCTACCACTACCCTTAAAAGGTACCAGTTCATCCCTCCACAATAATAAAATATTTTTAGAATTGATTATATAATTAATAAAATATAAAAATTATTTACTAGTTCAAACATTTGTCATTTATTATTTGTGGGGTCATTTGTCATGTGACTGTTTAAATAATTAGGGCCAGTTGTCATTTATAAATGACTAAAATCATAAATACGATTGGAATATAAAATATAACTATAAATAATATATTAAATTTCAAATAACAACGAATTAACTCAACTTAATAAATACAATTTTACTTTCAAACGTTTAATTCGAATGATCCAACCAACTAAATAAATCAATTTAATTTGAATAATCCAACCTATGTATAAAACTTACTCAAATTTCTAAAATTTAGTTTATTAGAATTCAAATATAAATATAAATGAAATAATGAATTTTAAATGTAAATGGTAGAAAAAGATTCAAACAAGCTAATTAAATTCGAGTGTATTAATTTTACTTGAATATTTAATATTAATTTAAGTATTACTCTAGTACTAAAATTTTAAAACGGAACTAGATAATTTTATTTAAATGTAATAATTAAATATATATACGTAACTTATTATTATTTTTAATTTATAAATGGTATTAATTATTTATTTAAATTTATAATTTATGAATGGCATAACGTGTACATCCGAATTTTTTATTATTTGACAATTGAAACAATAGAAAAATGATAAATATTTTATTTTTCTATATTCAAATATACCATACGCGAGATTTTACATATCCGATTGTGTACTTGTTCAATCATAATAGTTGAAATTTAAAACTTATATATTAAATATAATTTTCTATTGTATTTAATGTAATATTTTTCTATTTTTAATAAATATTAATTCTGATATATAAATTAATTTTTAATATTAATATAATACAAAATATAAATTAAATAATAAAAAAATTGAAAAATGTCCTTGCTACCTACAAGATTGTGCTCCCAGTCACCATCTCTCCTTTGGTGCTTCTCATGAGGGGTGGAGGAGGTCTAAAAAACCAAAAACTTTCCTACCAAATTGTTAGTGGGGATCATTTTCCTACCAAATTATTTATTGAAGTATAAATAATTTATTTAATAATTTTTATATAAATATTTTATGGATAATTTAAATTCCAGAAAAAACTTTCACTATTCAAATTTTATATATAATTTCTTGTAGTACTTACTTTTTTAAAGATTTCTCTTTAAATGGAACTATTACTAAAAATTTTGTAACTAAATGGAGTAAGATAAAAAATTACATATAATTTTTTTTAAAAATAGTAAGTTTATATTTATATTATATCAAATTACTCAAATACAAATAATACTTATAAATACACTAGTTTTTTAAATTTTAGAAAAATAATTTTAAAAATATAAGTATTAATAAATTAAAAATTAAAGTAATTACTCATGCTCATAATTCCCGAGATGGTTACTGTCCGACCACTGCCTTTAAAAAGGTACTAGTTCATCCCACCACAATAAAAAAAATATTTTTAGAATTGATTATATATTTAATAAAATATAAATATCATCATTTTATTGGTTAATTTTTAATTTTTATTCACTAAAAAAATCTTAAAAAACCTTTATTCACTCTAAAGCCTTCCATCATATTTTTTCTGAGCCTTCCATAGTTCCATCCAGTGGAGTTCATTATGTTGATATTGATTCGTTCTAATTGGTGGTGGTTTGTTACCAATCTTTCTTTTATTTTTAAATAAGAGTTTGGCATCTCTAGATCTTTTATATCGATTGACCAATCCATAAAAGAATGAGAATATTTGTAAGGATAAAAAAATAGGAAAGTATCACGTTATTGAGAATTTATCAAAATATTTGGTTGAAATAGTATAACATATTTAAATTAGTTACAATTATAAAAGATATGCATGAAGTTATTTATGTTTATTAAGATAATCTAATATAATGCAGAAATAAGAAATATGGTGGTTGCCAGATTAACGATAGCGATAGAATACAGAGGTATAAAATAAGGTATATGTGAGATAACATATATAATAAAATTACTTTGTCTTTCCATCACGGGATTAGTAGAATGCATTAGTAAAGCATATTATATATCTAAAGTTTTGGCTATTTTTTAGATATATTAATATTCACATAACTGTTCCCAATATTTTGTTATAGGATCATTTATATATCTACTTATAATACTAATATCATATATGATATATAGTCGTGTGACACAAGTAGATAGGTTTGTCCCCTAAATCGTTCATAATCTTGACCTCGGGCTTCACTTCCTCTGATGTTATGACTTGTTCCATCCCGTGTAAAAATACGTGTTGAGGAACAATTATAATTAATATGTCCATTTTTCCTATAATTCTTTGGTATTGCTTTTTATCCACTAAATCCCCTAACTGTGCACATAGCTTATGATTTGGTTCAATTAGAGTGGAAACAGTTTAACAACCCAACAACCTTGTTTTAGTAAATATATCCAAACATATTTTCTCTAAGAAAGCATTATGTCTGTCCTACACTTGATTATCTCAATACAGAGAAAATATTTAAGTGGACCCATATCATTCACTTCAAATAATTTGCTAAATATTTACTTTAGTCACAATATCTAATCGCTATCATCTTCAATTATAATCTATATATACTACGAGAATAGCAACTCGACTATTTGAGTGTCGATATAAAATTGTGTAATCTTCATTGCACTGTTGATACCCCATTCTAACTATTGCATTTTGGAATCGATGAAACAAAACTCTTGATAATTGTTTGATTCTATACAAAGACTTTTTAAGTTTACATACCCTCCAAATAGTTTTTATCGTATCAAATTCATGTGAAATCTCCATATACACCTTTTCTTGTAAGTCTCCATGCAAAAATGCATTCTTTACATCTAATTGATTTAATTTCCATCCAAAGTTGACAACACATGATACAAGCATTCCGACAGTATTTATCTTAGCAACTGATGCAAATGTTTTATCATAATCTATTCAATACATATGGTTATAGCATTTTGCTACTAATCTTGCTTTATATGCTTTATATCTTTCAACATTTCATTCGACATTTTGCTTAACAGTGAATACCCATTTGCATCAAACAACCTTTTTTACGTTTGAAAGTCTTATTTTTCTCTAATACACATATTTACTCATGCATTGCTACAAGTCACTTTGAATTATTTTTTGCCTATTGCCAATTTCTTGGTATGTGCACTGACATAATGGTACAATAAAGGTCTTGTATACAAATGAGACATATGCATATATGACATAGTTAGATATATCATGTTAATAACCATATATAATTGAAGGTTTTCCTACATTAGCTCTACGTTATTTACGAATAGAAATGGTTAGAGATTAATTACCCTAGAACATCTGGTGATGATGAGCAATCATCAGAAAATTGATAGGTATCTGAGACATATAGGGCAATAGTTGTGGTATAAGTACTTGTTCTTCTCTCTCTCAATCATATTTTTTTATCTTACTCCCTAGAGCACAACTCTTGTTCCTTCTACTATAAAGGTTCAATTTTAAATAACTCATTTTTCCACATATTGAGATATCTAAAGAGTAGCCAAAACCTTCCATATATCAACCCATCATCAAAAATAAATTAGCAGCTTAGAGCATCAACCCATCATCAAAAATAAATTAGAGCATCAACCTATCATCAAAAATAAATTAGCATAAATCTAAGAAGCTTCCAACTTAAATATACTCAATCATTTCATATTAAATATACTTCAATCATTAATCAAATTCCTTATCATACAAGCAATTTGGAAACTCAAGAGGAACATAGCTCTCCTTGATTTTGCCTAAGTCATTATGTATCTTGAGCATAACCTAATGATACTAGAGTATAATGCTCTTTTAAGCTTGAAAAACCTGACAGGGAACAATGTGACTCTTTGAGACGGTTAGATCGACCACATGTTAGCCACACCATTGTCTTGAATTGTCATCCTCCTCATAGGTTGTCCTTCGAGGGCCTAGGCACTCCATGGACACTCTTTGCTTTCCCTTTAGAGTGTCTAAGTCACCCAATGATGTAAAGGGAGGAGCACTTGATGGAGACTCTTTGCTTTCCCCTGACAAAGTGTAAGTCACCCAATGATCTAGAGGGGGGAGTAGCATGTGACTCAATTTAGACACTTCTTTCCGACAATCCTTGGAGACCTTAGCAGTTCTCTCAAACACTTTAAACTCAACACTGTATACACTGATCATGATTTGTGGTAAAACATGTGTTTCACAAAGTGACCCTCGACAAAAAAATCCACTTATTATCCGTGCATATCTAATATAAATTATAAGTCATTCTTATCGGATCTCTTATTATTCCCACCATCACATTAGTCTACTCGAGCAATGAAGTCAAGTGCTTATTTCAACAACAAACATATATTATAAAAATGATGTTATATTTTCAAATGTTGTCATTATTTAACCAAAATTTAAATATTTTTAATGCATTTTATTTTGTATCAATCTAATTGAAGAAAATAATAGAGAAATCACCTTTATATCAAATAATTCATTGAAAATATCCAATACTGAAAATAAATGATTTAAACATTTAGAATAGAAATTAACAATGAGTTAGATCGTGATATATTCAATGATAAAAGTGTGTTTTGAACCTTTCAAATCAACATTTTACGAAAATTTACCTGAATTATGTCATACAGACATAATAATAAAATATAGCACTATAGTAGTTTGGGAGCCACAAACTAACTTTACAAACAATGTTATTTTGTGGCTCTCAAATAATATTTTATACAATTTAGTAAATTAGTGAATTTAGATATTGGTGAATGAGTGTGAAGAATTAAAAAAGTAGAAATATATGTGAATGACATGGAGAGAAGTTGAAAGAAATAAAAAATTTATTAATAGTGAGATCAAATGATTTAGAAAGATAAAAGGAGATGAAAATATTATAGTATCTTAAATATTGTTTAGATGAGTTTCTAATATTTGTATTATTCAATAGAGTTTCTAGTCTAATATTAGAAAATCCAACTGAGTGCTTCATACAAATATGTAGACAAGCACTCCAACATTATAAAATCCTCCAACACTTTAAGAAAATTTAGAAACTCAACCAAGCAAATACACCAAGCAAACTTTTAGAAAATATAATTTAATATCCAATCAATACAATATTAGAAAATTAAGAAATTCAAGCCATCAATACAATATCAGCCAACACAAAAAATCAAACTGGTAATATAATATCTCATATATACATTTCCTCCGAATACTTTTCTTACAAATAATAAAATTATTAATATTAAACTCAGTTAGGTAATGTAATATCAAAAACACGGAAAGGGCAACCGATCAATATAAAATTATAAAATCCTAAACTCTCGCTAAATCTTAATCAAACTCCTGCCCACTTACTATAATATCATAAAATTCTCAAACATATATAATATTAAAAAATTCAAAAATTTTGGAAACTCAACCAATGTCAGATTTTCTAATATTTGAAACTCAACTAAAAACTATATTCAATAATACAAATATTATAAACTTACCTAAACAATATTTAAGTAATAGGCCCTAATGTACATATTCATGGGAAACCCTATTTTCCAACATTATATTTTCATCTCCTTTATCTTTCTAAATTGTTTAATCTTATTGCTTCCTATTCTTATTAGATTCATTCTTATTGTGCCAATTATAATGGCATTCAGAATTAATAAACCTTACTTCTGTTCATTTATGTCATTTATAAACATTTCTACCTTTTTTAGTTCTTCCCCCTCATCTCTCCAACACTTAAATTTACCAATTTAAATTGTATAACAATGGTTGTAAAATCATTTTATGGCTCCCCAACTACCACAATGCTATATTTTACTATTATGTCTCTAGTCTCGTAATTAATATAAATTTTTGAAATATTTTTATTTTAAAGATTCACAACACAATTTATCATTGGATTATCCAACTAGGTGTTGAGTATTTCCATTGAATTATTTAATATAGAGGTAATCCCTTATCATTTTTTTCAATTAGATTGATACAAAATAAAATAAATTGAAACCATTTAAATTTTGTATAAGTAATTACAATATTTGAAAAGATACATAATTTTTGTAATATATGTTTACCACTAAAATAAGTTTGATGGATAGATAATGATCTATATGCACTTGAGGACGCCAATGCTCAAGTAGAGTAACATAATAATGGAGAGTAAGTGTCAAGTCCCAACCCGGTTTGGTTAAGGTCTCATGGACAACCCACCACTCTCTCGAATCTCAAAGAAGGCTTCTTGAGGTTAAGAGAGTCAAACGTATTACCTGTTATGCTTTCCCTAGATAACATTTAACAAAACTGAAATTTCTGAAATGATGTACCTAGTTTTAGGTCTAAGGGGAAAAATCGAAGCAGTTGTGTTCCTTCCTGAAAATGTTTAGAGGGAGGGGGTGAGCTCGATAACTTAGTGAAGGAAAACTTACTATAACGGTTTACTTGAATTTATCTTGTATTTAATTGATTTCCGTTATTTCACACATTCACAAAATCAAGAACCACCATCCTATTATAGGAGGGATTACACGTTCGCAGAACGGTCCTCGACTGCGCCACTTGTGGACCGGAGTGCCTTTATCGTCCACCCTGATAGAGGGATGTTGCTTCTATCTGGAGTTTGTGCGGATATTAGTAGTCCGACCCCAAACTCAAATTCTTCCACCATGTCCACTCAACGGGACAAGACCTCATTCCCCCTACAGCCTCGGTCTCCGTACGTAGGAAGTCCTCGGCTTCATGACCTACTGAACGACGATACCGCCCTTATACTCCCTAGGTCGTCCAATAGTCCTTGGGTCCCATCACTACCTCATGCCAGGTGTCTTGATGGTCCAAACCTCACGGTGCATGCACAATCAATAAGATTTTTAAGTTATAGCTATTATCTTTGGCCCTCTTGCACAATGGTCTGTCAGCTTAGCTTCGACCCCACCACGTGTACTGGCCCAACAGGTTTGATGACCCGACTTTGGCAGAGCAGTGGTTCAGCCCAACAAGCTCGACAACTCAACTTGGGTTGATGAGTATCACACAAGTTCCCATTATTCAGGTATTTTAGCCTCATGTATCACATGTCTGTTTTGGATGGGTCCATGCCCATATCCACCGGCCTTGGGCCCATTGGCATCTCGAGCATAAACCTGTAATTAGCCCCCAAATATTTTAAGTAGAGTCACCCAGTCAGGGAAGGGCAATTTCGAGAAAACAAATTTTTAAATCTTAAACCGTCATTCCAACCGGAATGGACGTCATATCAGTTCTCACACACCTGGTGATTTTGGCGGGGTCGCATTGGCGGAGTCTAGCCTCGTAGTTCCTCTTCCGGAAGTAGGTGCTCGAATAGTCAGTCCCTACATGTTATGGATGTCCTTGTTAGGGCGTTGAACTAAGGAATTGTACTTTTTGACATATTTGCGTATAAGCCTTCATATTTGGCCTTAATTGCACTTTAGTCCCCGAGGTTTATGCGTTCATCTTTTCCTCCTCAATTACCATTTTTTTCTTAATTTGACCCCCAAATTTTCTAATTATCTCTTCGGCTCCTTAATTTTATCGACACTTCCCCTGGTTTCCTATAATATTCTAAATTTTCCATTTAGCCCTAAATTTTTCAAAAATTATAATTTGACCCCCAACTTTTTAAATTTTACAAATTGGTCCTCCATTTGATCCAACTTGTCCAATGGACCCTTAATTGGAAGGGAATTACATAAAAAGACCCTTAATTTTGTCAAATCGCCATTTGGTCTCCAATTTTTGAAAAATCCTCAATTTGCCCAAACTTTTCAAAAATTGCATTTTGGTCCCCTAACTTTGCAAAATTTTCATTTTGCCCCAAATTTGTCCCATTTGCCCAATTGACCCTCAATTGGGGTGAATTTCATGAAAATACTCTCAATTTTGTGAAATTGTCATTCAACCCTCCAATTTTTGAAAATTGTACAAAAGTCCCCTAAAATCCCCAAATTGTCCTCCGCCTTCTTCCCCAATTTGAGCATATGGCACTTCGGATCTTACCTTATCCAATTGGCAGCCTGTAAGTCCCTGTTTTCATTCTTGCTTTTAATCACCTCCTATACCTCCCCTCGATCATCCTGCACTTCAAATTTCAGAATTTGGCTAAGTTTCGTGCATTATCAGAGCTCCACTGTAAAAGTTATAGTAGAGAGAGAAAGCTTGCATTTCTTACCGACGGAGAGGTGGTGGCCGGAGCTTAGGGTGGGGGCGGCTAGAGTTAGTTAAGGGGTACCTAGCAGGATTGGGTTATGCTGCAATTCATTGTTGCACTGCGAGAATTTAAAGAGAGAAGTTTCGGTTGGTGTAGCTCTAAAATTCCGAAATTCTGATGAGGGGAGGCAAAATTGAGCTTACCGGGGCCTATAGGGGTGTTGGAGAGGACCTTAGGTAGTTAGTGGTGGCTAAGGTGGGCGGTGGAAGGGTCGGTCAGGGCGAGGTGGTGTCGGGCTGGAGCTCATTGTTTCGAGCTCTGAAGCAGCTTTACTGTGCAATCTCCTTCGCACCTCCCTGAGCACTCCCTAGTTCTTTTGAGGAGGTCTGGAGCTAAAGGATTCTTCCCCGGTTCTAATGCCACCCTTCGGAGTCCTTTGGTGGAGGTTTCGCCCGTTGTCGGAGCTTTAGTTTGAAGCTCGTCGGAAAACTCACTCTTCTTCTTCTTCGATCGATTGTGGGATGCTGAGAACAAATGAGTGGGTGCCCTTTATATAGGGAGGTCGGCAACTGCTCGGGCTACCCGCCGGCGTAAAACTCAGCTTCTGATGCGGCTCCCGGCGACCTGACCGGAGCAATTTTTGAGTTGCCGAAGACTCCATCTTTTCTGGTGACTTCCTCTTTCTCTTTCTGTTCTCTACTGTTATTATTATTATTTTGTTTTATTTTATTTTTTTCAATTTAGATGGGTTTTACAACTCTCCCCTCCTTTTAGGAGTTTTGTCCTCAAAACTATTACATATCAAACAATTGTGAATATTTGTCCCTTATTGTTGATTCGATTTCCCATGTCTCTTCAGCTACTTGGCCATTCTGCCAGAGTATTCTCACCATAGGAATATTTTTGTTCCGAGGGTTCTTCTCACGCCGGTCGAGGATCCGGACAGGTTCTACTCGGTAGGTCAGGTCTTCCTCGATTTTCGATGGTGGCTCATCTAGTATGTGTCTGGGGTCGGGTTCGTACTTTTGTAGTAGGGACACGTGGAAGACGTTGTGGATCCTCTGAAGGTCTGGAGGCAACTCCAACTGGTAGGCTACAGGTTTGACCCTATGAATGATGGTGTATGGGCCAATGTACCGGGGTTTCAACTTCCTTCTTTGCTAAAACCTGAGTATCCCTTTCCAAGGTGACACCTTTAGGAATACTCGGTCTCCCACTTCAAATTCTAGATCCTTTCTTTGGTTATCGACATAACTTTTCTGCCTATCTTGGGCTGCCTTGAGTATGCTCCTTATGATCCGGATCTTCTCTGACGCGTCTTTTATTAATTCTACCCTTTTGAGTTTTCTTTCTCCTACTTCCTCCCAAAACAAGGGTGTGCGACATGGTCGTCCATAGAGGGCTTCGTAGGGTGCCATTTGGATGCTGGCTTGGTAGCTATGGTTGTACGCGAATTCCATGAGGCACAGATGGTCCTCCCAATTTCGCTTCATGGTTAGAACGCACACCCATATCATATCTTCCAAAGTTTGGATAGTCCGTTCAGACTGCTCGTCTGTTTGGGGATGAACAGCTATGCTCATGTGGAGTCTGGTGCCTAGCGCTGCCTGGAGGCTGAGCTAGAATCGGGAGGTGAACCTCGGGTTTCGGTCCGGTATGATGCTTATTAGTACTTTGTGGAGTCGTAGGATCTCCCCCACATATAGGGCGGTGAGCCTTCCTATCGGGTCTATCACCCGTATGGGTAGGAAATGTGAAGTTTTGGTCAGTCGATCCACGATTACCCATATGGCATCTCGACCCCTCCTTGTTGTTGGTTGTCCGATCATGAAATCCATGGTGATGTGCTCCCATTTCCATTCCAGGAATGGGAGAGGCCATAGTAGCCCAAAGGGTTTTTGATGTTCTACCTTAATTTGTTGACATGATAGGCATCTGGCCACGTACTCTACGATGTTCCTCTTCATTCCCTTCCACCAATATCCTTGTTTTAGGGTGCGATACATTTTCGTACTGCCCGAATGCATAGTGTACATCAAGTCGTGGGCTTCTTCCAGTATCCCCCTCTTTAATTCCCGACTATTTGGTACCCACACTCTCCCTTTGAAGGTCATCACCCCATCGTTCCTAACTGCAATGTATAGCACTACGTTGTTCTCGTTTGGCTCCCAATAGGGACAGAGTTCCTCGTCTTCCTTTTGTAAAGTCTGTATTTGGTCTAATAGACCAGGTCGTACTACCAGGCTGGCTGCTACCTTGGCTCTTGTCCACGTGGATGGCTACTCTTAAATTTCGCAGCTGGCTTAGTAAAGGCAGATAGCTTGAACAGACAGAGGCCACTCCCATGTGGTATTTGCAGCTTAGTGCGTCTGCCACCACGTTGGCCTTACCGGGGTGATACTCGATGGTCAGATCGTAGTCCTTTACTAGCTCTAGCCATCTTCTCTGTCGCGGGTTGAGTTCCTTTTGGGTTAGGAAGTATTTCAGGCTCTTATGATCGGTGTAGATACAACACTTTACTCCGTACAAATAGTGGCGCCATATTTTTAGAGCGAACACTATTACGGCTAGTTCGAGATCGTGGGTGGGGTAATTCTTCTCGTGGGGCTTCAGTTGTCATGAGGCATAGGCGATGACTCTTCCTTGTTGCATCAGGACACATCCTATGTAAAACCCGCCCTTTTGAGCTAAGGAAAACTAAGAAAAGAACTGGTCAAACCAAGTGAGGATTCAGAACCGGTTCACAAACCCGATCATTTTTGAAAGGGCAATTTGGGAATTTACAACTCTCGGGTGATCCAAAGAGTTCATTAAATCTTCAAAAAGAAACTTAAGACAAATTAGAAGAGAAAAACCAAATTGGTTCAGATGAACGAGAATTCATAGGAACTATGAAGTTAAGCGTGCTTACTCGAGAGTAGTGTGAGGATGGGTGACCTCTTAGGAAGTATGATTCTTTTTGTAACCCGAAATTTTGGTAAAAAAATTTTATTCGAACGCCTTATCATAAATGACCATAAATTAATATATATTTAATTATTGTAATTAATACCAATAATTTAATACTGAAATTAAATTATTGGAATTAATATCAATAATTTATGGTAATATTAATACTAGTAATAAATCTCTCCTATTTAATACACGATTTTTACACCTATATAAAGAGTTCATCCCCATTCATTCTCCTCACACTTGAACACTTCGCTTTCTTTCTACTGCTCCATTTCCCGGTGAAACTCGAACCAGAGTTTTGACTTGAACATTTTTCTTAACCTTAGAAGGAGAGGTTGAGCTCTTTAGAACCGAGGAGAAGACAACTATCTAATAGCAAACTCCAGTCAATCCGAGAATCGCTAGAGAAGCGCTAGCATGATGGAACAGTGAAGCAGCTCCGGTAGATCGAAGCCGCCCTATTTCGGTGAATCTGAAATGGAATAAATTGAGGTCCTATAATAAATTTTAGAAGTTTTGGAACTCAATTTGAGGAAAAATCGGCATTTGGGACTTAAAGTTAAAGAGAAATAACTTTAGGAACCTAACCGGTCTAGTGGAATTCACGGCATTAACGGGTGAGTGGGTTTACTAACATCATACCTGGTTGGGATGATTAGCACAACTTAAAGTTCAAAAATCAGTTACCGATTGTGAGTGAAAATTTTATATCATACCCGGTAGGGAATGATAAGTACCTCGGTATAAAAACCCACTATTTAGTGGTATTTTAATCATCACCACTTAGAGAAAGTGATGTGAAAATTATGCGGAAAAACTAATTACCGGTTGTAAGTAGATCATACCTGGTTGGTATGATGAGACTTCTTCGAAGGAAGTTGAAAACCCGTTCATTGGTTATGAACGGAGATGTCCTTATACCGGTTGGTATAATGGACAGTGAAAACCTATTTTGTCGGAAGTGTTCTCCCCTAATTGTGTGTCAATGCTTAAACTATTTGGGAGACCTTCTTGACAGGAGCTCGAATAGCTCTTATAGGTCGGGGGCCTCGATTTTGGAACTTGCGGGCTAGAATGCCCAATTTTTTTGAAAATCTCGTACAGTGGGCCCAAGGCCAATTGGCACGACTAGGAGCTCGTAAACGAACATGATATATGTGCCATAAAACTTAATAAGTGAATTGTTTGGCCATGGTACCAAGATAGGACCGACATGCTCAGTCAACTAGCGGCAGTGCGACATGATAGGTCAACGGACTAGTCAAGACAAAAAATTGTGGATTGAGTTGAGAGTCAGGGCCGTTGAACCAGTGGCACCACATATTACATGGCTTGATAAGAAAACATTGTTTGTGCATGCACTATGAGTACGAGATCATCAAGACGCCCATGAGGGGTAGTGATGCTAAGGGCCCTGATACCTGGTGAGTATAAGGGCAGATCGTCGTTCCAGATGTCTGTGCGAAATCTGGAGTAGCACCAAGCGCATGAGACCCAGGTGGGGACATGATGAGGTCTCTATCCTCATACGGACACGAAGAAGTGATTTTGGGATTGTGGGTCGGATGTCACGTACATCCACTCATTCCCAGGGTAGAAGTAGTCATACTTCTATCCTAGTGGTAGGAAAAGCCACTCCGAAACCACTAGCGGGTTCGATAGTGATACTGACTTGCGAATGTGTGTAACCTTCATGATGAAAGATGTGTGTTAGGTGATGACACACCGTGGTAAATAAGAAATGGTGGAAAAACCCGAATTTTTAAATGAAGGGATTTTTTAAGACAAAGGAGTCTGGTACACTCCATATAAATATTTTTCTTAAAAGTCAAAAGCTTTTAAAAACCCATTAACTGAGTAGTCGTACTCACCCCCTCCCTTATATCCCTTTTAGGAAATCCCAGAAAGCCTCCCTTTAAAAACCGTAAACTAAGATGCCTGTAAGACAGGTGTGTAAAGTTTTAAATTTCATTCTGTTTTGATTATGCTATTCCAGGAAAAGGTGCAGGTTAAAGGACTCCTTACTATTTACAGTTTATAATAAGGGGAAATCTTTTAATAAACCGGGAGAGTGGTGGGTTGATCACGGGGATCCAACCAAACCGGGTCGGGGTGTGACATCCTAGTCCTTGTCCGGACGCATCGCTATACACCGTGTATTCCCTAGCATTCGCATCGGGTAAGGCCAGTACTGGGGCCGTGGTGAGTCGAGTTTTGAGCTCTTGGAAGGATTCTTCACACTTGGCATCCCACTTGTAGTTCACTCCTTTCCTTGTGAGGCAAGTTAAGGGAGTTGCTATCCTGGAGAAATCTTGCACGAATTTTTGGTAGTATCCGGTGGGGCCGAGGAAGCTACGAATTTGTGTCGGGTTAGTTGAGGCTTTCCAATTTGATATGGTCTCTATTTTTGCTAGATCCACCTTTACTCCTTCTTTGGACACTATATGCCCTAGGAAGCCCACTTCTTGCAGCCAAAACTCGCACTTAGAGAAATTGGCGTACAACCGATTTTCTCGCAAGGTACTCAGGATTATCTTCAGGTGTGTCCGATGCTTTTCTTCAGTCTGGGAGTATATGAGAATATTGTCTATGAATACGATAACGAACTTGTCTAGATATGGTTGGAACACCTGGTTCATTAGGTCCATGAAAGCCGTGGGTACATTGGTCAGTCCGAAGGGCATTACTCTGAACTCGTAATGCCCGTACCTTGATCGGAAAGCAGTTTTCTATATGTCCTCTTCACGAATCTTCAGTTGATGATATCCCGACCTTAGGTCGATCTTAGAGAAGTAGGTGGATCCTCTGAGTTGGTCAAATAAGTCGTCTATCATGGGAAGAGGGTATTTATTCTTAATCGTCACTTGGTTTAGTTTCCGGTAATCGATGTAAAGTCGCATACTTCCATCTTTCTTCTTGACAAATAGTACGGATGCACCCCATGGGGACTGGCTTGGGCGTATAAACCCTTTCTCTAAAAGTTCGTCCAACTGATCTTTCAGCTCCTTGAGTTTTGCAGGTGCCATACGATAGGGTGCTTGGGATATAGGGTGGGTGCCTGGCACTACCTCAATTTGAATTCCAGTTGGTGATCTGGGGGTAAACCAGGTAGTTCCTCCAGGAAAACTTCTGGATAATGGTTGATCACTGGGATCTCTACTAGACCCTTCTCTAGTGAGTCCTTGCAAGTGATATGTGCTAGGAAGACCTTACATCCTTTATTTAGCAAGTCTTGAGTTTCCATATAGGACACCAGATGTATTTCGGCTCCTCTACTATTTCCTTCAAATATAGTTTCTTCTTTTCCTGAGCCATGGAAGGTTATCCTCTTTTTTCCACAATCTACTTGGGCTTGATGCATGCTTAGCCAATCCATCCCTAAAATGATCTCTACTTCTTGGAGCGGAAGAGGAATCAGGTCGACTTCTAGGTTTGTTCTTCCAACTTGCACTTCACAGGCTTTAACGTACATGTGTCTTTCCATGGTTTTGCCTAACGGGGTGAGGATGTGGAGTGGTGGCAGGAGAGGAGAGGTTTCCTTAGGGAGTTCCGGGACTAGAGTTTCCTTGATAAAAGAGTGTTCCACCCTATAGTCAAAGAGGGTATACCTTGCCTTTCTAAATACTTTAACGTAGCCAGAGTGGAAATTAACGAAAATTTTTTAGGAAATGCATTTTATTGATTCCAAAAAGGGAACTACAAGACTCTGGCTACAGACTCGACTTGTAAACCCCACACTTTTGAGTTAAGGAAAATTGGAAAAAGAACAAGTCAAACCAAGTAAGAAAATTGAGCATGTTTACAAACCCGATCATTTGGGAACAAACAATTTGGAAATTTACAACTTTCGAGTGATCCAAAGGGTCCATTAAACCTTGGAAAAGAAACTTAAGACAAATTAGAAGAGAAAAACCAAATTGGTTTTGGTGAACGAGATCCCATAAGAACTCTAAAGTTAAGCGTGCTTGCCTAAGAGTAATGTGAGGGTGGGTGACCTCATAAATAGCCATAAATTAATATATATTTGATTATTGGAATTAATACAAATAATTTAATACCTAAATTAAATTATTGGAATTAATACAAATAATTTAATACCTAAATTAAATTATTAAAATTAATACTAATAATTTATGACAATATTAATACTAGTAATAAATCTCTCCCATTTAATACACGATTTTACACCTATATAAAGAGGACATCCCCATTCATTCTCCTCACACCCGAACACCTCTCTCTCTCTCTCTCTCTCTCTCTCTCTCTCTCTTTCTCTACTGCTCCATTTCCTGGTGAAGCACGAACCATAGCTTCGACTTGAACATTTTTCTTAACCTCGGAAGGAGAGGTCATGCTCTTTAGAACTGAGGAGAAGTCAGCTATCTGATAGCAAACTCCAATCAATACGAGAATCGTTGGAGAAGCGCCGACATGATGGAACATTGAAGCAGCTCCGACGGACCAAAGCTGCCCTATTTCGACCCAGCTAAAATCGGTCATTTCGAGCCCTCCCACGGCCGAATTAGGACTGAAAGGTAAGCCAATTCGGCTCCCCTCTACAATTTTTGGCCGGTGCTAGAGAGAGAACCGACAGAATTTCAATGATGAAATTCTAACTCAATTCGGCATCAATTGATGCGATTCTTGATTTTAGGATAAACCTCAGGATGAGAGCTATCTGCGCAGATTGAAAGCTTGGATCATCGTGCCTTCACCGGTAAGTAATAGAAGTTTTCTCTCTATATAGTTCATTTTCCGGCGAAGCTCCGTTTGAGTTCATCCCGATGTTAAAACTTGCGATTCACATTGCTAAAGAATCGTATGAACATGTAGAAACTCAATTTCAACAATTGAAAACGTTTGATTGGTCAATTTGATGAAATCAAATTTGGCTGTGTTAAAAAGTTGGAATTAGGGGAAAATTGGGGATTTTTGAAGATTTGAAGGACTGAAATACAATTTTCTAAAATTGAGGGTTAATTGGGCATGATAAAAATGTTAGAGGGCCAATCAAGGAATTTTAGAATTTTTGGGGTGAAACTTACCATTTTTGTAAAGGAATGGCAAAATGGTAATTTTGGAAAAGTTGGGGGACCAAATTGGAAATTTAGAAATTTAAACCCCTTTTTGTGAAATGGAATAAATTGAGGTCCTATGATAAATTTTAAAAGTTTTGGAACTCAATTTGAGGAAAAACCGACATTAGGGACTTAAAGTTAAAGAGAAATAACTTTAGGGACCTAATTGTAAATAAATGAAAGTTTGACTTTCTCATTCATTAGGAATGAATGAAGGCTATTAGGTTGAAGGACAATGAACCGAGATGTTCATATCATGTAGGAACACGAAGTACCGAGAACGCCAGCAAGGACAAGCTCACGTGAATACAAAGAACTGGTTTAGTGGAATTTACGGCATTAACGGGTGAGTGGGTTTACTAACATCAGACCCGGTTGGGATGATGAGCACAACTTAAAGATAAAAACCACTTATCAGTTGTGAGTGAAAATTTTATATCATACCTAGTTGGGGATGATAAGTACCTCGGTATGAAAACCCACTATTAAGTGGTATTTTAAATATCACAAGTTAAAGGAAGTGATGTGAAAATCATGCGGAAAAACTACTTACCGGTTGTAAGTAGATCATACCCGATTGGTATGATGAGACTTTCTCGAAGGAAGTTGAAAACCCGTTCATCGGTTATGAACGGAGGTGTCCTTATACCCGAGTGGTATAATGGATAGAGAAAACATATGTTTTGTCGGAAGTGCTCTCCCCTGACTATGTGCCAATGCTTAAAAAATTTGGGAAACCTTCTCGACAGGAGCTTGAATAGCTTTGATAGGCCGGGGACCTCGGTTTTGGAACTTAGGGGCTAAATGCTCGATTTTGAAAATCTCATACAGTGGGCCCAAGGCCAGTTGGCACGAGTAGGAGCTCGTAAACGAACATGATATATGTGCCATAAAACTTAATAAGTGAATTGTTTGCCCATGGTACCAAGATAGGACCGACATGCTCAGTCAACTAGCGGCAGTGCGACATGACAGGTCGATAGACCAATCAAGACAAATAATTGCGGGTTGAGTTGAGAGTCAGGGTCGTTGGACCAGTGGCACCATAGATTACATGGTAATATGAGAAAACATTATTTGTGCATGCACTGTGAGTACGAGATCATCAAGACGCCCATGAGGGGTAGTGATGCGTCCTAAGGGCACTAGACGACTTGGTGGCTATAAGGGCAGTTCGTCGTTCCAGGTGTCTGTGCAAAATTTGGAGTTGCACCAAGCACATGAGATCGGGATGGGGACGGGATGAGGTCTCTGTCCTCATAACGGACACAAATATTTTATTCTGGGAATGTGGGTCGGATGTCACGTACATCCTCATTCTTAGGGTAGAAGTGGTCGTACTTCTATCCGGATGGCAGGAAAAGTCGCTTCGAAGCCATTGGCGGGTTTAGTAGTGATACTGACTTGTGAATGTGTGTAACTTTCATAATGAAGGATGTGTGTTGGGTGATGACACACCGGTAACTAAGAAATAATGGAAAAATCTGAATTTTTAAATGAAGGGATTTTTGAAAAGAAAGGAGTCTGGCACACTCCATATAAATATTTTTCTTGAAAGTCAAAAGATTTGAATCTCATTCACTGAGTAGTTGTACTCACCCCCTTCCTTATACCCCTTTCAGGAAGTCCTGGAAAGCCAAACCTTAAAAGACTTGCGCAATTAAATGCCTGCAAGATAGGTACGATTAATTTAAATTACTATACAATTTTGATTTATGATATTCCTAGAAAAAGGTGCAGGTTTAAAGAACGCCTTACTCTTTATGATTTATAATATAAGGGAAAACCCTTTAGTAAATTGGGAGAGTGGCAGGTTGATCACGGGGATCCGACCAAACCGGGTCGGGGCGTGACATGACTTATGAGTTGGAGGGTTGGGACGTACCAGCCATCATGCTGGGGTCCTTCCGGGCTTCTTCCTGGGTCAGGTTGTAAACCCTTGCTAGAACTCTCGTGGGTGCTTCCTGTCCCTTGTTGTTTGGTCTCGAGTTTCTGGGTGGTGGTGGTGGTGGGGTGTTCTCCTGAACCCTCGGGCAACTCCTGATGTAGTGCCTGAGTTGTCCACACCCATGGCACGTGGCACATGGTCCTTCATGGTTCCTATGACATCAAGGGCAATAGGAGCTTCTTTTTGGAGGGAGTGCATCTATTTCCTTGTGGCCACGATGACCCTCCTCCCTTTGGGAGAATCTTGGTGGATTCCTCCATCGGGGTCGGCCTGATTCCCTCGTGCCTCCTCGGCTACCTTGTCCTCTGTCTGCTCTACATCCCCAAATTTTCATTCGACGACACCTTGTCTGGATTAGCCGCTTGCATTCATGGGTCATGCCGACTATGGCGGCTAAGTCAGTGGGGCGTCCCAAAACCCTCATTCAGTCTCTTATATCCATATTGAGATCGTCAATAAACTTTTGGCAGAGGTCGGCTGGTCCTACTAGGTCGGGGGCGAAGGGTTGCAAATCGTTGAACCTAGTCTCATATTTCGAGACTGTGCGGGCTCCTTGGCGGAGTTGGAAGAATTCCACCTTCTTTTCATTGATGAGGTGGGGAGCCAAGTATTCTTTCACGTATCTTTCTTTGAACTCTCCCCAGGTAGGTGGGATTAAGAAGAGGTGTCTTGTATTGTCCCACCATCTTTTCGCGTTGGACTCCAGGAAAAATTCAGCCAATGTCACCCTCTCCTCCGGGGTATCCAGATGATACCCATGAACTTCTTGAGGCTTGCCAACTAGTCCATGGCAGTCCTGGCCTCTTTCTCCTGTAGAAGGGCTTACATCCCAGTTGTTAGAATGTATTCAAGTATTTGGGAATGTCGAGGAGGGGTGGAATAGGTGCGGAAGGGGGTTGAGATTCTACTTCCTCCTGATGGGTATGAAACTTGGAATCCAAGTGGGGTTTATCGCTAAGGTGGGGTTCTCCGAATACCTTAGTGAATTCCTCATACAGTCACTGGTGTTCAGAACTGATGCCTTGTGGGGCAGAGGTAGTTCCTGGGAATTCTGTCTACGGGGCGACGTTTTTTACGGAATCAGCAGTTGCACGTCTTGTTCTCTAGACTCCTCAATTGGGGGCCATGGCTGGGTTAAAGTTTTCTTTAATTAGTATTTAGGTTATGAAGTTTTGATAATGTATCTGGGGAGTACAGGCTCTAATACCACTCAAGTTGTCACGCCTCGGCCCGGTTTGGCTAGGGTCTGATGGACAACCCGCCACTCTCTCGAACCTCAAGGAAGGCTCCTCGGGGTCAAGAGAGTTAGGCGTGTTACCTGTCATGCTTTCCCTGGATAACATTTAACAAAATTGAAATTTCTGAAATTGTGTACCTGCTTTTGGGTTTGAGGGAAAAAACCGAAGCAGTTGTGTTCCTTCCTGAAAAATGTTTAGAGGGAGGGGGTGAGCTCAACAACTCAGTTAGGGGAAACTTACTATAACAATTTACTTGAATTTATCTTGTATTTAATTTATTTCCATTATTTCACACATTCACAAAATCAACAACCGCCCTCCTATTATAAGAGGGATCACACGTTCGTAGAACGGTTCTCGACCGTGCCACTTGTGGATCAGAGCGCCTTTACCGTCCACCCTAATAGAGGGATGCTGCCTCTACCCGGAGTTTGTGCGGATATCAATAGTCCAACCCCAAACTCAAATTTTTCCACCATGTCCATTCAACGGGACGAGACCTCATTCCCCTTACTGCCTCGGTCTCCGTGTGCAGGAAGCCCTCGGCTTCACAACCTACTGAACGACGATACCGCCCTTATGCTCCATGGGTCGTCCAACAGTCCTTGGGTCACATCACTACCTCATGTCAGGTGTCCTGATGGCCCGAACCTCACGATGCATGCACAATCAATAAGCTTTTTAAGTTATAGCTGTTATCTTTGGCTCTCTTGCACAATGGTCTTTCAGTTTGGCTTCGGCCCCACCACGCGTACTGGCCCAACAGGTTCGATGACCCGGCTTCGGCAAAGCAACGGTTCGGCCCAACAAGCTTGACAACTCAACTTGGCTCGATGGGTATCACACAAGTTCCTATTATTTAGGTATTTTAGCCTCATGTATCACATGTCTGTTTTGGACGGGTCCATGCCCGTATCCACCGGCCTTGGGCCTACTAGCATCTCGAGCATAAGCCCGTAATTAGCTCCCAAATATTTTAAGCAGAGTCACCCAGTCAAGGGAGATTAATTCCGAGAAAACAAATTTTCAAATCTTAAATCGTTATTTCAACCGAAATGGATGTCATAGTAGTTCCCACTCACCCAATGATTTTGGCGGGGTCGCACCAGCGGAGTCTAGCCTCACACAGTTCCTCTTCCGGAAGTAGGTGCTCGAATAGTCAGTCACTACATGTCATGGGTGTCCTTGTTAGGGCGTTGAACTAAGGAATTGTACTTCTTGGCGTATTTGCGTATAAGCCTTCATATTTGGCCTTAATTGCACTTTAGTCCCCGAGGTTTGTGCGTTCATCTTTTCCTCCTCAATTACCATTTTTTTCTTAATCCGACCCCCAAATTTTCTAATTATCCCTTCGGCTCCTTAATTTTATCAACACTGCCCCTGATTTCCTATAATATTCTAAAACTGCTATTTAGCCCCAAAATTTTCAAAAATTATAATTTGACCACTAACTTTTTAAATTTTACAAACTGGCCCTCCATTTGATCCAACTTGTCCAAAGTACACTCAATTAGAAGGGAATTACATAAAATGACCCTTAATTTTGTCAAATCACCATTTAGTCTCCAATTTTTAAAAAATCCTCGATTTTCCCTAACTTTTCAAAAATTGCATTTTTCCCCCAACTTTGCAAATTTTTCATTTTGCCTCAAATTTGTTCAATTTGCCCAATTTACCCTCAATTGGGGTGAATTTCATGAAAATACTCTCAATTTTGTGAAATTGTCATTCAGCCCTCCAATTTTTAAAAATTGCACAAAAGTCCCCCAAAATCCCCAAATTGGCCTCCACCTTCTTCCCCAATTTGAGCATATGACACTTCGAATCTTATCTCGTCCAATTAGCGGCCTGTAAGTCCTTGTTTTCTTCAATTCTTGCTTCTAATCACCTCCTACAACTCCACTCGATCATCATGCACTTTGAATTTCAGAATTTGGCTAAGTTTCATGCCTTGTCGAAGCTCCTCCAGAAAAGTTACAATAAAGAGAGAAAGCTTGCATTTTTTACTGACAAAGGCGGTGGCCGGAGCTTAGGGGGCGGCTAAAACTAATTAAGGGGAATCTAGTAGAATTGAGTTCTCCTGCAATTGGTTACTATAAATTTGAAGAGAGAAGTTTTGATCAGTGCAGCTCTAAAATTCCAAAATTCCAATGTGGGAAG
The DNA here is from genome assembly GCA_030064435.1 of Trapa incisa. NCBI lineage: Eukaryota > Viridiplantae > Streptophyta > Magnoliopsida > Myrtales > Lythraceae > Trapa > Trapa incisa. The sequence continues at coordinate 12,376,172 of CM057768.1, read as the reverse complement.
GCAAAATTGAGCTTACTAAGCGGTGGAAGGGCCTGTTGGGACGAGGTGGTGTCGGACAGGAACTCACTGCTTGAAGCTCTGAATCAACTTTATTGTGCAATCTCCTTAGCACCTCACTGATCATATCCCCGTTGTTCAAGCTCTGAGCACTCCCCGTTATTTTGAGTAGGTTTGGAGCTAGAGAATTTTTTCCTGGTTTCGTCTGTTATCGAAGCTCTAGTTTAAATTTTGTCGAAAAAGTCACTTTTTTTTTATTCGATCAATTGTGGGATGAGATACTAAGAATGAATGAGTGGGTGCTATATTTATATAATTAGGTTAACAACTGCTCGAACTACCGAGGTAAAACTCTGCTTCTGACACGACTCTTTCAATAATTTTCGTTTAACATATAGTGAGCACAAGCACATATATTTGAAGATAGATTATGTAAGTTAACACAAAAATCATTAACCAAAGCACAGAAATTGGAAAGCCAAGCCAAAGTAACGTTTAATGACAAATTACGGTAACGAAAGAAAAAGAGAAGTGATTAACCTTATGTTTAGGTCGTGATAGCTATTGGTATAAATATATTATAGGGAATAGGGGCAGATGCGAGATCGAAGAGGCCGATGTGGTATCTAGGAATTCTTACGCAGATCTGTAAACAATGTCTTTGGTAAAAAGGTAGATCCGTGGGAGATGGAATCTGGGTTGTCGTTGACGGGCTAAGCAGTCGATGGATCATCTGCGGAAGGACTCTCTCCCCCTTCCCATTGATGAGATCTCGACAATATTCGAATTGATCCAGTGCTGGCTATGGTAACCAAAACCCTCATAGGGAAAGGGAAGAGTGAGGGATTTGTAGGGTTTGGAAATATGAGAAGGCAAATACAGTGCGGTGAATGTTCACTGTGAAGGCTGTGCAGTTCTTTACCTCTGCCCATTTTCCTAATTTCTAACAAACTATCACATTTCTGAAAATTTCCTGAAATGTCTCCCTACTTTCTTGAATTTTCAAAGCAGCCTATATTTTTTAATTTCTCTAATACCCCTTATTTCGGCTAACTTTTTAAAACACTCCCAAATCTGTAAATTAGCTGAAATGCCCTCTTCTTTTCCTTGAATTTCCCAATCTCCCCATTGCTTGCAAAATCAGAAAAATGCTCCCCAGAGCACATTATTTTTTTTTATTTTTACAATTACAGTTTATCTTATTTCTAGTGACAAAAATATCTATCATACCAAGAGTTGGCTATATAGGCTGGGGTCCTAACGGGTAGTTCATTCGTATAATGGATAATTTTTTTTGGTACTAAATTATCAAAAATATGTGAAAGAATTTAAAATAAATATTTATAGTAAATTATATTTTAAATAACATTTAAATATTTTAATTATAGTAATCTAGAATACTTTGTAAATAAAATTATTTCTTACGCATAATAATTTTATTAAAATATATAATATAAAAATACTTAAAGCAAATTATTTTGATATATAATATTATTATTTTAAATAATTTAATTTACATATATTAATTATAATTCACATACTATATAAAATATTTTTAAAATAATTATATTAAATCATTATTCCCAATATGCCAGTATGGGACATAGCAGACAAATATTAGAGAAAGAAAACAGATAAGCAGATGAATAGTACAATTAAGAAAATAAAAGTACATTTATACTGAACCAAGCCAAAAACTAACATGACGAAATAAAAGATTCTAGACTTAGAACTGGAGGGGTGTGCCTGGCCCAGGCTGTAGTGCAACGCCTGGGCGACACTCGAAGGCCCCAGTAGCAAGCTACTGCAATGGGCCCTCCCCATATAAAAACTAATTTAATATCATGTGGACCGATGGCCCACGTATCAGATATTAAACTGATAAGAACAGATACTACACTTGATCTTAGCCAAAAGGCCGAGAAAGGTATGAATTGTAAAATGGTAAGGGCGCCAGCTTTATAGGCCATGCTGCTTCCGCCAGTTTCTCTTAACACACGGTGTGGGATAGATAGCAGCCTAATTTTGGAGTATACTATTTTCAATATTATTCATTTAATAAATCATTCATCTCCTCTGAATTTTATATTTCTTTTTTTTACTTAATTCCCTCATAAACCTACAAATTCCTATTTAATTAATAAAATAAAGAAGTCATTACCATGTTATCCTGTGCATTATATTAATTTTTATCTTACACTTATTAATTTAAAAAATTAAGTATATTTATAGTATGAGAAGAGTAGAAGTTAGGACCTAACATGTTTGAGAGAATTCATTACAAAGATGGGAAAGAAAGGAATGTGCATCCTACCAAGTATAAAGAAAATGCATGTCAACAGAATGGACATCATGAATTTCGTGGAATCATAAGTATAAAGTACTGGGCGTAGATATTACACATGATGCTACTGAGAAGATGATCAGCAGTTGGAGGAGCTGATCAGTTGGATCGTCTTCTCCATCTCCTATACTGTGTCGTGTCAGAGCACTGCACCAGAATCCTAATTAGACAAAGATGTTTCATGTTTCCACTTGCTAAAGCTTCAACAACTTTGGAGGCCCTGAATTTGATAAGCAAGGCAATGCTCGAAGGAGCAACCTCTCATGATGAGGATTGGAAAATAAGGGAACTTCAGAACATATTAGAGAAGACAATCCAAACATGGAATATCTAATAAGAGTCGACTTTCCCTTGTGGATCACGACAAAATTAACCACCACTGCAGGTGCAGCTTCAATTGATTTACTTCCACAGCTTGCGTAAAGACATGTTCTTCTCCGTCTCTTTCTTCATGACCTTGGCCACGGCCATCTCGAAGTCCTCCTGTGTCACATGAACTCTCCTCTCCCTCAGAGCAAACATTCCCGCCTCCGTGCACACGGCCTATAATCAATAATACTAAGTCAGAGTTGACAAAGAATCATATAACATGATAACACATACATTTTTTGCTTAGAAGAATTCAGAATGGACGCTTCTTGATTGAAATAAGTTATCACCTTAAGTTCAGCACCAGACGCACCATTCATCTTCTCAGCAATCTTCTTTAGATCAATCCCCCTCATCAGATTCATTTTCCTGGAATGGATCTTGAGAATATCCTGACGAGACTGTAGAATGCATAGGCAAGAATAGATTAGTTGTCAATATCCCAATTACTGATGCACCAATGATTATTTAGACCACAATAAAATTGGCAAGCCAGTTAACATATCTATTACAGTATCTGCCGAAAATGAAATTATACCTCTTCATTGGGATTTGGGAATTCAATTTTCCTATCTATCCGCCCAGGTCTAAGAAGAGCTTGATCCAGAATATCAATACGATTTGTGGCCATCAGAACCTAACATCAAAATAGCACGATTTTACACGAGTCATTCTGAAAGAATATCAGATATCTGAGAATGTTGTTATTGCCTTAATTTTGTTGGATGCTTCAAATCCATCTAGCTGATTAAGAAGTTCCAGCATAGTCCGCTGCACCTCACTGTCTCCATTACCACTTCCTGATTCCATTCTTGCAGACCCAATGCTATCAATCTCATCCATAAAGATGATGGATGGGGCATGTTCCCTGCATGACAATCATGTTAGTTCCACAACAAAAAATTCCCATGCCATACCGGCTTTTATATAATGGAAACTTCTCAAAAGTTCCTGATTACAGGAATCCTTCAATATGTTCAACACTAGTATACATTTCTAAAACAAAGAAAAGATTTATAGATGAATAGATAAAATAAACTTTCATAATTCATGAAAAAGGTGAAGATAGCAAATTGGTTATGCTGATACTCAGGGAAATATAAGCTTACTTTGTTGAATTGTTGCAAAACTCTGAAAGTGGGTGACATGAAAGAGAGAAAATAACTTTTGACAAAGAGAGAAAACAAATCAGAACAACCTGAGAAAGAACCGGACAATATACATAGGACAATGTTACATCCACAAATGATGGTAAGAAACAAACCTAGCCATAACAAAAAGTTCTCTGACCATCCTTGAACCTTCTCCTATATACTTCTGAACCAATTCAGAACCAGAAACCCTTATGAAAGTACAATCAGTATGGTGTGCCACAGCCCTTGCTAACAGTGTTTTTCCAGTACCTGGTGGTCCATAGAGCAGAACTCCCTGCAAATAATGACGTAAAGACATGATAAAAGGAATATTTTTTCGTTTGGAGAAGAAAGTACTCAACAACAAGTAGAAGCAAAACCGGATTAACTTCTCACCTTTGGTTGTGCTATACCAAGGCTTTCAAACAGTTCAGGATGCTTGATTGGAAGTTCAATTACCTGAGACAATAAAAAACCCATCATAGATATTTCATCCCCAAAAAATAACAAGGAAAGAACAAGATTGTGAACTTTTATTGGCCAAGGAAAATGCAGATAAATATATACCTCTTTTATCTCTTTAATTTGTTGGTCCAGACCACCGATCATATCATAAGTAGAATCAGGAACCTTTTCAACCTTCATTAGATTAACCAAAGGATCTACTTTGCTTGGCAAAACTAAGTGAAAAACATAGCTATCATTGCGTAGAGCAACTCTTGTGGAAGGTGTAATCTTTGTTATGTCAATATTTTTATCAATATCGACCACATATTTTCCTTCAGGGTGAACCTGGAGAATTTTTTGAGATACAGTCAGTCAAAAATTACATGAGCACGTGACTTCTTAGGTTAAAATGCAACTGAACAATCCATACCTTCACTAAAACTTTGTTTTTCCCCATAACTTTGACAACTTCACCAACATATGACCCAGGCTCCTGAAGAAGCTGCAGTTCTTCTCTGAGCATCCTCACTGCCATATCCGATAAAAACATAATTGGCACACCACAGAGAGAAAGGAACATTCCCATTAAAAAGAGAAAAAAATACATATGAAGTCATTTGCAGGCCACCTCCAGTGCCTCTAAGCACAATAATGTATCTGTTTACACAAAATGCATGACCTTTGCCAATAAGATATTATCTAAACCCACTGGAACAGGAAGAACTAAAGCAAAAAAGAAGAGACAGAGAGAGCAAAGAGCATGTGAAGGAAACCTACTATCCACTAGGTACTAATTTTTTTATTCATCAACTATTGAATCCCCTAAAGCATTCTATATTTCAACATCTGAACAAACAACCAAATCAACAAAATAATAGAAACAAAGAATGACTCGAAGAAGCAATCGGACGTGAAACCTAAAAGAGCATCATCAATTGTGCTAGCATTCCCGACAAACCAAATAAAATCAACCTCAATCATGACTAGGTTTAGCTCAAAGCATAGGCAGCGTCAGTTTCCCGGTATAGGTACCTTTAGAATTGAGCTCGTTGCGCTGAGCCTCGAGTCGGTTCAGGTTGTGCGTCTTCTGGCGGACGCGGAGCTGCAGCTCGTGGATGTGCTGGAGGTAGTATTGCCTCAATCCTTCTCCTTGATTCGACCCTCCATTGGCGGAGCAAGACTCCTCCGTAGCCGCAGAACCGACCCGCCCCGCCTCCACTCCAACTGCCGCCATCGCTCGCCTTTTCTGCCTCAGCGAATTTCTTGACTTGTGGGGGAAGACTGGAGAGGGATGGAATGCGTGTTCCTCCCCTTACGTGTTAACGATGGGCCCACTGGGCCTCTTTATCGGGCCAATCCAGTTACATCGAACAAGGACAGGACCATAATAACAATGAAAAGACAAGGGTATATATGTCATCGCGGAGCTAATTTTCCCTCCTTGAAAAAGGCAAAGCAAGCCAAAGGTGGCTTCCTTTCCTTTATTGATCAAAGGCTGGTGGCAAAGCATTAGGCCAGATCTTCTTCCTTTCGCGGCGAGGCGAAATTTCGAGCAAGAAGAGCCGAGACAATGAGCAGGAAGGTCGCCAAAGGTCTGATAAAGGCGGACAAGGCCACCGGAAGCAAAGGAGACAGGGAGAAAGACAAGAAGAGACCAATCTCTCGTTCTTCCCGTGCTGGATTTCAGGTATCTTTGACGAATATATTTTACACTGCTCACTTCCTCCTTCCCCTCCCTGCCACTTCAAATTTTGAATGTCTGTTGGAAATTGCCGGTGAGATATCTTGTCAGTCCCTAAATCGCGTTGACTGTACGATTTCGGAATTTGTTGAACGAGAGAAAAGTTCGTTGCTCGAGATCAACTCGATTTCTTGCTCCCTGACCTGGCAGGTTTTGGTTATTCCTTAGTCAAAACCGCGTCTAATTATCATCCCTTTTACATCATATCAGACACAAATGGGTTATTAGGGCTTATGCTGTAGGATTTAGAAGAAATTTCCAACTGTTCATTTAATTTCTGTACTGCAATCTAATGTGTTTGCATATTAGATACTGTGTTGAAGCCTAATATTTTTTTGCTAATATTACAAAAAATAAATGCAACGCAGGTGGTGGATCACTAGGGTCCATTCCCCATCATAGATGAAGCGCACCCCCGAAGGAAAATTCTTCTTCCAACATCACAAGAATGCACTGAAATTCAATGGGGGCTATCTGGGAATTCCATGAACAATTTACCATTTATTCAATTATGCAAAATGGCGTGGAATAACACGTAAGAATGAGATGGCACGCCAACTTTGAATGTGGGTTTCTTTCCCAGAAGATTTCCAATCCAAGTTCATTCAATTCACGTGTACTAGCTACACGAATGATTTACGAGGTATTGACTTGGGGTATTGACTTGGCGTATGTCGTGTTTGCACCTCAATTTATGAGGTACTAAGATGAAGAGATGTGCGCCCAGGTAAATGCCATTGTAACTGAAGTTTTTGGTGCGTACATTTATATGAAATAAATAAATGATCATTTTAAGGGCCAAAGCAACCTTATTGGGTTTTATATAGGAATGTTGTTGTTAATAGTGCTGCAATAATGATTATAATCCATATCTCTATCTAGCAGGTCGGGTGCAGATTTCATCTATTTTTGTTAGAGGTTGTTTACCCATCAAGTTCACACTAAATCTTATTCATGTAAAAATATGCAATTCTTACACACAATTAGTACACAACCATTTGAAAAAAAATTATAATATTATACCTTAATGATAATTAGGAAAATAATATAATAATTTCAATAATCTATATTTATTAATGAACAAATACTTGATATTTCAATTATTTTTATTACAAATTCTTTGTTGGGTGGATAATAGTGTTTATATTTGTGTGAAATCTTACTAATTTGAAAATAAGTAATCACTACCAGATAGTAATTTAAAAGAAATTATATTATTGATAATTAAAAAAATAATTTAATAATTTCTATAATTTACATTTATTAATGGAAAAATATTTGAGATTTTAAATATTTTTGTTACACATTCTTTTTGTAGTAGACAAAGTGATTATATTTGTTGAAAATCTTACTTATATAAAAAAAATATTGTAATTTTTTCACACGTAGATAACCATTTGAAAGAAATTATGATATAATATATTAATAGTAATTAAAATAATAATTTAATAATTTCTATAATTTATATCTATTAATGAAGAAATACTTGAAATTTAATTATCTTTGTTATAGATTTTTGCCGTAATTCTCGTATATAGTAATTTGAAAAAAATTATTATATAATATGTTAATTTAATTTAAAAAATAATTTCTATTATGTAATAGAGATATTCTTAAGGTTTAATTATTTTTGTTACAAATTCTTTATTGTGGTGGAGCGTGTTTACTTGTGTCGAAAATCTTACTTATTTAACAGTGCAATTCTTACGTATAAATACCTATTAAATAGTAATTTGAAAATAATTATTATATAATAAATTAATTTAATAATTTATATATATAATAGAGATACTTTTGAGATTTTAATTATTTTTGCTACATATTATATTTTGAAAATCTTACCCGGGGGAAGAGAATGAGCAATTTTTACAAAAAAAAAAAGATTAGTAGAAAGTAATTTAAAAAGATTATTATATAATACGGTAATGGTAATTAAGAAAATAATGTAATAATTTATATGATCTATTAATAGAGAAATAGTTATATTACAAATATTTTTATTATATAATCTTCCTTGTAGTGTACAATAGTGTTTATATTTTTTAAAAATCTTACTAATGTGAAAATATACTACAATTTCTAAACATAAACAATAAGTAGATAGTAATTTAAAAAAAATTATGATAGGATCCGTTAATTAAATCTAAAAAATAATGTATATAATTTATATATATTATAGAGATATTATTGAGATTTTAATTATTTTTGTTATAGATTTTTTTGTGGTGGAAAATAGTCTTTACATGAACATATTACTCATTTGAAGAGATAGTGTAATTCTTACGTACAAAAGAATTGGTGTGTAAGAATTTGACATACGTTAATGGTAATCAATAAAATAATTTAATAATTTCTATGATATATATATATATATCTATTAATGGAGAAATACTTGAGATTTTAATTATTTTTTTTACATATTTCTTATGGTGGAAAATAGTGTTTATATGTCATATCATGCCCTGGTTTGGACGGGTTTGGATGAACAACTTGCAACTCTCTTGAACTTCCCGGAATAGCTCCCCATGGGATCAAGATAGTTAGGTGTATTACTTGTCATGTTTTCCCTGGATAACATTAAACAAAACTGAAAAATTTTAAATTTGTGTACCTGGTTTTGGGTCAGGGAAGAAAGAGCTGGTGCAGTTGCGTTTCTTTTTGAAAATATTAAGAGAGAGGGAGTGAGTACGACAACTCACTGAGTGGGAGAAAACTCTTTTATGAAGGCTCAGTTTAGCAATTTCAATTATTTGGTGTTTTGGCAATTTATTCTTGGGATTCTCAAATCAACAACCACACTCCTATCATAGAATGAATCACACATTCGTAAAACGGTACTCGATCGTGCCACTTGTGGACTGAAGCACCTTTCCGTCCAACATAATAGAGGGATACTACCTCTACCCGGGTTCTGAGTGGACATCAATAGTCCGACCCATTAAACCTCTAAATTTCTTCACTATGTCCACTCAATGGGACGAGACATCATTCCCCCTATTTCCTCAGTCTCCATCATAGGAAGCTCATCAGTTTAACGACCTACTGAATGACAAAAACCGCCCTTATGCTCCCTAGGTTGTCCAACAGTCTTTGGGCTCCATCACTACCTCATGCCAGGTGTCCTGATGGCTCGAACATCATAGTGCATGTACAATCAACAAACTTTTTGAATTATAGTCATTATCTTTGGCCCTCTCGCACAACGGTCTGTCAGCTTGACTTCGGCCCACCACACGTACTAGCCCAATAAGTTTGATGACCTGGCTTTGGCAGAGCAGTAGTTTTTCCCAACAAGCTTGACAACTCAACTTGGCTCGATAAGTATCACGCAAGGTTCACATTATTTAGGTTTTTTAGCCTCATATATCATATGTCTATTTTGGACGGGTCCATGCCCGTATCAACTGGCCTTGGGCCCATTAGTATCTCGAGCCTAAGCCTAGAATTAGCTACCAAATATTTTAAGTAGAGTAACCCAGTCATGGGATACTAATTTCAAGAAAATAATTTTCAATAATTATTTTTCAGTTAATTATGTATTTTTTAATATTTTTTATATTTATCTACATTTATAGTATTACATACTATTTTCAATAATTATTCTTACTGTTTGATTTAAAATTTTTATTATATTTCTAGTATTTTGTACATTTTTAGTTTTTTAAGTAATTTTTACATTTTTTGTCTTGAATAATCCAATATATTTTTACGAGTTTTATTAGAATTTTAAGTGTCTCTTATTATTTTAGAAATTCATGACATTTTAGTTATTTTTACTATTTGTTGTGATTAATTAAAATTATTTTTCTCTATTTATTTAGGTTATTAGGGTATTTTTACTACTTTTGGTGTTTGTGAATTATTGAAATTATTTTTCTCGATTTGTTTAGATTATTTTAATATTTTTATTATTTTTAGTGTTCACTCATATTTATATTGAATTACAAGTTTTAGTAATTATTATTACAATTATTTTTTAATTATTTTATATTCTAAATATTTTTTTTATTATTTTCATTTATTATTACAATTTTTATGTATTGAATGATCTTATCAATTTTTTGAATTTTTTTATGTATTGAGTGTTTTTTTATAATTTTTGGAATGTTTATATATTCTAATTATACATTAATATTTTTAGTATTTTTTAAAATATGTTATATAATATTTTATTGTTTATTTATTTTTTTTAATTTTACTTATTTTATTACATATGTTTTGTTTCACTTACAATTTTTTAATTCGTTTTACAAATAATTTATTTTTAAATTTTTATGTTATTTTTATTGTTTGATATTATTTTATTTATTTTAAGTAATTATTATCATTTTTATATATTAAACGATTTATTAGTATTTTTTTTGGTAGTTTATACATATTTTATTATTTGTAGTGTATTTTTAATGGTATTTTATTATTATTTTTATTGATTATTTATGTGTTTATTAGTAATATTTTTATTTTTTATATTTTTAGTGTCGATTATTTTTTATTAATTATCTTGCATTTTAGTTTTTAATTTTAACTGTATTTTTAATATTTTATACTATTTTTATTGATTGAATTATTTAAACTATTTTTTCGTTTATTTGCATTTTTAGTGTTTATTTATTATTTTTTTGAAATTTATAATATTTAAATTATTTATTATTATTTATGGTGTATCATTTAATATATTTTATTATAATTTTTTATTATTTTTATTTTTCCTTATATTATTAGTTTCATTTTCATTTTTTTTATAATTTTATTTGTGATTTTTTTTATTTACTTACCTTTTTAGTCTTATTTACATTTTTATAATTTTTTTTCGATTTAATTTTAACTTTTTGTTCTATATTTTTAATTGTCTCACCATTTTTTTTAATTTGTTTAAATTGATTATTTTTCACTTTTACATTAAATAGTTTGAAATATTTTTGGTGTTTTATTATTATTTTCATTTTATTTTATTATTTTTAAAAATTTATAACATTGTAAGTATTTATTTTGCTTCTTATTATTATTTTTAATTTATTTTTATATTATATTAGCTATTTATAAGTTTATTTCAATTTTTTATTTGTATGTATATTTTAACTTACTATGTTTAATAATTTATTTTATATTTATTATTATTATTTTACATGTTTTATATTATTTTTTTATTGATTATTACTTAAAATATCTTATCTATTTTTATGTTTTGATAATTTATTAAAAATTATTTATTACTTTTTTATTTTTTAAATATATTTTTTAATTTATTATGATTTATTTATTTGATTCTAATAATTTTACAAATTTTATTATATTTTATTTCATTTACTAATTTTTCTAATTTATTTTTAAATTTTAATTATATTTTTTATTATTTTAAATATTTTTATTAATTTTTATCAATTTTGTATATGGATCAATCCTACTATTATTACAAGTTCCTATTAAAGCTGTGCTGTTTTCATGAGTTCGGATGTCACCTCCTACCTTGGGCCAAAATGGAAATAAACTACTATAGGGGGTAGTGGTTCCCAACCTCCCTCTAGCTTGTGGGTCCCATTGATCACCGAGCTCGACGCTGGGATCCGGGAACGCGGACTAGCCCGCGAGCTAGGATCCGGGACCGTGGACTAGTCCCAAAAATGCGCTATTTTCATGAGTATGGATGTCACCTGCTACTGGCGGCAGAAAGGTAAATAAACTACTATAGGGGGTAGTTGATCCCAACCCCCCTCTAGCTTGTGGGCCCCACTGACCACCAGGCTGGACGCCGGGATCCGGGACCGCGGTCTCGCCCGCGCGCCGGGATCCGGGACCGCGGTCTCGCCCGCGCGCCGAGATCCGGGACCGCGGTCAAGTCCCAAAAAATGCGCTATTTTCATCAGTCGGGATGTCTCCTGCTACTGGTGGGAAAAACGTAAATAATCTACTATAGGGGGGGAGTTGATCCCTGCCCCCCTTCTAGCTTGTGGGTCCCACTGACCAGCAAGCTGGACGCCGGGATCCGGGACCGCGGTCTCGCCCCGGCGCTGGGATCCGGGACCGCGGTCTCGCCCGCGCGCTGGGATCCGGGACCGCGGTCAAGCTCCAGAAAGTGCGCTATTTTCATCAGTTGGGATGTCTCCTGCTACTGGAGGGAAAAAACGTAAATAAAACTACTATAGGGGGGGTAGTTGATCCCGGCCCCCCCTCTAGCTTGTGGGTCCCACTGACCACCAAGCTGGACGCTGGGATCCGGGACCGCGGTCCCGCCCCCCTCCCCTCTGGCTGTACAGTGTCGTGAACACTTCAAAAAAAATGCGCTATTTTCAGCAGTTTTCGTGTCTCCTGCTACTGGTGGGGAAAACGCAAATAAAACTACTATAGGGGGGTACTGGTTCCCAACCCCCCCTCCAGTTCGCCGGTCCGAGCGACCACGCAGCTGGAGGGTTCGGTCCGAGGGTCCTTCCAGTCGCCGGTCGCCGTTCACTGGTCGTCTGACGGTCCGCTCCGGACAACGCGCGTGCGAGCTTGGGTTAACACCCCCGCGTACGTACGGGATTCGAGACCGCGGTCTCGCCCGTGCTGTGGGATCCGGGGTCGCGGTCTCGCTGCCGCTCTGGGATCCGGGACCGCGGTCTCGCCCCCGCGCCGGGATCCGGGACCACGGACTAGTTCTTGCTCTAGGATCCCGTACCGCGGTCTCGCCCCCGCGCTGGGATCCGGGATCACGGACTAGTACGCGCCTTGGGATCCGGTACCGCGGTCTCGCCCCCGCGGATGTGATCCGGGGCCGCGGACTAGTCCGCCTGCTGGGAACCGTGGTATGGACTAGTCCTTGCACTTGGATCAGGGCCGCGGGCTAGCCCTTGGGGCGGTCTAAAAAAATGCGCTGTTTTCAGCAGTTTGGATGTCACCTCCTACTGGTGGGGAAAACGTAAATAAACTACTATAGGGGGGTAGTGCTTCCCAACCTCCCCCTCCAGTCCGTGGGTCCCAGTGACCACGCAGCAAGAGGGTCCGGTCCTAGGGTCCTTCCGGTCACCGGTCACCGTTCACCGGCGGCCCTAACCGGACATCACGCGGTCTAAACCCCGCGTACGGGAAATGTAGCCTGCGGTCTCAATCGCGTGTGGGAGCATGTTCTTGTGGGGTAGTCCATGTATGGGGAATCCTCTTTTGCGGCTATCTCT